>VZSF01003446.1:217597-313144 GCA_013398295.1 Chionis minor | reverse complement strand
AAGCAGAGTTACTGAACAAAATTGGTCCTGTTTTACCTCAAACCAGGACACGTTGGCATCTAGTTTTTTCTGGGAGCATCAAGATCTGCTAGGTCTGCCCTAGCAGAGCAAGTGTGAGAAACAAGTTGACTCCAGTAACAGCTCTGGATAGTGGGTGTGTGTAACAGGCAGGGTAGACCCGTTGCTGGTACTTCCCTGTGTGGACAGGACACGGTCGAAATGCCCATCCAAAGGGCAAGTCGTACAAGTCTCTTGGCAGTAATGAAGCAGTGAGAGCATTTTGCCAAGTAAAAGGCTGGATTCAGTTACGAAAGATAAATCTAGACTTGGCCAAGTTAAACACTGTGATAGAAATGTTGGATGACACATGAACTACCAGTTTACCAAAAGCAATCTCTCCCCTGAAAACTCACTTTAATCACAGAAAAGTTTACTTAGAAAGTAATGCAATTCAAGATTGAGAAAGTACATAACAAATGCCATTTTAAAGTAAATCTTTAAGTATTTCTTCATTAAACTAAATATGTGTTTATGGAGGTAAATAAACCAGAATCTAAATTGAAAAACTCTCTATGTTACCTAAAGCTCTGCTTTTGCGCGTGCATGGAAGTGCTTAGGTCTTGACAGGGCTAAGTAGTTTTGAGTTTGAATTCTGCTTGAATCCAGGAAAAAGATATCCTTTATGGTGTATAAGGACAGAATAATTTCTGTACCCAGTGATTTAAGCCTACTAGGATGTGTTATAGTTCCATTCTTCTCTAAAAACTAGTCAAGCAATTTATGTGAAAGCCAGTCAGTAGCAGTCCTTGGGTGAAAGACACAGGCTATGACTCTGGGTGCCTGGGGTCAGGTTCAGAACAAAATACATGCAGTGAAATGTATTTTCTTCTTACAGGTATGGAAACTGAGACAGATTAATGGGCCAGAAAAAACTTACTTCCATAAACTTGTCAAAACTTGGAGGTTTACTAGAATACCTATTGTAGAATAGCAGTGTCCCCTTGAGGATTTACAGCAAAATGATTATAGTTGAATAAACTAGGGATAACTCTTTCAGTAAATCTCAAAATGCATAAAAGATATATAATGCAAGATTAAACTCCCCAGGAATATTTTAGCTAAATATATTCTTATTCTGTCTTTATATGGGAACTCTGTTTTTAGCATTTTTTTTCCATTTACTGTATAATTGATAACTGCTATGACATGGGTTTTTCCTTTCTTCCTCTGGAATATGTAAGTTACATTATAATTTCCAAGATATTGAAGTGTTTACTGCCAAAAAGTAGGAAAGTGTTTCTTGTTTTAGTATAAAACCAAGTCACATAGTAAGTGAAGTCTGTTTTTCATGGCTCCATCTATGAATGCACAATAGATCTTCATATGAACAAGGGAAATGTGCACTTTCTTTGAACTCTGTCCTCTTCTCATCAGTGTTTCATTTTTTGTTTAATTCATAATGTTTTCATCACATTAAAGGAACAACAGGGTAGCCCTCCTGTAGATAGTGGAATAGCTATGTTTCCTTGTACTACAATCTACAGGGCAACTTCTTTTGTTTGAGTTGAAGTCCTGTTGGGTTTGCATTTCTTTTAAAAAAACTACACATTTTTTTGTTGTAGCTGCCTTTTCTTAGTATCGGTTTCATAAAGTGTATAACCAGAAATGTAATGATAGTCACGTCAAATATATTACAAACATTTAAAAATAAACAAGTCACACATTTAAAAACAATTAAATTAGGCAATTATGGCCAACCTGGGTAATTCTTCATGTAACTGATAAAGAGTCAAAATGGAAAATAGTGTGGAAGTGTTGAAATTAAGTTTGCTATGATGTAAACCATCCAGATTTCATTTTTCATATCAGTAACGTAAAATGGAGTATTACTTGATGATAAACCCATATTTGGGAGAAGAGGGAGAGAAGATACCTGTTTAAATCTGTCCTCAACCTATGGCACAGATGGCCCACAAAACTATCTGAGGTTGCTCAGAGCCATGGGAAATTAAGTTGCCATTGAGGTTGCTGCTAGTCTGTTTTGCTATTCAATGTAGAGTCGCTTGCAATGTGGTCCTTGGCTAGCATTGTAATTATGCAAATGATGCTGGCTGAAGACGGCTACCTTAGAGAGCAGATGCTCCTAAACTGGAATTTGAAAATTAAATTAGACATTGATAAAGATTATGTATTTTGTTGCTCTCTCCTCCTTGTATTGGAAAGGGAATATTGTGTAATTTGTCTATTGTAATGACTTCCTTCTCTTCCCCAAGTTTTTAATGCAGTATGTTTTCCCATAAAAATATAGAAATTTAAGGCTAGAGAAGATAAAAGGGAGCACGCAGTATGAATTTCCTCTCTAAGGCTCAATCACATGTACCTAAACCATCCCTGGGAAAGAACTCAACTGCCTGTTAATGTTCTCAATTAAGATATTTTCTTAGTTTCTTCAGATAGCATCTTCTGGTGTTTCACCACCCTGCTGAAAAGCTTCTCCAATCTTAATCTTTGCTGCCAATAGTGTTCCTCCTTTTTCTTCTCCTTTGAACACGAATAGCAGTTGATTAGGATCTTTTTTTCTGCCATTTTTACTATGTCTCCTCCATCTTCCTTTTTACACCAAACAAATTCATGGCCTTTTGTTCTGGTTTGGTTTTATTCATTTTTTCAAAAACCCTTCCTCTTTTTAAAAACTCCTGCTCTATTCATTTAATCATTTATTCATTTATTCATTTATTTATTTATTTATTGAAAAACAGAATTCTCTGTAGTTTCTTGCTAGTTATGCGGTTCCTAAACCGGACACAGAATATCCTGTGAAGACTCACCAAAGCTGAGTTTGCAGGATTAGTTATCATTCCCATTACTACATCCTAAAAGGAGACGTCTCTTTGGAAGAACATCACTGTATAAACCATTTCTGTCCCCACCATCTAGCTAAATATTTCTCATTCTGTATTTTCCATATTCTGTATTTTATTTCCTCACAATTGCACATTATTTTGTTCTTCTATTTGGTCCAAACCCAGTAAGATGAAGCTGGTTATCTTCCTGATTTGTTGAAATAATTTTAAATTCTGATCCTTTCGCCAACAGTATTTTCATCATGAATGGTTTCGATAAATGAAAATTGGAATTTGGAAAGATCTCTTTGGGAGTTGTGCAATGTTCTCTCAGCATGACAGGGAGCTACTGAAAACTACTTGTTTGAAAGAGAGTTTGAAAATGGGCTTTTCCAACTGCTTGTGTACACTTCTGGTGCTAAGACTCATTAACCTAGTGCTTTAGGATGCCAATGCAGGCCAATATTTTAGAAGTATGCTAATGTCAAAGTTTATTGCACCTTGTTATTTACTAGGCCACTTATTCTGTCAAAAGAGGAAACTAATCAGGCTGAATATTTTCTGTACTTGACAAATTTATGCCAGTGGTTTAGTATTCCATCTTCTAGGTATTTTCATGTTCTCAGCATCTTTTTTTTCTCAATAATGTCCTCACCGTTCCCTTTGTCTTCCTGTTACTTCTTCTAAAACTTTTTCGCGTAACCCTTTATGCCACATTACATCGCCTCACATCTTAGCTTTTATCGATGTGTCCTTGGTCTCTTGCGTTCATTCTGGCTTTCAGTTTTTTTGTATGATTCATTCTTCACTGTTTCAAGTTATTGAAGAGCTCTCAGTGCAGCCATAATGGTCTCTGCTACTCCTACTATCTGTCTTTTGCTGTGGAATAGTTTGGTTTGCAAAATAATCTTTAAGTAAACCTACCTCTACTCCTTCCATCTTCAAATTCTTTCAGAAAATTACTTTACTTACCATCTCCCTGTTTACTGAAATCTGCCTTCCTGAAGAGTCTTTCTCTATCCAACTATTTTGCAGTCTTTGTTTCATTAGAATAATGTTTGTCCCTTAATGATCACCCCCTAAAGATTTATTTCCCACGAGTCAGAACCATATCTAAAAGAAGTACTGCTATGAAGGAAGAGACTGCTCTCTGAAATAAAATTTGTCCTTTGTATGTTTAAAGGATTTAATAGACTTATCATCCAGTTTACAAAAATAATCACTTTTTAAACACCCGTTTAAGCCAAAAATTTTTCTTATTCAATTAAATTTGTAGGTGCAAGATTCTGCATGTGTATTGAGAACTGGTCTGTAGTTCCAACAAAGAAGTGGCCTGGGAAAAAAAAGACCTGGAAAAAGTTATTTATTCAATAAATATAAGTGCAGTATTCTACACTTACGCACAAATACAGGATAAGGAACAACTGTTTAAATAGAAGTTTTGCATAAATCTTGAGTTTATAGCAGATTCATGAGCTGAACTTGAATTAACAATGTTGTATCATTGCAAAAAGGCACATTTTATGGCATTTGCATTGTAACAAAAAGCTCTGGGCTGGACTACTTCGTGTTTCAAGAAAGATGTGGACTAGGTGGAGAGAGACAAGCAGGGAGCAGTGATAATGGTCAGAGATCTAGGAAACAAGAGGAAATGTTGAAGGAAGGTAGAGTGTGTTTTATACAGAGAGAACACTGAAGGCTGATGCAAGACTACTTCAAAGGGGAAGGAGTACCTGTTTTACATGTTCAGTTTAGTTAGACAAAAGATACATGGTTTTAATTGCAGCACGAGAGATTCAGGTTAGACTAGAAAAGATGACTAGTGATAAGGATACTTAAGTGTTGGATTAGTCTCATTTATTCTTAAAAGCTGTAAATAATAGAGCACTTGCATTTTTTCATGGAAAATTGTCTACTCCATCCTTGTCCCTGAGTGATGTCAATTGTGTGTAAAGTAGAAAATCTCTCAAGGTTCTTCCTAGGTCCTGTTTTTCAGGGTATGATATCTCGAGATTATATTAATATATTCTCTCTGAATTGTCCCATTTTCTCTCCCACTGATAGCTCCTAGCCATGGGGAATTTATCAGCTTCACGAAGAACTGAAAAGATAATTAAAATTCTTACAGTTGTGTTGCAAGGCTTTGAGTTCTTTGCCATTCACATTTTTATCTATCTTTTAAAAAGTTAAGCTTAATTAGGCCTAATTGAAAGCCTATGAAATGAAGGGAAGTTCTGACTGTTTTCATTGGGCTTTGAATCTAATCATTTTAGCTTAGTTGAACATCTGTTACTTCAGTCTTCTCATTCTAACTCCAAATACTCATTGAGTAACCTCTCTTTGTCCAAAGATGACTTTGGCATTTTGAGCTGAAGTCACTGTGTTACTGGAATAAAAAGTGTGTTTTCCCCACATATTAAGATTTTTTTCAATGTTTCTTTCATTTAGGTTTCTGTTGAGAAAATACCTCAAACTCTTTCATCCAAGTACTTAAGTTGCTGCAGACGAAGAATTTTCTGAGGCTGCAAACTCTGTAAGGGCAGTTGGTTGCTGTGGCAGAGACAGGTTTGCACTGATTTCTAGAAGTGAGTATTTAACCTTATGCATCTAGAACCAAATGAGTATGTTTCCTCTTCCTACATCCTTGCCACTTCAAAGAGAGGTCTCATACAGTATGCTTGAAGAAAAATGCTCTTCCGTTTTTATCCTTTGGTTTCTGCATCTCAATCTGATGCAGAGGAGCGGGAACCCTGATTTGGAAGAAATCCTGCTGAGCTTTGGGTTGTGCTTATGGCTCATGAGAAGAGTGGAAGGATTTCATGCAGCCAGGGAGTTTCACAATAGTGAATTATGTCTGTCTTTTCAAGAAAACGTTTTGAAGCATTACCCTTATCTATGTATTTAAAAGGTTGGGAAATTGTAATCACGTATGTAACTGAACTCTTCCTTATTGTGCATGTATCTAGCAGTAACGGTTTTAATAATTTATTTTTTTATTCTGTACACTTGCAAGCTTCTCGTGTAAATACCAGTGTGTCTTTGACTTACACAACACAAATATTTTTAATGGCTCTTTTATCCTAGGCTCATGTCTGGAAATCTCTCAGAAGCTACTGTGTAATAAGTTCAAAAGTCTTTTTAAGGATCGTACAGCTTTAGAGACTCTGTTTTGAAAGCCAGACTGCTGTGCTTTGATAATATCTGTCGTGGGATTTTAGAAAAAAGCAGGGTGACTGTAGTAGGTAGTCAGCCTACACAGACACAGCTTTGCCTTATCAGTGCTGTGAGGAAGTAAGGTCCCATTTTGAGAGAGAGCTGGAGCAAGTGAGTTAACTGACTTGTTCAAGGTCTTACTGGAAGCCTGTGTCGTGGTTGGGGCCTCAAAGCAGGACAGCCTGCAACAGGAAATGGAGCTAACTCCTGTCTTTTGAGTTCAGGTTTGGAGCTACAGCTTCTTGATCCTGATTTTCTCTTCTTCTGATGGGCAGTTCCATAAAGTTAGTGACTATGTGAACACGATTCTGTGCTAAGAGGTTAGAGTTAGGGATAAATTGTACAATTCTCACTCATCAGCTTAAATAACCTGATGCAATTCCATGTTAATGGAGAACAGGTTCCATTTTATGAAAAACATGATTGCATAAAGCAAATGAAAAGAACCATAATCATACAGTATTGTGATAACAGGAACGTGGAAAACCAGTTTGAGGTCTGAGCGAAACAGTAATGCCCATGATGAAACAACATCCTCCAGGCAGTAGCAGAATCTTCCAACCACATAATTTAGGTCTTCGCAAAAGAAAGGGTAGCTTTATGGCTTCAGATTGCTGAGGCAGAGAGACAGGACAGAGTCCAAACAGAACCAGAGATGGACATATGCCAAAGGAACAGTATTTCTCATCCAAAAATCAAGAGGGAATGTGCTACTCTGCAGTGCTTCTGCCAGCAGGCTGCCTACCTCGCTTAGTCCAAAGGGGAGGCCTGTCTGGGGGTTCTGACAGTAAGGAGATGCCCTGGGCTTGGTCCCTGGTGCTGAGTGATGTGGAACTTAAAGTGTTGATGGGGAACTTTGTAGGCAGAAGTAGGTCACATCATCTACCTATTTAACAGGAAACTTATTAAAGGTAAGTTACCTCACGCTGGAAATTTTTCCTCCCAGCCCACAAACAGCTGTTTTCGTTATACTTAAACGTCTTTGCCTGAGGTCTGATCTCTATCATGTCATAGGTTTTTTTAGGCTTCGGTCTCTGGATTGGAGGCCTTAAATGTGGGGGTGCAGAATGCTGAGTCGGCAGTATCTTTACATACCTGCAGATGTCTTTCTTTCTAGCTATTACCTTTCTCATCTTATCCCACTTCTGTGGATATCGCTGCCCCCTCTACTATTAATTTAATTTCACAGCTGGATCTTTAGCATCGGTAGATATTTCTTTTCCCATGTGGATTTGTGCCTTAACAGTGATTTAATTCACATCTAAAATATTCAGAATCATGGTATCTGCTTTTTCTTTGGAGTAGATCTTCAGCTCTCCTTAGGCAAGCTGAACAACATAGACTTCTGTTTCCATATCTGTTTATGTCACTTGCCTATAGTCTCTTTATTCTCACTTCTCCAATTTAACATTAACTATAAATGGTTTCAGTCAAGGATTGTCTCCTTGTTGCGAATGTGCGTGCAATAGTTATTACAAGAGAATGGTTGTGAGTGCTATAACAATGAAAGCAAACAACCCTGGATCTAACTTATCTGCTTTATCATATATTTACAAAACAACTCATTCTCCTGGAATGGGTTTAATCATGCTAGTGTTCATCCCACGAAGGATAAATGTTGTGCTGATTCAAACTGCAACTAGCAGTTAAAATTCAGAAATGCCTACTTGTGTCCTGGTTAGCATTTTCTATACAAATTTTGAAAAGTAAATGGGCACATATGTCCCCATATCACTTTTCTAAAGCTATCATACGGAAGAAAAAACCTCAGACTTTCCAGGGGTAAAGCAAGCAACTGAGCGATTAACGTATTCATCCTAGATGAAGTTTACAGGCTGCTTTTCAGGATGCTTCATGCACCACATATTCAATACAAGAACAAAACTGCTGCAGTGGCCCTGGAAGCAGTGTACAGAGCATGATGGAGTGCAGGTCAAAATCCAATTCCCTTGTGCAGGATGTCTGGAATAGTGTGTGTAAGCTGTGGGGTTGTAACACAGCTGCAGGAAGATGGGAGAGCTGCATTAGGGAGTGCTCCTGAAGAGAGGGTGTGTTAAAATTTTAAAGCTGTTTTAAGTTGAGGAGGGCTTGGAGGTCTGGATACCCTTACTTTTCAGAAAATACTCTATCAGTTTGAACTGACATTGCCTAAGAAATACAAAAAAAAAATAAAAAAAATTAGTAATTTCTTATTCTGTTTTGTGAAAAGACTAGTTTTACTGTGTTGGTACAGCACTTGATTTGGTCGGGATACGTTACACAAGCCTACAGTGCAATACCTGAGTGTAGTTCACGTGGCATCTAAGCTGAACTGCAGCTAGGGCCATGCAAAAAGGCGCTTCAGTGCTCTTCCCTGCCCACGGCTGCCTGATTCTGCCTTTTTCTTTGCCCTCATCTGACCCCAGGTGATCAGGGAAGACACACTAGCACAGAAGTAACCCCAGAAAAATGTCACCAGTGCCAGAAAAAGAGGGGAAATGAAATAAATTTGGGCTACTCTAATGCATTAGTTGAGCTGAACCATCAATCTCTGTTGTTAAAAAACACGACTGATTATTTCCATTAAGGGTTAGCACAGAACCAACTATAGGCCTGCTTTGCGGTGCCGATTGATAGTACAGAGATCAAACCAGAGGAAATCCATGGAAAATTTTACTGGAAGAAACTTAGGCACTATTTTAGGCAAGAGTTTTGAAGACTGTACAGGCTTAGGTGTCTTCTTGTTTGGGACCGTATGAACCTACACTGGTAAAATGTAGGTGCTTCCTGCATTAAGGAGCATCTAAGCTTTTAGATTAGGTTTCCTAAAATGGCGTATATAGGTAGCTCAATTTTTATCCTGCTACTTGCAGTTTCTAGAAATTAAGCTAAAGTAGTGAGCTCTCCTTTCATTGTAGTGGCAACACACACAATTGTTGGCCTTGATTTTTCAGGCAGTTTTAAAAAAGCTTACTTAAAATGTCTGCATGGTTTTAATGTTTGTAATTCATTTCATGTATCCTACATCCATGTGATTTAGGTCAGACGCAATATTGCTTTTTGTTGGTTTTAAAAAAACATGGAAAAGATGACAAGTATATACTATGTTGAAAAAAGGATAGATTACATGGAAAAGTAAAGTCAAGCTGGTTTTGGCTTCTGTTATGTAAAAAATAATGCTTTAGTAAAAACTGTAGGCTGCTCTTGAAGAATCGTGTGATTTTTATAACTCTGGGGAGTTTGCTTCTTCTTTTGCCATAACAATCAGGTATAACTATAAAGAATTGCTGTGCCTGAAACTAGTTTTAGTGCCATTGCTATTTTGACAGTTATCTGTGAAATTCACAGGGGGAAAACCAATTCTGTTAAATTAGATTCAGTGTTTCAGGTAATCCCTTTCTTACAGCTGTTGGCATTTTCTCACTTCCTTAAATTAAATGAGATAGTTCTGAAAGTGAATCATCTTGGCCAGCATGTATCAAACCAGTGGTCACCAGTAGAAAAATGTAGCAGGTGAATACAGACAAACAGTTCAGACTAACTGGAAAGAAAATCATTAGTTTTTGACTCAATGAAACAAAAATGATGACCCTTGGGCAAGATAAATGAGAAGCATGACTGCTTCTACTGCTGTGATAAGGAACCTTGCTCATCTGAGCCTTGCATGTATCAGCTGTGAGGATATGTTATTTCTTTTGGTATGAATGCAAAACCATAGCATCTGAAGCTGCTTAGCTATAGCTAAATTCAGGTTTGGTTTTGTTTTTCTGGTGTTTTGTTGTTTTTTGGGTTTTTTAAATTTATTTCAGGCTGGAATCTCCAGATTCTGATTGATTTATTTTTAATTTCATGTTAATTAATTTTTCTCATATATTCTTTGGCTCATTCAGAGAAATTTAATGAACAAGTAGTAGTTTACATCGAGGGGAAAGTTTTTCTCTGTGTATTGGTAAGTATTCTCTGGTCTTTGTAACAAGAAATTACAGTAGTTATAGGGTTTTTTAATGGATATTTGTAAGTGATTTTTGTAATATTACCTACAACAAGAGCTACATTAATATAGTGAACCTTCTTGCGATATTAACAAACAATGTGATTTTTCCATGGAGGTGTACACCACCTACCAGAAAAATACATGTTTTTCCCATTTTCTGAAAAATATCAGATGATTCAGGAAAAAGGGGCCACCACAACAAAGAAATAATTTGTTAGTGTACCGCTCTTGTGATCTTTACCATGGAAAACCAAGAAGTTAGAACCATAAAATTAAAGCACACCATAAAACAAAACCCTATGTCTAACAACATGTCTTTCAGATGTCTTCACTAATAGGTTTTTTTTTTGTAGCTCTAGAAAATAAGTGATGTGGGCTAGCAAATAAGCTTTACACAGATTTACATTTCATGGGTTTCCATTCTGAAAGCTCTGCTGATTCAGCTACCAAACCTGTAATATGCTGCAGTAATTGTATATAAAATTGCTGCTGTGCTGGCATGATTTGGCTGCTTTTGGTTTACATGTTTAACATTTTCTGTTTTCTTTGGTATCCCAATGCTATGTTTAATATAAAGAAGTATTCCTACACACGGAGAAACAGTCTCACTGGAGTTCTGTGTATTCAAACAGTCCTGAAGCCCAGCTGCCAGTTTGGTGGCACTCAGTCCTTGAACCTCTGTGTACTCAGTGTCTGCATAGGCTGTCTGCCTTATATTTTTGTTACACTGGGACTGGCTGCATTTGACTGTCCCTTGCTGCCACTTCATCTCGTGCTTTTTATATCTTTAATCATCGCTTATGCAGTCTTATCTCCTCGCTATCTGATGAGGTGAAGAGTCTTGGACCTCACCACTTACATGGGAGGTTGCCAACAAGTCTGACTCACTTAAGTAATACAAGACTTTTTAGCTTGGTTTTTATGGCCTTTGTTACTGTAATATCTTCAGACTTTCCAGCTTTTATTTCTAGCTTATGTATTTATTTCCCCACAACAAGCAAGGAGTCAAGATTCCTCTCCCTCCTTGGCACAGTAGAGGGAAACGTTGGTGGATCAAAATAAGATGGTTTGAATTTCCTCTTGAAGTAGATGGTGACTGCATTTTCTGTTGAAAGTGTTAGAATTAAGAGCCTCATGGTAAGAAACCTTTATTATTCATTCCCGAGAAGCAGGATCTCATTGATTCATCGGAATGCAATCTTTTAGGGGACACAACCTTGCACGGAGTTATTTGGCATCTTGAGTGATTTTAAATTTTCCCCTTGTATTGTGTTTTATTAAACGCATTTTACATTGAAATTAAGTATTCTCTGCAGTCCAGCTCCCAAAGGATTTGGATGTGCAACTGTACAGAGGTGCCCTGACAGCCATCCAAGCTCCCGAGTTCATCCCATATCTCCCAACCCTCCCTGTGGAGTTGGGTAGACATGTGCCTTGCTGAAGCTAAGACCTCCAGCTCCAGTTATTCTTGCTACATGTCCCTAGTGGCTGCTTGCCCTCCTCCTTACATATAGTCAAAGCAATAGCCTGGTCCTTCCTTACATCTCCTGACCTTTGAGCTGGTGGAAAGACACACCTCCCCTCTCACACCAAAGCACTCTGAAGGCTGCTATGAAGCCCAAGTCCTGCAACAGTCTGTAACTACAAAGCCAGGAGACTGACCCTGGTTGCCAAGAGGGCCACAAGCACCAGCAGGTAGTCTGTGAAGAAGGCTGCCATGTTGTTAGTGGAGAGAGCTGAGACATTAGGGACAAAATGCAGATGTGATCTAAATGACAGTAGCTTGTTCTTTTCCATCCAGATGTAGGTGAAGGAAGTGGTACCATCCACCCGGAGGCTGTGCTGGACTTCTAGCAGGAAGTGATGGTCTGATTTCCTTGAGGACACTCTTTGGTGGCATGTCCTGTCCCTGTATTCCCGTGCAGCCAGGTTTTGAGAAAATCTCTGTCCAGGAGGAGGCTCTTGTGAGGATCTAAATTGCGGAGGAAGACAGATGCCTGCAGGCAGAACTGGTGCATCCTGGTATTAAAGCATTTACATCAACAATACCAACAACTTAATTGCATCCTGAGATGCATCAGGTGATTTGTCAGGACTCGGTGACCTCAGCATCTCCCTGGCCCCACAGCTTGAAAAGTGAATTATGACCCTCCTGGTGCCTGTGTGGTGGTTGAAGACTCAGGGCCTGTGTAGGTGCTGGTCTCCAGTGGGGACGCAAAGTGCCTGCTTGCTTCATTCACAAGTCTCGGTCTTTCTCCCTCTCTATTGCAAGATGCTGGAGGAAAAGCAATGAGAAAATGTATCTTTGATCAAATTCCTGTATCCATGCCTAGCTTAGTCACTGCTATATCCAGCATACTGACTGCCATGAATGCCTTTCAAAAACCTATGCACACCCTGTCCATTACATGGAGAGAATTAGACATGCAACTTAGAAGAGTTGCTGCCATTTCAAGAGTAAAGTCCCTTGAAGCTGGAGTTAAAGTTGTGTCCATGATAGACCTTGCACTCTATACACCTCCTTTTTCATCCCTCTGGAAATTGTCTTCGATTTTTTTCTCTGAGATTCATGGTTCCTAGTCTCCTTCCTGACATTGTTTGACTGAAAATGTAGATCCAGTGAAATGCAATGTAAGCCCGTTAGTCTGCCTATGAATTTCCAGACCCCGCTATTTTTTTACATTTAGCCCATCTTCCTCAAAAATTTTACTTATATACAAAAATCTTAACTGCAGTCCAGTCACATGTTGTTTGTTCGCTTCTCAGATCAGAACTTCTCCTCCTCTTGACACAAACAGAGGCAGACACACACATGTCCCTCCCTGAAGAGCTTTATTCCATAAAATCCTCTGCCTCTACTGGGTGAACTCCTGCCTTTATGGCAATTGCTCAGGTCCTCTTAAGCAGTCTCGTGTTGTTCAGGTTCAACAAAGCAAGCATCTGTTACTCTTTTACTAACCATGGGGTAAAGAACAGCTGTAAATGCCTCATCATATTTTCCAACCACTGACGTGAGACGCTAGTGCACAACTCCAGTTGGCAAGATGTGCCACCAGATAAGAAGACATAAATCAGCATATATTGCCATTATTTCCTTAATGTATCATTGCCTAAAACCCAAGTGAGAGGGAGTCATGCTATCAGTATTAGCTGCTGTTTTCAGCAATAGGAGGCTAGGATAAGTTCATCAGTTTAGTTCCTTAAATGATATTTTAATTTATAAATCAGAAGTGTGTTTGGTGCGTGCACTGAAGAGACTAGAGCCAAGTAACCTGTCCTTATAGTTTCAAGCGGTCCTAGTGATTGTACAGCATTCCTTTTTAGTACTGTATTTTTCCATGGTACAAATATCAGTGCCTTGGGATAACTAATATGCCTTAACTGCCCTGACCAGCCTCTCCTGCGACCTTCATCCACAGTTGCTGACCATTGGTCTAGGAGCTCCTTCTAAGCTCATGCCCATGCAGCAAGTTCTTGTTTGAACTGTGTTGTAGGTTGTGGCCTTGTCTCCTGGATGGAGTCAGACCTATGTTGACTGTCTCCAGTGCTGTCTTCTAGATGGACATCAAACCAATCTTTTAGTCTTGTCTCCGAGCTGGTGGTGTCTCTGCTGCTTCTCATGGGGCTATCTGGATGGACCATGCTGTATCTGGGACTGCTGCACAGGTGCAGGAGGACTGCGCCCTGGTTGATGAGGGCACTGCCTGTACTATGGTCACCCTTGGCTCCTGCTTATCCCTGGCCATGGGACAGCCTGTCAGTGAGGGGTGGCTGCAGCTCAACCTCTAGCATCATGGTCACCAGACCTGATGTGAAGGAAACAGAGCCATTGTGGCCAGAAGAGTGGGAAAGTCCCTGTCACTGGCAGACAGGAGTTGAGCTATGTTGGATGTGGGGCGATCATACATCTGAGAGGTCTTTCTCCAACCGTAATCACTTTTCTAGGGTTTAGCTTCAGAAAACCAGTATTTCACCCAGTGCTTTGAACTTCATGGTCCCTTGTCACTTGAAGTGACTGAAAATCCATATTGAGTTTCCTGTGCTGGTGATTTAAGGGTGCACACTGTAGGCATAGCTTTGAAAATGTTGGCAAATGTTTAGGTGGAGTTTGGAGGTGACCTTAAGCAGGTTCCTCATTTAGTCAGATCACCCTGGGATTGACATTTTTTTGGGGGTGGGTTTTTTCCCCCTCTGTTTTCACCTCTCCCCCAAAGTCAGGCATGTATACCTTTGAGTAGCCATTTGACTTTCTTTCTATTATTTTTTCTCTGTCACTATTGTAGTTTTTTTAGATCAGTATCACTCTGCTCAGTTGACTGGGAATTTCCCTCAGGAGTGTGCCTTGCCAAAAGGAGTATTATTTCATGACAGATTTACATGAGAACAGGTTTTTCAGGTTCTTGGTGGTAAACTGTATGGAAGTATGCAGACTGGAAAACTGCACTTTTCTGTAGAAAAACTCAGCAAGGTCACAACTTTTTTTATATAGCTACTTTCACCTCACCAAATAGTTGCCAGCCAGCAGTGCAACCAAGGACTGTGGCCAGCAGACAGTCGTTATCGTACCAGAGACTTTTATCTCCCTGGAGGGGTGCTGCACACCTGATATTAAATGGTTGTTTAAATTACTAGTATGATGAAAAACTGAAATATTTTTGGTTTTTGTTTCTCTTCCAAAAAATAGATGGAAGGGATGGGACCCAACAGTTGTATTAAGTTGGGAAGGTTTGCAACTAGATTTCTGTTCTTCCCCAAAATAATACTTTGCATGTGGGAATTTGTGTTTAGTACCATTGCTTAAATTGTGAAGCAGCCTGAATATGTGCTTCTGGCAGGGTAGCTTGTCGTGCAGTGGAAGATGATAGCTACTGACAACTAGGTCATATTAAAATTTCTACGTCTTGTTAGGTGACTGGAGAAAGGATAGGACTGATATGTTCTTCCATGGGTAAACCTTGTCCCAGGGCCTAGGAGGCCATGTCCTGGTGCCCTGAGAGCGCATATATCACTGTACTAGGGAAGAGTCTCCTCCGTTCTCTGTCTCAGCTAGTGGAAAGCTCTGTCATTCACACTTACAAACTAAAATTCTCTAACCTGAGGAAACACTTTATTAGGGCACAGTTGTGGATGATTCTGAGTCTGCAGCTGGAGACTCCAACTATATAAAGTTGCCCAAGCACCGTTACCAGAACTATACACTCAAATCAAGGCATGTCACTGAATACCTGCGTTTGAAAAACCCAGCTGGTGTAACTGGAGTTAGGCAAACGGGTTTGTGTGAACGCCTTTTAAAACCAGGCAGTAAGGCTGCATTTTTAGCACTTGTTCCCATTTGTGCTAATGTGTAGGAGTTGGGGAATTAAACATTATCATACTTATTCAGTTCAGATTTTCAGGTGATTTTGAAGAACTG
Source organism: Chionis minor (assembly GCA_013398295.1). Lineage (NCBI taxonomy): Eukaryota > Metazoa > Chordata > Aves > Charadriiformes > Chionidae > Chionis > Chionis minor. Next base: position 297,702 of record VZSF01003446.1, on the reverse strand, counting down.
CATCTGAAATGCACAAGGTTTTACTGAAGAACTATGTCATATAAGACAATATAAACTTATGATGTGGCTTTAATCAGCCAATATGCAATAACAGTTTTAACCTGATATGTACATCATCTCACAATTTAAGTAAAGAACATGTAAATAAATGGTTTGTATTGCTGAAATAAGCATTTTTCTCACTCAGCCACTGACTTCTGTGCAGATTTTTTCCCCTGCTTTGTAAGTGTATTCTATATAAAGTTTTAATGTCCCTACGCATTTAACTGTCATTTTTACAGTAGTTCAGTGTATGCAAGTTTGAAATAAACAAGTCTGAAAACATAGCTCTTAATAAAATAAATGTCACATGACATTTTAGTCAAATAATGTGGATCTGATGTTTATGTTGAGAACACTACAATTTATACTCAAATATTTTATTAAGCTTCTCAAACATGAGCGAACTACTGTTGGCGTCAGAAATGCTTGTCTTTGCATTTTGTACTCACATAACTCGGTCCTAAAATGCCCTCTACTGGTCATAGTCAGCAGGCAGGCAGCAAGCAAAAGTGTTTAAGGCTGAGAAAACTGAAGCGATAATGTGAGTTACACCATCTAGCACAGTTTCTGGATCTTGAAGGAATTCCCTATAAAAGTTATTTAAAGTTTATGAGTATGTAATATGAAAAAAATAAAAGGGAAAAAATTAACTCATGCTAGTTAGGCTTAAAGACGTTTCTGAAGAAAAAATACATTTTTTGTACTGGAATTAAAACACTTGGTTGACATAATCTCTTTTTTTCCCCACTCTAGGACACAAACAACATTATATTACTGAAGTTAATAGGTGTGCTGGGAAAAAATGACAAGTTCTAACGTTGATATTCTAAAATTGTGGGGCAAGGAGAAGCCAAATATGTAACATAAAATTGTGACTAGGGGAGAGTAAAGAGCTTTACCACTGGAGTTCACTGATCGGTCAGAGTTGCCTTCCCTTACCCAATCTGATTATAATGTACAAGAGGGAGATCTAAATTGCTTTGTATTGTACTGGTGGAGTAATGGGCCCTGGGAGTAAAAGATGTTAATGCGATCAGGTCACTGTACAACAGACAGTTTATTAAATGTGGTTCTGGAATATGGGTACAGTGATGGTGTACTGCATAGTGGTGTGAAAACACATCACCATTAAAATCATTCCGAACTTTTTAAAAGTCTTAAACATGGAAAGCGATCAATATATTTGAAGTGTAATATATTATGGCTTTTATTTTACCAAAACCCTTCTGCTTAAAATGCATGAACACATATATACACGAATCTTTTCCTTGATAGTCTTACAGATAGTCAGAACAAGGTTATAACTTTCCCTGTCAAAAAGAATATTGGCACAGGCTGAAGATACTTTGGTAATTCTCACCATTAGAGTAAGATCCTGCTTCTTTTAAGACAAGAAAAAAAATATAAAATTAAACAGATGAACATTGTATTTGGAAATTTGCCATTTCTGTTGTTTGTACCAGCAACCATGGCTCTGGGAAAGCATATACAGTGTTCAGCAGTATTGAAAATTGACAAACTTATAATGTCACAAGATTTTAAAAATAGTTCCTTTAGATACGTTTCTGGTTCATGGAAGTGCGTTTGTGTGATGATTTCATCTGAGTTTTTTATATGTCGGATTTGTAAGCCTCACTGGTGTCTGTAGAACTATAACTGGTTTTTGAACTGCAATGTAACATCAATTCAGTTTCAACTTCTGACTGTGGCAGTGTCAAATAAGTCTCTTGGTGTTTGGTTTTGTGTTTTTTTTTTTTTTTTTTTTTTTTTTTTTCTTTTTAAAGCACAATGGTACTCATCTTTTAGGTCCCTTAATGACATGGTGAAAATGATGGATCTAAAAGAAATAATAGATAGCCATATTGGGTAGTATTCCATTCTTACATTATTTTGTCCACCAGGTAAGTCTCATTTCCAGCATACCAATTCTAGTGATTTATTCCAGTCTTGTGCACTCCATTTGTATGCTCCTAATATGGTTACTGTGTGGTTATAGGCATTTTTTGAGGGATAAATTATATTATTTAAATTTGACAGCATCTATAAACACTGGAACGTAAGAGACTTAAGATATAGTTCTGTTAGTGTGGACAACTAGTAGTAGCACAAATTTCTGTACTCAGGTGTAAACACTGGCCTTGTCTGACTCTCCAGAGCTTTTAGAATCCAAAGCTATTGATCGGCTACCACACTTCATATTTTCTGGGAAGAATATGTACTTCTCTTATAGTTCAATTTGAAGGAAATCAATAGGGCTAGAATTTCAGGAGTGCTGGAATACTACTTTGTGAAGTTGAGGAGAGAGGAATAGTAACGTGACATTTGCAGAGTGGTGAAAAAATGACTGGGGGGGTCACTTAACTCTTTACTAAAGAAAGTACTACTCGTCAGACATATGGCAGCAACGGTGACTAATTATTGTAGGGAGGGAGAAAATGGGAGGACAAAAACAGAGGGAGCAAGTGAAAACGCCAGTATTCTAGGTCTTTTCAACTAGTCAAAGCATTTCTTTTAAATATGAACACTGTCCTCACAGTAGCTTTCATGGATGCAGAGAGAGAGCTATTGGGGATGCTGTTTCCAGCAGTGGTTATACTGCTGTATCCTATTTTACTTTCTCTGACTCTCACTCTCAAAGACAGAGAATTTAAGACTGTTTTTTTAAACTTCCACAAAAGATCCTTTCAAAATCCTAAAGTGCAGGCATTTCAATTTTCATCTGCTTTGCATAAATCTGAATATGTGGATGTTTTATGATTAAAAGATACTTTAATTATCTGCAAGATAATGCTGTTATACTGTCTCCTAAACCATATTACCCTTTAGGTTGATTTTAGAACTGTTCACAAGTAAAATGAAAGCAGGTAAAAATTTAATCTTGAATGTGTGCTAGGCTTAAATTTTTTGTTGCCTATATTTCTTAAACCTTGTGAATAGATGCTGAATATAGTCTAGATTTCTCTCTTAAATTATTCACAGATTAAAATTGATTTACTATCCACAAGATGCCATTATTGTTCCAGAAAAAGAGGATTGTCAGTATATTTATACGGTAGTGCTAGTAAGAAATTACTTAATATATTCTAGACATTTTAGATGCATGGATTGGTGTTATATGTATTAATGTTTTAACCTCTTACTTGCAATGGTTGTCTTTCTTCTCTCATAGAGATAATCAAAGAAAGGCTCCTTACCAAATCTCTCAAAACCTGAAAAGAAGCACAAGGAGAAGAAAAGTCCAACTCCAGCTAGAGGAATAGTGCATCTTGAATATCATTCTCTAGCCAAGGCCATCAACTGAATAGCGCTTTGCAATGTTTTTCAATTTATTGACCCTAAAAATCTTCCTTCTCAGAGGGAAATTTGAGCAATGATAGAGACAGTGGTCTGGAGACCAAAGAGAGAACCATCTTGGGTGAATTTACAGTGGGTTAACCACAAGAACAACACCATTCAGTGAAAGAAAATCTAAAATTTATTTAAGCAGCCTGGGTATAGCAGGCCTTTGCCCCTGTGTTCCAGCTGTGACTGGCACCATGGACTGGGGGAACTGGATGCTCACTCCAACACAATCAGTGTGCCCAAGTGCTGGCTAGCAGCCTGTCACCTGCATGTAGCTGTTCCAGCTTTTTGTACAGTCTGGATATCTTTGGGTGCTCCTTGCTAGGACATTTTTACAAGACAACAAATGAAGTTCTCGGATCTTTAGCCACATGTTCCACCCCTTTCCAGAAATCTCATGATTACCTAGGCATCCTGTGCATCACAGACCTCATTAAGATTCTTCCTTTTATCAAATATCAATGATATTTGATTATTGTTAACACAAATCAAACATATTTCCATAAAAAATAATGGCTAGAGGTTTTTAACAGCCTAACATGTTGATCTATTTAAATATCCCACTTTATAATGTACTTAAAGACTCTTTGTGTTATTCTGTTGTTCCTTAGGACAAGACTGGTAGCACTACTTTTGTATTCGTCAGAACGAGACGCTGGGATTTTTTCCAGTCATCATCAAAATGTTGGCCTGATACAGATCAGAAAGGATTCAGACTTATGGAAAAAGGTAAACTAGGAGTTATCCTTCTCAGGGTATATCTTTGAGTAGATGGCTGTTAAAAGATTTTCATTGACTGTAAGTCCTTATGATGCCATTGAACTGGTAGTCTAATACTGTCAGCTTGTCACTGACCACTTTTTGTGATAATCGTGTCCAGTGCTGTCAGTATTGAGCACAAGTCTCCACATATTACTGTTTTATATTTCCTCAATGTATTAATCAAAAATTGAACTCTTTGGGGGTATATCTGTGTAAGTTGGTATGTGAAATCTGCTCGAACTGCTTAACATCATTCTACAAGAATTATTGGTATCTGTACTGTCATCCTTTAAGATAAAGTAACTTGTCTCAAATCTCTTCAGATACAAGTCCCAGATTACTGTATTTTTACTTGGAATCCATTTTTTTCCTCCTTTTGGAGTCCAAATACAGAGTTTTCTCATGGGAAAAAAGCAACCAAGACTGTGGCGTTTAAAAATACATACACGAAAACAGATAATCTATATTTTTGAACTATTAATTCTTCATGATCAATAAGAAATATGCTAGAAATATGTATTTCATGCATGTTTTCTCTGCGCATGCATGCAGTAACGTAACCTGCTCTTAGAATTTTAACTCCTGACTTCTAACCCATATTAGGGTCACAAACTCTTTTTTGTCCAGGTGAATACTGATTAGTAGTAAAGAAAGGCATTTTAACTAAACTGAGTTAAAATTTATCTCAGTGAATTATTGCACTTTGTTAGTATAACTTCAGTTGTGCAATATCTCTTGATACAGTCATCTCAAAATTTCAAGCTATTTCACAAAAAAATAATCACAATAAAGTGCTGGAGCTTAACTGAAAAAGTAACAGCACAACTGAATGAAGAGTACAGTCTAAGTGATACTCATTAAGCAGGCCAGACCCACTGATATGCTAGGTCTTTTGTGAAAGTAGTAGGGCTTTCCTGTCCAAAGCACTTTCCTTTTCTAAGTTTTGAAATCTGTTCTAAAAAATATGGTTGTCTAAGCTACCGTGTTGCACAATAGCATTTGATATTGTTTGCTACATTAGGCTACTTCATGTTAGAACAATAAAAGAAAAATCACTATTTTTATAAGGCAGGCAAGGAGGGAAATGAAATCTTTCTTAACAGCTGAATGCTGGTAAGACTCAAAGTTCCTTAAATACTCCTTGGTATTGTACGAGGAAAACTTTCAAGTCAGCTCTTCATCTGCTCACGTTTGCCCCAAATACCACTGTGACTCAGTTTACCCATTTATAAAGAGCAACAGGCTGTACCTGCTCTCTTGCATACAGCCTCAGTGCTTTCAAGATAAGTTTTCATTGTCTATGCCAACATTTGGTTTTATAAATGTCAAAAGACTGCTCGAATGCTGTCAGGGAAGTGGTCTTTCCACTCCTGCAGAGCAAATACTCCCACTCTATTATGTTATTTTCTTAATCTTCACAAGTTTTTAGACAGTGTAACTCCACTTCTTAACAGCTTGCCCAACTCCTTTATGTTCCCAGGTCTCACGCCACGGGTCCATTACTCTACTTACTAATGAGCAATATCAAGGGTTTATTCATTTCAGAATGCTTTCTTGTTTGCACTGTTAGCTGCCTTAGCTCTCGTCACTGTATTTGTTTGCAAAAAAATGTGCAGGTAAAATCTTCTAGCACATTTTCTTGCTGTTATGGTCCTGAGTTGAATTAGTTCTACTTTAAGTAAAGTCACAGGCCCACATCTTTATTTTTAGGGGTGGAAAGGGAGAGAGTTAAGCTGTAATAATTAAATATTACAAGGGAACAAGTGTCTCTAGTAGTTCAAGGAAGCTGTCTTATGGCATTGAGATTTCCCAAAATACGCGATCACCATGTTGTAAACCATGTGTGCTAGGCAATACATAGTTCTTACTGAATGCATGTAATAAGAACAGAGGCATATATATTTCCCTTTTTAATCTAAGAGGGAGAGTTTCAAAATTTTCATTTTGCCTCTAGTCAGCAGGATTATTTTATCTGATGATGTAGCTGCTGAGAGTAGCCTGGTTTTGGTCTGCTGAATGTTTGAACAATTGACAGTCTTTTTTTGACAAGCATTGAAAATCGTGCCTAAACAACACGTCCAGTCCTTTTCTCAGTGAAAGCTGTTGTATGTGTTGCTGAATGGCCTGTCATACCATCATAACAATAGCAATTTTGCCATTCAAGGGGTTAAATATTCTCAAGAGGGAACTTCACATCTCGATTACAAAACTTTAAGGATTAAATATTTTTGTTTCAAAAGTTATCACAAGAATTTTTCGTTATGTTCTGTCTCTGTCAATGTCCTCTTTCACTCCACCCTATCATGCTATTCCCTACACTTTCTTGTGTCCACAAATGTCCTTCCTGCATGTACGTGTTTCGTCATACCGCTGTTGTTCCTGATCTCCCTGGTTTATTGAAATGGCAGGAAATAGGGAGAAGAAGGAACTTGCCTATACCCTTTGTACAGAGCGGGTGGCATTTAATTTTGTAAAGCTGTCTCTTCGCTTATTGACTGGCTCCATCAGCCATCCAGGTTATATATGGCAGTAGTATGTTTGCAAGGCAATGAAGATGTTGCTGTCTCTGGTTCCTCTTTCCACTGCCATCTGTGCCTGAAATGGTAGGTGGTATTCTGTGGCTGAAAACAGAACAACCTGCAGGAAAGAAAGATGCAAAGGTACGCGTCAAATTTATGTGACAGGAACAGTTTCTAAATGCTTAAGATTTTTTGTTTTGTCTCCTGTTAAAAATTTTATAGTAGCCCATCAGTCTACCATATACCTCATAAAGACCGTATTTTTTTTTCTGATAAGAAAATAAGAACTGGCAAGCTTATACAAAGAAGTCCTTCCACATGGTAAGACTGATAGGTAATATTTGGGGCTTTGACAGGAAGATAGTGAATTCTGTTCTCTTCTAAGTAATAATTAAACCCACTCCCCTATAGTCAGTATGAATAAAGAATGTACTTTTCAGCTTCATGTCTGAGATTTAGAAAACGTCTAATTTCGTGATACTTGCAGTAAAATCACAGTAGCTGCCAGGAGATCTTTTGTTCATCTTCAAAAAGTCTGAATAGAAATGCAAACCCTTTGCTTTGCTGCTTGTCCCTGCTTTAGTCATCAGATCTATTATCATCATCTTGCTGGTTAGGTAAAAGATCTGGAAATTTTATACCTTCTGTGGTGGGTTTACCTTGGCTAGCTGTCAGGTGCCCACCAAGCTGCTCTATCACTCCCCTCCCTCGACAGCACAGGGGGAGAATAAGTGTTAGAAAAGCTTATGGATCAGGAGAAAGACAGGGACATCACTCACCAACTATCATCACAGATAAGACAGACTCAACTTGGGTAAAATTATATTAATTTATTGCCAATTAAAAATAAAGTAGGGTAGTGAGAAAAAAAGACAAAGCTAAAACCACCTTCCCCTAACCCTTTCCTTCTTCCCAGCTTCAACTTTACTCCATTTCCAGTCCTTCCACTTTTTCCCTCCTGAGTGGCGCAAGCAGATGGGGAATGGGGGTTGTGGTCAATCCTAACACTTCATCACTGCCACTCCTTCCTCTTCACGCTCTTCCCCTGCTCCAGCATGGGATCTGTCCCATGGAATATAGTCCTTCATGAACTTCTCCAGTGTGGGTCCTTTGCATGGGCTGCAGTTCTTCAAGAACAGCCCCAGCATGGGTCCTCTCTGCAGGGTGAAGTCCTTCAGGAGTGGACTGCTCCAGTGTGGGTTCCCTACGGGCCACAGGTCCTGCCAGAAAAATCTACTCCTGCATGGGCTCCTCTCTACAGCCTCTAGTTCCTTCCAGGAGACTGTCCTGGTATGGGCTTTCCATGGCCTCCAGCTTCTTTCAGGGCATCTCCACCTGCGCTGGTGTGGGGTCCTTGATGGGCTGCAGGTGGATATGTGTTCCACTGTGGACCTCCATGGGCTGCAGGGGAATCTCTGCTCTGGCGCCTGGAGCACCTTCTCCCCCTCCTTCTTCACTGACCTTGGTGTCTGCAGGGCTGTGTCTTTCACATGTGGTCACTCCTCTCTCCCAGATGCTGCACAGCAGTTTTTTACCCATTCTTAAATATGTTATCACAGAGGCACCACCAGCATCGCTGATGGGCTCAGCTTTGGGCAGCGATGGGTTCATCTTGGAGCTGGCTGGAACTGGCTCTGTCAGACATGTAGGCAGCTCCCGGTATCTTCTCACAGAGGCCACCCCTGAAGCCTCCGCACTACCAAAAACTTGTCATAAACCCAATACATCTTCCATCTTCTTAAAAGAAAGTAGAGTACTGAAATTCCTTCTAAATATTTGTAAACAGACATCATCATTCTTCTTCAATGACTGTTGTTTTAAGAAAGTGCTACTATTTTATCCTCTCAAAATACTATTTTTAATGAAGATCTTTCCTGTTTTCACTGACAGAAGCATGTGCATCACATAAATAACCATAAGACTGAGAATGATTGTTTTTCTAGCTGAAAATAATTGATTTTCCTACTTTGCCTCCTACATCAATGGTGGTAGAATTACTTTTTTCATATAAATATTTTTTTACGAGTTGAGTTAAATTTCTGGTTTCACTTGAAATGTTTTGGAACCTTCCTTAAATAGAGCTGCAGAAATCTTTGGTATAGGGGTCAATGCTGTATCTGAGTTTTTTATTAATAGTTTTTTCGTGTTTCTGTCTTCAAAGAATGCTTGTTTTGCGATTTAGGCAGAAGCTGTTTAGAAGCCATAGAAAATGGAGTACAAAGTCTTTCTCCTGTTACTAAATTTCCTATTTTAATGTACAAAAAATAACTGATATGTTAATAATGTTTTGGAAAATTTTACGTTTTTTGCAGAGCTGTAAGTCAGCAATATGTGTGGAAATATGGAAAATTAGGAAAATATACAGCAGACAATGTATGCTGATCTTCTTTCTGTGAAATACATCCTCCAATTTATCCACTTTAATGTATGAAAAACAAGAAAATACTCAATGTAGCATGACACCACTTCTCTTATGGAAGGGTATTTTATCCTTTCAATATGATTTCAATAATGAACCTGATGGAAACATGTCCTGTATGTGACATACCACTATTCTTTTGTTTCATAGTTGGTAATGTTTTGCTGAGAGAGATTAAGCTGACGTTTGTGCTGTCATTGTTATACAGTTCATTTAATAGCACAGATAGCTTCTTTGCTTCTGTCACAAGACAAAAAGCAAAGAAACTCACTTCCACCACTTGTGACTTTTTAAAATTAACAAGGACTGTCCTTTATGACAACAAATCTGACATGACTATGCCTTTATCATAGCACCACATAATTACAGACTGTCATAGAACACTACTGGGAACAGTGGATCTGTCTTCTTTAGTCTCCCCCGATCAGGTATTTATACACACCAGTAAGATTCCCTTGTGCCTTCTCTTCTCCAGGCTGAGCAGTCCTGTCTCCCTCAGCCTCTCCTTGTATGACAGGTGCTCCAGTACCTTAATCACCTTCGTGGCCCTTTGTTAGACTCTCTCCAGCATGTCCATGTCTCTCTCGTACTGGGGAGCACAGCACCGGACACAGCACTCCAGACGTGTCTCTCCTGCTGAGTAATGCTCTTCATAATGCAGCCTGGGAGGCTGTTGGTGCCTTTGCCACAAGGGCACATTGTTGGCTTATGTTCAACTTGGCATCCACCAGATCCCGAGGTCTTTTTCTTCCAAGATGTTTTCCAGCTGGTGCCTGGGGTTATTCCTCCCCAGGGAAGGACTTGGCATTTGCCTGTGTTGCACTTCAATGATGTTCCTTTCTGCACATTTCTGCTGCTTTTTGTGGTCCCTCTGAGTGGCAGCGTACCCATCTGGTCCATCAATCACTCCTCCCAGTTTTGTATAATGTGCAAATGTGTGGAGCTGCATTCTGTCTCATCATCCAGGTCACTGATGAAGACGTTAGACAGTATTGGCCCCAGTATTGATCCCTGGGGCACACCACTACTGACTGGCTTCCAGCTGGACTTCATTCTGCTGAACACAACCCTGTGAGTCCAGCGGTTCAGCCAGTTCTCAGAGCACCTCACTGGCCACTTACCTAGTCTACTTCATCAGGTTGCCTATTCATCATTAGTCTTAGATCATGCCAGGTGTGGAATCACAACCTCTCGGAAGCTGCCTTATTTCTATAGCGTGGTTTCTAAGTTTTCTCAATGATACCATTGCTGGCTGGGGACTCCTTATTGCTGAAATGTAACTCTAAGGAGTAGAATCTCATATTATTTTTATCATTTTTTGTATTTATTCAAGACTGTTCACAGCTCAAATACATCAAATAAATTCTACTTTTGGTAACCTGCATTTTAATAAAGATGAATAATGAGCCCATTCTACAAAACTGATGTCCTGGAGGAATAGATTTGCTGCAGGGAATAGAGGGAGATTCTCCCTTCATCCTCATTATAGCGACTTGCTGCAGCATGACCAATCCAGGTAAACTGACAAAGGAACTTCTCTGGGCTTGTACACCCTTTCACCCTATGTAGATGACTTTGGGACCTCTTCTGTGTTTCAGTAACAGATTTTGCTAAAATACTGCACTGTTGATATGCCATCAGGAGGTATTTTACTGTGGGGACATGCCTTACTCCAACATGAAATCGCTGTGATGGCAAGAGCCTGTTGTGCAGCACAGGAAAAGTTCCAGCCTGTAGCTGCTGTCCTTTTTAACTCCCTGTATATGGGTTAGTTTTAATTGAAAGCTCTCATATTAGTGTCTGCCACATGAACTTGTTTTGCAAATTCCTGTCCTTTTTAAAAAAGATCTGTTAATATTTTCAACAACCTTCTTTGCATATTTGAACTTCAAAAACCAAGGATTCTAAAGTTGGGAAACCTTCCTCAGAGGTTGGTACTGGGGCTGGTGCTGTTTAACATCTTTGTTGGTGACATGGACAGTGGGATTGAGTGCACCCTCAGCAAGTTTGATCATGACGCCAGGCTGTGTGGCACGGTCGACACGCTGGAGGGGAGAGATGCCATCCAGAGGGGTCTGGACAGCTTGAGAGTTGGGCCCGTGCCAACCTCAGGAAACTCAAACAGACCAAGTGTAAGGTCCTGCACATGGGTTGGGGCAATCCCATGCACAAATGCAGGCTGTGTGGAGAATGGATTGAGATTAGCCCTGCTGAGAAGGACTTGTGGGTGTTGATGGATGAGAAGCTCAACGTGAGCGAGCAATGCGTGCTTGCAGCCCGTAAAGCCAACTGTATCCTGAGCTGCATCAAAATAAGGGTGGCCAGCAGGTTGAGGGAGGAGATTCTGCCCCTCTACTCCACTCTCATGAGACCCCACCCGGAATACTGCATCCAGCTTTGGAGTCCTCAGCACAAGAAGGACATGGATGTTTTGGACTGAGTCCAGAGGAGGGCCACGAAGATGATCAGGGGGCTGGAGCACCTCTCCTATGAGGACAGGCTGTGAGAGTTGGTGGTGTTCATCCTGGAGAAGACAAGCCTCCAGGGAGACCTTATATGGGCCTTCCAGTATCTGAAAGGTGCCTACAAGAAAGCTGGAGAGGGACATTTTACAAGGGCATGTAGTGATAGGAAGAGGGGTAATGGCTTCAAACTGAAAGAGGGGAGATTTAGATTATATATTAGGAAGAAATTTTTCACTCTGAGGGTGGTGAGCACTGGAATGAGTTACCCAGAGAAGTTGTGGATGCCCCATCCCTGGAAGTGTTCAAGGCCAGGTTGGATGGGGCTTTGAGCAACCTGGTCTAGTGGGAGGTGTCCCTTCCTAGGGCAGGGGGTTTGGAACTAGATGATCTTTAAGGTCCCTTCCAACTTAAAAAATTCTATGATATCAGAAGCAGTGTTTGTCTCTGGAAAGGCAAATCTACTGTTTTGCCTGAACAGATTTCGTGTATTATTGGCAGCTAATTTCTCATTTGAACAGTCTTCCTTTTTTTTTTTTTTTTAAAGTATAATTGTTATACTTTTGCTTTATACATTGGAATCCCTCCTCAACTTTAAGTAAAGATTTAAAATTTAATAAAAAACTTCTGGTTGTGTTTTCTTCTTTTTCATCAGAATTAGTTCTCTTCCCTTGGATATACATTCTCCAGTGGAGGTCTAAAAGCAATAGATGGTTCTTCCATTGTGTTGGTTTTTCACAAGTTTGGAGACCTAGACATCTAATTTTCAACTTGATTTATAAGCTGTTGCAGCTGGTAGTGAATTTATGCACATTGCCTCATTTAGACAATGTATTCTGGGCCTCATCTTGCAAAGTTCTCATTTTCTGAAATAGTGATTTTTTTTTTTGACATCCTTCATGTTGCAAAGAAATTTAACACTTTCCTCCCAAAGCAAGATGTTTAGGGAAAAATTCATCCAGTCCTTTCAGTGAAAGTACAAGTGATCAATACTTTGATATATTGTTTTGCTTTTCGTTAGTTTGTTTCTGCACTCTTCCTCTGAGTTCTTATGCCTGAGGAAAGACCTTACATTTGAAAGTTCTCTGACTTTTTCTTCATGTCTGTTATCTCTGCTGAGTTTTTCTTCTTCAAAATTAGCTTTTTCTTCAGTTTTTTTGTTATTAAGTCAAGCTTTTGTTTGTTATCTTGATTTATGACCTAAATTTTATTTACCAACTTGCCAAGAAAAGGCTTGGCGTAATACTGGCCTAAAATCCTCTCTATTTCCACTCTCTTCCTCAGAGTTTGGGGAAACCGGTGTTGGTGTTTTCCTCTCTTTGATGCTGGAATATCTGCCATAAATTTGTTGGCAGATTAGTGGAGAAGAGAATCCCTTTTATTTTTTTTTCAGAAACAGCAAGATATTGCTTCCAAAAACTTCAGAACATAAAACAAGTCAATGAAATAAGATTTTTTTTTTCAATACAGAAACTTCCGATAAAGCCCAGTACAACTGGAGCAAATGAAGAGGTAACTATTAGGGATTAGCTGTTTGCTAATTAGCTGTTAATAAGCAATAAATTTTCTCTGCCAGAATATATATCATCTGCTTCGATAGTTTAGGAAGCATACTTGAACAAGTTGTTCAACCTGAGTGATGTCATTACTGACTAGTACTTGTATTACAGCTAAGCTACTTGAAGTTTTTCAGGTGTACCTGGGTCTTAGAAGTATTAATTTTTTTTGTCAGAAATGAAAATTTTACAATATTTTGTAAAAAAAAAAATAAGGGGACATGTCTTGTATAAAATTTATGGCACAAGATTGTTTTGATTTTCCATTTGAAATTATTGTATTTTGTGAATTATAGAAAATTGCAATTGATAAAATATTTTGATTTTTCTCCTAGAAAAAGATTTGACCCAACTTAAGTCAGGAAGTTTTTATGGAGAACTATAATGGCAATGATTTTTTAATTTTATTTTTCTTCTTATCATTGAAATATACCCATTGCATAACATGCTGTATTGATAATCTGCACCTCAATCTTTGGCATAATTAAGACTGTATCAGGTCTCTCTCCTATATAATTGAAAGAACCAGTAGGAATTTGCTATTATAGTGAATAAGAATTATGGAAATACAGACCAAGAATAAGCTTGCTTCTTAATTTTAAATCAAATTTGTTCCTTTCAAACAGATTTGGGGGAATTTTCAGTATACTGAGACTGAAACAACCTACACAAAGAATGGGTTGCACTCTGGGGCATCTAGCTGTTAATCAGTGCTCAGTATTGTGGGAGAGGATGGGTGGAAGTGGAAACTGATTGCTTACTCAACCAAAGTTCCTCTTTGTAATGTCCTCTTAAGAACAGGGCAAATTATCTTTTAAAATAAGTAAATCAAAACCTATGGTATGCTTTTTTCTGCCTGCTCTTACTATGCAGAATTCATAATTTCAGATAATTTTGCCTAAGTTCAAATGGTAAATATTTTAGGGACTGCCAATACGGTAGGGACGGCCAATATGCTATATCAGTTAAGGAAGATCTTGAATGAAACGAAGTACCACAGTTTTTTAGCAGTTTGGACCAATTCAGGGAGAAATGTAAGCACACACACTGACTTAATTCCTAGTAGACCCACCCTTCTGTTGTCTCCACTTCTTCCTGTACATGAAGAAAGGAAGGAAGTAAGTTTCCCTCAGACTGTGTATATCACGGACATGCTGATCAATGCAGCTAATAATCAGATACCAAATAAATCTATTTTATTGCTGCCGACACTAATTTCCTAGTCCAAGGTTCACATTTTTTCCTTCTCCTAAGAGTTTTGGCAGAATTTTTTCCATCTAACAGCATATAACTTTATAAATTGAAAATTCCTCAGTCCTAGCCTGCTGTTTTGCTCAGAGCAACAGGGCAGTCAAATAAACAGGCAAAGCACTGGAAAAACTGACAGATATGAGATTCATAAGGGCAAGTTTAAGTGCTCCTCTAAAACCAGTTTGAAAGCATCATTAATCATGCTGGGCTCTGAGCCAGTATAAGCAACTAGTTACAATTGTATTCCTCATTTTAACAGAAAAGATGAACTTTTCTCTGCTTTCCTTTGCATGGTTCTTCGCACTGAAAGTCCACCCAGCCTCAGCTAGAAGTCTTCCTTAGTAGATTAGAAAAGGGAGACAGCAGGAGGTTTTAAAATGATAAAATTAACATATTTCTGTTGTTCCACCCTCCCTTTCGTAATCTTTGGGTTACAAAGGCATTCTTTCCTTAGAAATATATCGCTTGCTTTGATTGTAAAGCTAATGGCAAGTCTTTCTTCTGCTAAAGAATACTCTACACACTCTGCAAACAGGCCAAAGAACACCAAAGCAGATCTCCAGATTATCCATTCTTCTACGAGACATTACTAAAAGGACACACTGCCTCTTCCAAAACTAAATTTAGAAGCATTTGTGTGCACTACTTGTGTTGTCCCCTAACCTTAGTTTACCAACACTTCAATAATCTCACCAATCAAAATTACACTGAACACTTTCAAAATAAAATTGCCATTAGAAACTTTTTGTGTGGTTTTATTGCTCCTCCCTTGCTCACTGTAAAACTGGGGAGCAATAATTTTTTGCCCTGTAATTTATTGCAGTGATCTGGGGACTAATTTATGCTAATCAAGTCTTTTGAAGAGGAACAATGCAATTCTTCAATTTTATGAATGTAAATTTCAAATTTATAGATGTAGGTTTAGAGGCCTTCACTGCTCAAGGACTCCCATATCACAAAATTCAGGAAGGGTGTACTTTGCCGTTTACCTGAACACTCGTTTTATGCATTTTTCATTCAAAGTAAAGATTAATTTTGAAGATTTGTATTTCGGTACAAACATTTAAATAAACTTGGGATTAAACCTAGGATTCTAGGAGGACCATGTATGTCATCCTCATTCTTATGGGTTCTGAGTCTTGCTGCCGCATGCTTCTTTATCTAGTTCTTCAGTTAGAGGAAAGAACAAATGTGTTCCATTTTCATCTTGAAATAAATACCAATCTCCTCAATTTAATGCAATTTTCATTTAGTTCAAAGTCAAATTTCACAATGGACATTTAATTAGATATTCAGGCATCTGTATTAATTTTTAATCCTTGCATCAGCAAAATATTTTTCATGGAAATGAGGAAGTATATCCTCAACTCAAGATAAATGACGGAAAATGCCTTGTTTTGTACCTGGAGGTGCTTGATGGTGCATTATGATCCCAGTAAGAAAGGCACTCACGCTCTGGAAGGTATCATTCAAAAAGCTATCTATTAAAGTTAAGATTGCGAGAAGAGAAATCAATAGGTAATCTTATGTCCCTTTAGATGCTTGAAACCCCAAGTGGTGTATCACACAGCATGCGGTGCGGAGCACATCCATAGAAGAGATCCTCCCCTTTTGGTCCTTTGAGCTACTCCTCCTTTTCTTACAAAGAAACAACACTTTCATCATTTCCACTGTTAAACAAGAGATGTTCACGTGAGAACTTCTTGCCGCACTGTCAGACAAAAGCCAGGCCAGGCAGGTGGTGTAATTGCCAGTACCCAGCGGGAGCTCCCTGTGACCTCCTCTCCTGAAGCCGGACGGCTGTTTGTCCTGCAGCCGAAATCTGTGCAGCGCAGCACAGGCCTGTGCCGTGTACAATGGTCGAGGATTCAAGACCAATACACCACTCAAGAATGATATTTTAGTAAGTTATATTTTAAAAATTACTAAGGATGTGTTGATGTCTTGGAACCTTAACTTCAAGAGGCTTTTTTACATTTTTTTTTTTTCCCCCCTCTGTTTCAGGGATAATAGGATAAATCAGGTTTCAAATGGGAAACCCCAGGGAAGCTGCTTGAATTCCTTGTTAAGTCCACAAGCAATTTGTTAGGTAAATAAACCGTAAGTGTTCTTAAATAATTTATTCAAATTCAAGGTGATTTGTAAAGTTAAAGACTGCTAATAAATTGGTATCACAGAGCTTGTAAAATCTATCATGTATGACCAACTTTGGTATAACTCCCGTGACATGAATGCAATTACTTTATTTTACACTTGAAAAGCAAAAGAGAAAGAACCAGCAAAGAAAGCAGCTAAAATGAAGTGAGTGAGAGTTAATGGATATTTAGGAAATAAGGAGTAGAATGCAAAAGTAGTAGTGCAATGAACACTTCCCATTTCAGAAAGAGTGTGGGCTGAATGCTGTGAAGATGGAATTTAATTATGCAAAGTACATTTCATTAGTTTTTTCTTCTCTAATACAAATGCATACCAGTGTGTATATCTATCTGTCTTAAATTACAGTGTGTTTTACGATAAGAGACCCTCTCACTAGGCCTTCTAGTACTGTGAAGTTTCCCCTTAATTCTTCTCTGTGAACCCTCATCTAAAATTTCTTTTATGCACAATAATTCCTTCTTTATTGTATAGAAATAATTCATATCATGTTCTCTCTCTCCATTATTTCACTCACGCAGAAGCAAGAGGTGTGTGTGGGGAACTAATGCATTGTTGTTTTCTACACTACTCATTACAAGTAAATTACATTAACCTGTTACATATTCTTTGTAGAGGTCTGTATTGTGCTCCATGCACCCGGTGATAAGAACAAGAAGACCACTGGTAACTCGTCCAGACACTTTTCTGTATTTGACCTGGACATAGTGAACATTTCTTTCTTTGACCTGGACATAGTGAACATTTCTTTCTTTTCACTTCCCTTTACTCTGTATATAGATCATAAGAAAATAACTGTTTTTCCTTTTAATTTCTGTAGTGCTTTTAATAATATATTTAAGCACTGATCTTATTATCTTTCTAAAAGCTCTATATACCGAAGAGTGGATAGTTCATTATTTTCCCATAGCAAATTGCTAAACTGTATTGTAATGAGGCTACACTAAAGTATGAGAAAACACACCAAAATGAGACTGCGTGTGCCTCATAGAGTTTTTTTCCTGGGTAGAAGACAGGAATAATAAACCTTTCATAACAGATACTAATGACCTTGCTGAATATTTTCTAGCATGTATGAGGCTAAAATGAGATTGAAAACAGACTAAATACCTCCAAAGAACAGAATATATTAGAAAAGAGTATTCTATGCTTGTGCTTGGCTTTATGGGAAAAGGAATTGATGACATGTTCAAGATCAAATATGAAATAAAAGAATGAAAAAAGCATAAGCTCACGATATGTTTAGACTTTAAATACGTACAATCAGAAGTATTTTTTTCACTTACATTTAGAAAAAAAATTGTTCATCTTCAACTGGACTTCATCTGAATTTCTATATTTGTGTTGAGAGAGAGCATCAAAACCTCATTAATCTAGCCAATTTTAATCCTAATATTTAGACCGTTTCAATGCTAGTACTGGAGAGATTCACTTCAGGCAGCTTTAAATATGTGTGTTCAGTTTCAGGCCCCCCCATTACATGAAAGACATTGAGGTACTGGAGTGTGTCCAGAGAAGGGCAACAAAGCTGGTGCGAGGTCTGGAAAACAAGTGTTCGGAGGAGCACATGAAGGTACTGAGGTTGTTTAGCCTGGAGGAAAGGAGGCTGAGAGGAGGCCTCATCACTCTCTACAAGTACCCGAAAGGAGGTGGTAGTGAGGTGGGGGTCAATCTCTTCTCCCAAGTAACAGGCAAGGACAAGAGGAAATGGCCTCCAGTTGTGCTGTGGGGGATTTAGATTGTGTATTAGGAAAAATTTCTTCACTGAAAGGGTTGTCAAATATTGGAACAGGCTGCCTAGGGAAGTGGTGGAATGGCCAACCCTGGAGGTATTTAAAAGATGGGTAGACATGATGCTGTGGGACATGGTTTAGTGGTGGTTTTGGCAGTGTTAGGTGTATGTTTGGACTCAATGATTTTAAAGGTCCCTTCCAACCTAGACGATTCTATAATTCTATGATTCTATTATGTTTAAATCTGAGCTTTTCATCCTTGTTGCCTTTGCAGTCAGTAGAAGCTAATAGGCAGCTCTGGAGAACATCTCATCTGGTCTATTGAGACCGGAGAGATGTGTCTTCTATTATGTTGTGAATCACCCTCTGTAAGTGCCTATTTCTTTCTGTGGCCTACAGAAGGGGCCTCCAGAGACTAGTTGAGAATTAAACCTCCAAGTTATAGTGAATGGATCTCTTTCCATGTTATCTGTCACTGCAGGAATATGATGTTTAAGCTTTCTGTGGTGTTTACAAGCTATTTAGAAATCAAAGAGTTGTTGACACAATGACAGAGCTTGGGTTTTTAATAGATACAGAAAGGGAAGGAGATAAACAGAGCCTTCTGCCATCTGTATCCACACTTCCTTCCCAGTTGTACAGGACTGAAGCACATTAGTCATAGAGAGTCCCTCCTGAACAAATTAACTGCCTTATTTCAGTGGCCAGGGAGGAGATAAAAGCTTTCAAATCTATATGCTAAGAACAAGAATAAAATTTGAATTAAGGACACAGAATTTGTTCTTTAAGTCGAAGATTTTCTTAAGCAAAACTGTTATTAAGATTCCACCTTGCAGATTTAGTATAATTTCCTTGTTGACGTCCCCATGTGCTTGCTTGTTACAGGCAGAATAGGCAAATTCACTTAATTCTCTTGTTCCTTGTCTTCTAAGATTGAGTTTTGATTTGAAGAAGTCCTCATTAAACTGTTGTGTTTTAATTTTATTTTGGGATGGTCTACTATTTTTGTTCCTTGCTTGCATGTTGGTTAATTTGTTATTTCCAAGAGCTATTTTATTAGCCACAGTTACATCTTCCATGCGCCTCCTGTGGAGCAACACAATGCTGTTGTTGTGTCTAAGTAGGATTTTTCTTAAAATGAAGTAAGTGGCAATGTCAAGCAGGAAAGATGTGTTCTTGGCACCACTTGACATTACCTTGAAGCATTTCCTTAAGCCTGGGCTTAGTTTGAACGTGTGATCTCTGGGTTTAAGATCTAAAGTCTTAATGATGTTATTTATTTATTAGCATATTATTATATTTCAGTGTGTTCTGAAATGTATTAGAATGAAGGAAATGGCATGCATTTTCAAAATCTAATAAGTTTGTGATAAGAGCTTTTTGCTATTTGCTTCGTTCTTTGGTAATTATGCTTAGGAGTGATATCTGGTAAGTGTATGGTCATCTGGGTAGGAAAACTACCTGCTACTTCAGCTCCTACAGCTTCACCCTGACCTTTTTTTCACTTCAGTGTGATAAAATGTCAGTACACTTCATCAGTCAAATTCACTGTTGATGTTTATTAGGTTGTCACTGTTTGGTTTGGTTTTACTTGGGGGTTGTTTTGTTGTTGTTTTGGTTTTTTAATTAAATAGTATGTTATTCATTATTCATTACTGAGTCTCATTTACTTCCTTCACAATTTATTAAAAAATATGGCTTTTAAGAGGGGTTTTGTCATACTTACATATTGCAGTGACTGTGTTTTCATCTCCAAATATCCTTTGTGTTAGGTTTGCAACTATGCTCTCAGTTTGTATTATACTGGATATTCTAGTGTCATGTTTGTACAATTCATTTATGATTTTCAGCTCTTCTTGTGCCTGTGGTCTTTCCAAGACCTGTTACGCGTTCTTCAGTTGCTAGTCTCTTTATTCTTTTTTATCTGAGTTGAGGAAAGCTTTTCAAGCTTTTGGTGAGAAGACTTTTTGAGACATGACTTAAACTTGTTTATTGTTGAATCCTTATATTACATTAGTTTTATAGCTTTTTCATTTCCCTATTATTTCTCAAAATTAAGTTAAAAAGAAAGAAAAAAGATGCTTGACAAGTTTCCATCTTCTCTTATTTATGGAAGTTCTAGATCTTCTTGTTGGGAACACTATTAAGATTGTAATCTATGATATTGTCATGCAGAAAATAAACTATATCGTGTTAGCAGTGATTTCTTTGAAACCAAATGCTGTAGCTCTCTGAATTATGCTTTAGTTTCTTTGCAAATTGTTTTTGCTTTAGATCAGCTTTCTATTATAGTGGAATAGTTATTTTTCTTGAGTTAGATTTTTAATTATATTGCATATAAATTAATACCATTACCAGATGTTCTGAAGGGCAGTTTTAAGTTTCCTTTGAGTGTCTAGAGCATTACCACTTTTCTGGAGACTCCTGATTATTTTGGTGTGAACATGTGGGAAGAATGGTCTTCCAACTGTAAGCCTGATGCTAGCCACAATTTCATCAGTGCTCTACTATTTTGATTTTGAAAATGTGTGTCCATTTTCCCTTCTCTTTATGTTTTTCTGTCTTGACAAGTCCCTCATCGCTGGCCTTAATGTTCTTGGGAATTTTGTCAGTCCAAGTTTGTAGGCAGTTGTAGAATTAACCTTTGATCTCAACTTTGTGTCATCTCTTACTGTATAACATAGCATGATTACTGTTTTCATGTAGTGTGTTTAAAACCTGGCTCAGAGCAATTGCTGTTAATTGATGTTTGGTCTATCAGCAAATTTTTCTGCTTTAGAAGTCATAATTAATGCTACTTGCTTTGAGTGCTAATCCTCTGGCCTCCTTGAATATTTTATGACTCTGTTTTTATTCTTAAATTGCTTTTTGTCTGCTCCTGGCCATTGACATGTGCTTATTACAGTGATTTTAAATTACATTAATCCAATTCTTTTGCAGCAGCATTGTATTGTTGCAGTTACGATTGCTGTTCCAGAAATCTACTTTCACAGTTTGTTACACCTTAATAAAGAGTTTTTTGGAGCCCTGGCATTCCAATCAGCAATGCTTGCCAAGAAGAGTAAGTTGCTTGGTATGCATTATTTTTAAGGGGTACCTAGTTATAGTTCTGTAACTTCATTTTTTAATCCTAGTTCCGGAATTCCTACTACACTGAGAAACAAAAAATTGCAAAAATAAGTAATGGTTCTGGTTTTCTACTGTATTACAAAGCAACTGCAGGGATTGAATGCCAATCTACATCTGATAGCCTTCATTAAGTGAGTAGTTAAATAACGAGCATTACAAGTCCATTATTTTTTTGTAATGCAGCAAAGAAGTGTGTCTTTGTTTGCGACAAAGAAGTGTGTGTGAATCACCTGAACCTGGTCTGAACCAACACACCAACTCAAGCATTTCTCTCACCAGTGTCATCTGAGGTGATTATCTCATTTAACAAAGAAAGGTTGGAAAGACAGGTATTGATAGAAAACTGAAGACGTTCTGTACAAATAAGTACTTTAGATACCATATGTCTTATATTTTCTGGTTTTGGAAAAACAAAATAGTTGTGTTACTTAATAGTTTGTTTACAGTGAATATTTTAAAATTACCTAATATCCCATACTAATTTTCATAGTGAAGGCCTGGAAAATTATTAAACAAATTCTTCCCAAACTGGGCTGCAGAGACAATCTCTCTCTGCAGAGAGAATCTCTCTTCTGACACAGTTTTATAATAAAGAGGATGTTAATAATTCTACAATACTTTTTCACTGTTGATTACACTGAATATTTGGATACTCTTTCTAATTAATATTTCTCAAGCAGCGTAGTTAAGAAGGATTAAAAGAACAAATAACTTGTCAAATAGAGTGAATTATAAAGACTTTAACTTCCATTCTGATATAAGTTGCAACTCTTTTAGTCCCTAATGATGTCATACTTATACATTTCTTGAGAAGCTCTGGGAGAAAAAAAAGGTAAGTATGTTTAAATGAAATGTAGATGAAGGAAGACAAACAGAGAGGTTTTGAGTAATGAAAATGAAATAAAATATTTAATATTTTGTCCTTATTTCGAAGACAAGGGACTATAAACTGCGATTTTTTTTTTTGTTGCTTATTTTTCAAAGGAGAATGAAGAGATGTCTCACTTTAATGGCCTATTTTGCCTGTTGGATCTGTACACTGAGCACAGTAACCTGAGACAGGCCTCTCTTTAACATATGAGTTATTCAAATTTATATAACAAGATGCATGTGCCCACAAGCTCATGTATCTATCATCTGGTCTAGCACAGAGTTAACGATCCTTCCCTTAACAATCCTTCTTCTCTAATTCCACACATTGCATTGGGAACCTGATTGAGCTCCAGGAATAAGGGGCATAAAATGGAAATGTACATCTTAAATTCACTAATTTCATTGGATTTACCACTTTTTAATGTTTGAGTGGGAGCAAAGTCTTACCCTGACAGTTTGAAAATAATGTAAAATGGGAGTTCAGTAAAGGCTTTTTCCTCTTGACCACTAGCATTTATAGAAACCCTGTTTCTCAAGTATTTTCCATTTTGCTTGTTCATGTCTCAGATTAGGCAACCCCAATGGTGAAACAGAAATAAAAATGTCAATGTTTTAAAAGCCTGAGTCCTTATGAGATACATTGGTTTATATTTTGTGGTGCTAAAATGTTCAGACTGGCCAGGTAATTTTATCGTGCTCTTCTTGGGGACAAATAAATCAATAAGGAGACTACTTATAAAAGCACTTCAAAGTAGGTAAGATCATAAAAGAGTGGATAGCTAGTTTTAGCATTTTATTTATTTTACAATAAACTTTTAATGGTTTCTGTTGGTTTGTTATTTTGAAAAATACCCATTTCACTCATCTCCCTGTTTGTTATTTTGGTTTAGTGACCTGATCATATGAAGACTGGAAAGAAAAACTACAAAATTAACAATTTTTAAGAAGAAATATGACTCAGAAAAGCTAAGCATGTAGCATTTGCACATGCACACAAACAAAAAGAAATAAAAGAAGACAACCTTGTAGGGAAGAGAACCCTCCATCTATTTTATAATAAATTATATCTTTCCTGAAAAACTTTGCAATCTACAACAATTAGATGGGTTAATCACTTCTGATCTAGGGGCATCTACTGACACGATTAATTTGACTGTGTATTAGCAGTGCTAGAAAATGCACCGTGAATAAGGTATACACATTCTGAGTGGTGTTGACTTAGGCTGTTTACCATTTTAATCCATTAGTCATTGGTTTTCCTAATTATCTTGTGCATAATATTAAATACTCCAA
Source organism: Chionis minor (assembly GCA_013398295.1). NCBI lineage: Eukaryota > Metazoa > Chordata > Aves > Charadriiformes > Chionidae > Chionis > Chionis minor. The sequence goes on along the minus strand of VZSF01003446.1, from coordinate 274,167 downwards.
TTACTTGCTGAAATAGCTAGCTGAACATTACTTCATAAAACCTAATGTATGCAGCATCTAATGTGTGTAACTATCTTGAAGACTGAATTGTATCTATCAAGAGAAGTCGAAGTGGATATTGTATTTAAATACAGAAAGAGTAATAATAATCTGTGTGCATTCCAAACAAACATTCTTGCTTATGAAAAGGTAGGACAGTTGTGGTGTCAGGAGCGATGACTTGACGTGTTGCAAACCTGCTTCTTCCAGGAAGGCTCTCCAAATCTACCCATGCTATAAGAGTTTTGAAAAAATTCTCTGTGTCGTGTCTTGTCTTTCTAATTGTTTTATATTGGATGTCAAGAGAACAAGTCTGATGTTACAGTAGGACAAGGCAAATTAAAAAGACAGCTCTTATCAGAGATTCTTGTAGAGACCCAAGGTCCTTGTCAGTTTACAGGTTTTGAAAGTTTTAAGTCATGACTGACCTGAATTCTTTTCTCTGTTCAGCAGACTCTGATAGCTTTGAAGAAAGAGATTTTAACAACCAAATTGTCAAGACATAGGACAGTAGTCCCTAACACTCATATTTCATACACAGTGTTGCAATTACCATTAACAAAAATACAGATTCGATTTGCATAATTGTTTTTTAAGACTAAAAGAAAGTATTAATTGCAGGTGAAAATGAGGTAAAATGGGAATAGTTCATAAAAAAGATCACAATTAACTAGTACTTGTAATTAAAGAAATTTAGTATTCACTACCAACAACTGAACAAGCCTGTTTGATCTGTAGAACACAGGCATTGAAAAGCTTTTTCATTTCAGAAATCTGTGTTCTTTCTCAGAGGTAGATAAGCCTCAAGATATCTATGGGCACAGCCTACAGACAGAATCAGTTTCTAGAATTTGGCTTACTGTGAATTTACTGGTTGGTGTATGGTTGAAGAAACAGATCGATCTCATTTAGCAAGATAATATTCAAAGACAAGACTGAGGACCATCAAGATTCTACAATGACTAACTTGGTCCCAATTAGTGTAAATATCCTGAGGTGGAGTAAATCAGCAAATTCATTGAAATAATTGTTCAGGATCTCATCTTCCTCCTTTTAGCTTTACCACTAAGGTGTGACCTAACTATTTTATGGTTTGTGTCCTACTGGATGGGATGTCTTCGTGGTACCTTGCTTGGACATAATGTTACTCATATGGAAGTCCAGATTCCTCCTAGTTGTTTTGATTAAGTTAGCAAAATCCGTAAAAAGCAAATCATTGTTCTCAATCTGCAGTCATGTTCCATTAAAGCTTAAGAGAATCAGAACTCATGGAATGATTACTACCAAGGTATTTACTCTCACAATGAAAATACCTGCAGTGCATAGAGCCACAAGAAACCAGGAAGAGAAGCGACCTTTTCATTAGTGTTGGCAAGGGTAACATTTCAAACACTCACAGCAGGAATCTAACTGATCACATATTGCAGTATTGGGGAATTCAAATATTACATTCCAGCTCTCTACAACATGAAGATAGTCTTTATCGAATGAATCAGTTTCCCGTTTCTTCTTTTAAACTCTCTCTCTCGTTCTGCATAGCAGCCTGGCAAATTCTGAAGACTAAAAATTGCTATATCCTTTGCTGAAAATGTTTTTTCCTGCCTTTATGATGCTAATCAGAATGAAGAGTTTACCCTAAGTTCACCTTAGTTAGCCTTATTTTCCTATGGTTCATTAAATAAAAATCACTGTTTCTTTCAATATTATAGCCTTCAAACCTGCTTTAAACTGTGGTTTAGAAATTTGTTCAGGGTGGGTTCTGATGGCATGAAAATCAGATTATCCAAATATCTTTGCCATGTACTTGAGATTTGCATATCCCACGAAGAGTGTCAATGTGTGCCAGAGCTGTTTCCCAGTATGTGTTGCCTTGTATTTGAAATAAACATGGTTTTTTGACTGTCTTATAAACAACTATTTTCAAACATATGAATATACTCAATCTTCTAAGATTTTACAGGATTTTTATCTATAGTCCTGCTTCTTATGTGTATAGAATGATGATAAAAAACCCTGAAGAAACTGGAGGAGTCAATCTGAGTGCCTTGTGGATAGGACTGATCTCTTGAACCTCTCTTCTGTCCATTAAAAAAGAATATGAGCAGCTAAGGAAAGAAGGTACAGGCAAAGCTCCCAGAAATTTTGCAAGCTGTTCCCACCTGCTTTACATCCCTCTTTTTTTTTTAAAAATGAGTTGAATGATATCATAACTGGCATTTTTTAACAGAAAATTGTGATCAGGGATTTGATTAGCATGAGAGTTGTGTTTCTGAGTGGTTTTTGTTTGTTTTTGTTTTTGTTTTTGTTTTTGTTTCTCCTCCCTCCTCCCCCCCATCCCCACCCGGAAAAAGGAAGCCTTTACATGATACACACACATTTTCTGGAGAACAGATGTGAGGTAACCCAGGAAAAAAAGGTAGATGTGAGTAGCTGCCTCAAGATCATGCCTGTGCTACCTGTAGAGGTGCAAGCCAGCTCTTCTTCTGTCCCTAAATACTATCTTCCCAGTTTTGGAATCCTGTTATCACATTCTGAGATGGAACTGAATAACTATGGATAAATGGCACTGGTGAGATTAGTTTGGGCTTGAGAACTTAGATCCCTTGTGAGTAGTAATCAGTTGTATGTAGAAGTGTGAGTGCACAGCCTCATCGTTATCATTCTGGTGATCCTTGTGTTTCCTAGTTAGGTAGTTGGGAGTGATTTATTTCAAAATAATTGCTGAAAATGCTGTATAGAATTTGGATAAACACAATCCATCTTGTACTTTACCACAAAATTCTCCATTCCCTTTCAGTTTAGCATTTCAAATAGTATTTGAAGTGTGACAGTTAGTTTTTAATCTATATAATCCATAATTTTAATAAAATTATGCTTACAAATACTGTAAATATTCTGCTAATCTTTTAAAGCAGGATAGCATATACTAAGTCAAATATTTTCTAAATATCTTTTACATTCTAAGAAACTACATTTATGAGCCAAACTTGCAATTGCACCTAAGGATGAAATCAGTTTTGCTTGACAAGCTCTTTCTTCCATAAAATCATGCTGACTGACATTAAAGACAGAGTTGGGCCTTTACTACTTAGGCCATCCTGTTCGCCACCTTCTATTAGAAGTTTCTTCATTAACATCAGAGACTGTATTTTGTTGTTGGTTTTTTTGGTTGGTTTTCTCTGTGTGTCTGTCTGTCTGTCTGTTTGTTTGTTTGTTTTAAACTTCCCAAAAAATCTCTGGTTTAATAAAACATAATATTTTTAGCAACTAAAACTCACTGTCCAGACATTTTCTTGAACACTTATGAAGGGTTTTAAGGCCAATAATGCAAAACAGCTGATTAACAAGTGGCTATTCCTAATACGTGTGTTTAACAATCTTCTTGGTTAGTATCTGTTGAATCTGAATATTCTTTCTGTGTTGTTATTTACTATTTTCTTATCTCCATGGACAATCATAGAATCATAGAATGGTTTGGGTTGGAAGGGACCTTCAAAGATCCTCTAGTCGAACCCTCTTGCCATGGGAAAGGACATCTTTCACTAGATCAGTTTGCTAAAAGTCCCAACCTGACCTTTAACAATACCAGTGATGGGGCATCCACAACTTCTCTGGGCAACCTGCTCCAGTGGCTCACCACTGTCATTGTAAATAATATTTTCCTTATGTTCAATCTGAATCTACGCTCTTTCAGTTTAAAATGGTTACTGCTTATCTTGTCACTACAGGTAAAAAATCTGTTTCCTTCTTTCTTATAAACCCCCTTTATATATTGAAATGCTGCAAAAAGATCTCCTTGGAGCATCCTTTCTCGAGGCTGAACTACTCCAACTCTCTCAGCCTGTCCTCACAGGAGAGGCACTCCAGCCCTCTGATCATTTTTGTTGCCCTCCTCTAGACTTGCTCCAACAGGTCTGTCTTGTGTTGAGAGCTCCAGAGCTGGGTGCAGCACTCCAGGTGGGGGTCTCACGAGAACAGAGTAGAGGGTCAGAATCATCTCCTTTGACCTATTGACCACGGTTCTTTTGATGCAGCCCAGGATACAGTTGGCTTTCTGGGCTGCAAGAGAACATTGCTGGCTCATGTCCAATTTTACATCCACCAATATCCCCAAGTCCTTCTCTGAAGGGCTGCAGCGGCAAAGAAAGCCAAAAGGATGGTGGGTTGCATCAACAAGGGCATCACCAGCAGAGGCAGAGAAGTCATTATCCCACTCTACTCAGCATCTGTCAGGCCACACCTGGAATACTGTGTTCAGTTTTGATCCCTGCTACGCAAAAAAGATGTGGACAGGCTGGAGAGGGTCCAGAGAAGATCCACAGAGGTGATCAAAGGACTGGGAAGTCTGTCGTCTGCGGAAAGGCTGAGAGAACTGGGTTTGTTCAGCCTTGAGAAAAGAAGTCTTAGGTGAGAGCTTATCACCATGTTCCAGTATTTAAAGGGTGGCTACTCCCTTTTTACAAGGAGTCACATGGAAAAGATGAGGGGTAATGAGTACACATTACTCGTGGAGAGGTCTCAGTTGGACACAAGCGAAAAATTTTTCACAATGACAACAATCAGACACTGGAATAATGTCCCCAGAGTAGTGATGGATTCCTCATCATTGGACACTTTTAAGATTCAATTGGACAGGGTGCAGGGCCATCTTGTCTAGACTGTGTTTTTGACAAGAAAGGTTGGACCAGATGGTCCTTGAGGTTCCTTCCAACCTGGTATTCTGTGATTCTGTGATTCAGTCAGTTCATCCTCCAGTTTGCATTGATATTGGGGATTGACTGGATCCATGTGCAGGACCTTGCATTTCGCCTTATTGAACTTCATGAGGTTTATATGGTCCCACTCCTCAAGCCTGTCAAGGTGCCTCTGGTTGGCATGTCTTCCCTCAAGTGTATCAACGGCACCACTCAGCTTGGTGTCGTCTGCAAACTTGCTGAGCATGCACTCAAATGTAATAATGGATATATTCTATAATTAGAATTTCTCATTAACAATATACTTTAAATATCTTTTTTCCCCCCAAACCCTATCTTTAGATTCCTTTTTTCATATTTTATTTTGCTGCAAATCAGGTTTTATAATTGGGCAGACTTTGTGAAGTATCTTCAGAAAAACAAGTTATCTGAACATTTTTCTCAAAGCATTATGGACTGTTAATTTAAACCTGCTCAGTAAATACTTTAACTTCTTGAGTTTAATCCATTTTTGAAGCATATTACAATTAGCAACATTCTTTCCCAATCAGACTTTTTGCATATCAAGTCCAAAGTATAAAATCAAAGTTACATGAAACCTTGATTGTATTTCCTATTAATCGCTCAAGCTGATTACAGATTTGTTACTATGTAAGGCCAGTCATTCTGTGGTCTAGTGTAAAAATCTGAATTTTGTATATGTAAATTCAAGTATGAATGAATGGTATTCTTCATCAGAAAGTCAATACCGGTGAAGTGTGAACCTTCATTATCTGTTTTGAATGCACGTAGTTAGAAACCATGCCACCTCCCCTTCCCCTTTAAGAGTAGGTAATTTGTGCCAGCATTATTTGATGGCGTTAATCAGCAGAGCAAATATAACACCAAATTGGTAATGAAATATGAAACACACCTAAAATACCAGATTAAAAAGCTAAGCTTTATCTCGTATTGACTTTTGTCTTATCTAAGTTATTTTATTTTACTTTATAATGAGCTTTAATCTCATCTGATGTTTCAACTAAATAGTTGGTATCATAATAGAAATGCAAACGAGAGTGTGATAAGAAATGTATGTTAATTATTATGGTACAGTAACATAAGCTTGACTTTTAGGATTCTCTGTTTTTTGAGGTTCTTAGGTAATACACTGATTTAACAGCAAGTGTTAATGAAATAGCTCCATTGATTTAATAAATATGAAGTAAGGCCTGTATCAAGTTGACATCCTTTATATTTAGCTGACATTTTGTGTTAAGAAATGAAAGAAAGAACTTTTTAAAATCTCCATAGATAAATGGCAGAGAAAGAAAATAAGAAAGTGTAATGATTTCCTTTGCTTCACTCTTAATATGACAAGTAACACATTCTGGCAGCTTCCTCAAGGATGTACTTGAAGCAAGAAAAGTTTATGTTGTATCAGGTGCTGTGCATAAAAAAAAGTTGAGCAAATTCCCTTTAGCTTTATAGCTATACTTTTTTTTATTGTAAAGAAAACAAAACAATTTTAATTGTGTGCATTGGTATGCCTCTAATACTGTATATTTCTAAAGGGTTGTCATATTTACTGAGGGAGCTGGCAGAAGTGCTCACCAAGCTGCTTTCCATAACTTATCAGCAGCCCTGGCTAGCCAGAGAGGTCCCAGTTGACTGGAGGTTTGCAAATGTGATACCCATCCACAAGAAGGGCTGGAAGGAGGATCTGGGGAACTACAGGCCTGTCAGTTTGATCTCATTGCTGGGGAAGGTTGTGGAGCAGATTATCTTGAGCATCATCACACAGCATATGCATGACAACCAGGTGATCAGGCACAATCAGCATGGGTTCATGAAAGGCAGGTTCTGCTTGATTAACCTGATCTCCTTGTACGACAAGGTGACCCAGCATCCCTTTGCTGAGGTTGTAGTGAGGTGGATGTCGGTCTCTTCTCCCAAGTAAGAAGTGATAGGACAAGAGGAAATGGTCTTGAGTTACACTAGGGGAGGTTTAGACTGGATATTAGGAAAAAAATTTTTCACTGGAAGGGTTATCAGACATTGGTTGCCCAGGGAAGTGGTGGAATCACCGTCCCTGGGAGTATTTAAAAGCTAGTAGGTGTGGTTTGGTGGAGGTTTTGGCAGTGTTAAGGTTATGGTTGGACTTGATCATTTTAAAGGTCCCTTCCAACCTAGGCGATTCTATGATTTATCACTTCATTAAAAGGTCAAGATCACTGCTTAAAATAGAAAAGGAACCTGAATGATTGATTCAGGCATCCAGTGCTGAACAAGCTTCTGCTAGGTACAGATTTTACGCTCTTTGCTTAAATCTGTCTATGGTAGCTGAGGTGGAGCATGCCCAGTTGATATTGCCTAGCCTTTACTAAATCAGAAGAGAATCAAGACATATTCCTCACTTTTCCTGGTGTTCTTCTTTTTTTGGGGCATTGGCTGCAGCAGGAATTTATGTTGGAAAACCTTTGGAAAGAATGGGATTGCATTTTATAAATTGTAAAGTGAGGATGTAGTGAGGATGTACTGTATTTCCCCTGAGACAGTGGCTGTCTTTGGGAGAGACCTTGGATTGTTGCTATAAGCAGCCCAGTGTCCTGCACAGACCTTATACCTGTGGCACAGGTATTCTATCTGTATGGACCTTGGACACATATCATAGCCTTGTTTCTAGGTCTTTCTCTGGCCCAGTGTGCTGCTTTTTCTAACCGGACTTTCCAGATGAACCTGTGATGTGCGGAAAATAGACTCCACAACCTGTAAGGTTGTAAAATAGGTATGTTTATTCAGCACTGGGCAGCACGGGGGGGTCGCCCCACCACAATCATGCGCACGGGGCAGCAGTTTGTTCTTCAACTTTATACAACTGAGTAATACATACTTATGAGGTTTTGCAATACACCTATACATATTCATGACCTATCCTGCTTCGTATTAAAATTAGTGCCCGGAAGTAATTTCCATAAGTATCTTCCGACTGCACTTGCGCAATACCCCCTGGTGGTGGTCGTTGAGGGTCATGAAGATAAAGGCTGATGGTTCCTCTTCATCACCGCAAGTAATCCTTGTTCTTGCGCAGGCTCAGTTGTCACTTGGTTTTTGTTCAAACCGCAGGGTTGGTCTTAGCTGGCCTTTAAGGCAACTCCCTGTACCAGGGAGTAAGGTTGTAAAGGGCCAAGAGTCATTGAAGTAGCGGATCCTGTCTTACCAAGATAAGATATCATGCAAGGTCTTCTTGCTTCACTGATTTTACGCAATAGAAACACTACTCGTACATTTAGCTCAGCAAACTTCAAATAAGACTATTTCTACCAAAACCGCGCCCTCCCTTCACCTGGACCACATTTGGTGCTTGATTGTGTCTGAAGTGCACTGCATTGGTGAAGCGCCACATGGCCCTGCTCAGATCTTGCGGGACTGTCTCCTGGTCAGTGAGAGGACAGCTCTAACCCTCAGCTCCTGGGTTGCTCTCCTTCATGCAGCAGCACCGCTCTTGCCTCCCCATGCTGCCACCATCCACCAAAGCCATATCTGGGGGACAGACATCTGACACTGCCACTAGCGCTTAAGGAATATAAAGCGCTTCTAACAGCGCTCTGTTAGTCTGCAGCATTACTGCAGAGAGCAAAGCTATAAGATATAAAAAGAAAATGGATATTCCATGGAAAAGTAGTGTCCTTCATGGTTGAGATTCAAAACAGAAAAGAAATTGGATGCATATATTTGATACATGATTATTTATATATTTGATTTCTACAGTTAGGTGTGGTTGTCCATGCCACTGTGATGACTGATAATAGCTGGATTGTCTCCGCCAATACAAAAGAAACCCACTGGAGAGATCTTGGTGTTGGTGTAATTATCATTATTTTCTCATTTCTAGCACAGCAGTGGTGTCTAGAATCCCTCATCAGGGTCGCAAACATGAAGTTCTAGGCACAGATACGGAAATGCTCTGTGTATCAAACAGTTTATCATCTGTATATAGAAGGTACAGAGGTGTCCAGTGTGTAAAGAATGAAAACTGTGTCCTCAAGGTTACCTCAGATTAATGTCAGATGAAAAGAGACTACAGAATTCATTAAAGTTGCGTTTTATCCACTGCGCCACTTGGTTCACTTGGAAATGCATTGAAAGTATAGTATGACAATAGTGTGGGAAACAAGGAAATGAAGTTATTCAGCTAGTGGATACTTTAAAAGCATTTGAAATACATTAGTGATAGAATTGGGTTTAAAAGCATCAGCTTCTATTTTACCTGCAGCATGTGCACATTCAGTGCTTGTCTGCCTGGATAATTAAAGAAGTGTTAATGGTACCAATTAAGAAGTGAGAATGTGATTTATTGCTCTTTGTTACTTTCCAGGTCAAAGGAGATGCAATAGGAAAATACATATCCAGCAATCTAAAGACAGTTTAAACTGAAATAGTTCTTTGCAATTTAGGCATTTAATTAAAAGCTTTAAAGTTTAATTAAAAAGTTAAATCATTTGTCTATTTCTGCGGAAAAACCCAGCGCTTTTGTGTTTGGATCAATTATATAACATAAAGCACAGTGAGATAAGTACACTATTTTCTGGTCTGAAGTTATAGCATTTTTCATGCATAACATCACAACACATAAAAATGTATTCAGGGTACTAGAAGCAAATAGATATATTGTTCTATTAACCACAGTGTGAGAGTAAGTTTTAAACTAAAAGGATATTTTTTCTTTATTTTTTGGGATGGTACAAAGACTTTTTAGCATGGTGTAGATAATGAAAAGGAAAACCTAAGTCTTTTCTATTATACTTTAAACTTTCAAAATAACAACCTTTTGCATTCATATAGTGGTAATAAACACTCAGCCAAACATCAGAGAGGAATACTAAAGAATGAGTTGTCAGTGGAAATTGTTTAATTAGCAGTGTTTTTGAGGTTGTATTTTAAACAATAATAAGTAGTAGGATGTAAAATTCAGAAATACATGATTTGATCTCATAACTTACACCAAACTTTTCAAAAGGTTGTATGTGTATGTCTCAGGAATTCAAAAATGCTCACAACAAATGCGGTTGGGAGTAGAAGGAAATAAACTGTGGCTAGAAGTAAATAAATACCTACTCAACACTCCCTTTTGAAAATAACAGGAGCTGCTAAATATTATTAAAAATAATTCTGTTCTGTTCTTTAGGTATATAAATATGAACAAAGTTCTTATGAACTTTTTTTTTGTTCTGTGACAATGAGGAACTGTCCATTTTGATAAATACTCTTTCTTGGGAGTATCTCCCAAGTCAGATCAAACTGTCAGTTAACTTTTTTAAACTACTCAGACTAGCACTCTCTAAGACAGTTCTGCTCTAGATGGAACTAGTCCAAAGTTTAGAAAGAAACTGGAATGGATCCCTGCACAGATACATGGTGAACTCCTTGCAAATAATTCAAATTTACTGGGCTATGTTAGAAAAAGACACGGTCAGTGGATTGACAGTTGTTATTGCACATATTGTTATCCCCAGAGCCATGTCCTGTTCTGGGCTCATGGTTCAAAAGGGATGTGAAGAAACTGGAGAGATTTAGTAGATGTTATCAAGATGACTTGTGCCTAGAGCACTTATGAAAAGGGGGTGCAGGATCTGTGTCCCTTTACCCTCCTGAAAAGGAGGCTTGAAAGCAATCTAATATTGGACTACCAGTACTGGAAGCGTAGCTACAAGGATGACAGAGAAAACTGTTTCTTGGTTGTGACAGATGATGTAACAAACGGAAATGTCTACGGATTGTGGCTTAAGAAGTTCCAAATGAACTTCAGAGAAGAAAAAAACTCTAAGAGATTGATGGGGCAGTGGAACAGGTTGCCCATTGTGAGCCTAAACCCGCTGATGCCACCTGGTCGTGGAGACTGGACTCTTAACCTGAGCAGTGTAGATACAACGTCTGATAGAGTGCCCAGTCATTGAAATAATGTGTGCTAGGGACCACTCCTGGTGAAAAGCACAGACATGACTGATAAGAGGTTTAGTTCCTTCTGCTCTGTGTAATCCTCCAGCAGTACCCCTTCAGGCTCTATGTTCCTAGATTGTCTTGTTGCCTCGTGCTGTATTCTGTTGTAATCAATGTATAGCCTCACTTTTATCTTATAGAAACATTAATTTGACCAGTTGTCGCACAACCTTCACATAATTCCAGATGTTTTGAATTGACATCCGGCCACCCACCCCTCAACAATAAAAATAATGTCTTCTGGTCACAGGGACTCCATAAGGGGTTCAGAGAAGATCTAGAGTCAAATGTGATGTAGCCAGACTGTGCCACTGGCAGGGTCAGAGGTCAGTCCCTGACCCTCTTTTGTTTATGAGGATACATATCATCACTGGTAAGATTCTGTAAATCCTGAAGATTTACATCTGGTTCCTGCTATTTCCACAGTCTTTTCTACATGATATTAGAAGTTACTTCATCCACTTCTTTCTCTACTTGCATTCTTTATTTTCTGGCTGTCCAGCTAGGGTACCTTAGGACTATTTGAAAAAACTGACCTACCTGAAAACAGGCAGCTGTTCCTTAAGCATCTTAACCTCAGTCTGATGTATTGTTTGCTAATAGATAAAGCATGTGATGAAGTTCCCAAAGTAGGGCCTTCTTCATTTGTCTGTGCCCAATTTCTCCATTTATAAAATAGGATAATTCCCTTTTACCCTCTTCAAATGACATCATGAAAATGTAATTTTATTAATAAAGAACTATGTAGTATCATTAAGAACTGTAAAAGCATTTGACAACAAGTAGTATTTTTTTTTTTTTCAGAGAAAGGCTTGAATCATCTACAGTAATATGGCAAAGCAGTATATATACACAAATTATTCAAGAACAATTCATTAGGTAATCACTGATAAAGGTTGGGAGAAAAAAAGTGCTGCATGGAATTCTGTGTCTAAAAAATGCATGTACATAAATTGTCTGAATTAGGACTGCTAGCAACAACACTAAGTGTGGCATATCCTAAATTTTAAATAAAGATTGTTAGCCTTTATTATTTACGAATGTAGTTTTGAGAACATAAAAAAAATATGCCGCCCACTTTTGTTGGAGAGCAGCACACATATATTTGCATGGTCTATATTTTTTTGTATTGCTCAGTCTCAGTGTAGAAGAAACATGTAAATTGCATTGAGTCTGCATACCTCAACTTGTGGAATATAATTAGGCTGTACTTCAAAAGAATGATAGTCCTACACTAGTGGAAATAAAGGATAGAGTAATCAATGCTGACGATGACTTTTATATGCAAGAACCTACTCAAGACATTGTTGGCTATGAAATGCCATGAATAGACTGTGAAAAGTGTATCGCAGGTGCTGTGATAATAGTTCTCTTATCTGAAGGTAGTTGTAAAAATCTGAAACAAGTCTTATTATGTGTAAACTATAAGAATGAGATTGGATTTATATAGCAGTTCAAGGCTGCTTACGTTTTATAGATGTTGTAACAGGAACATGTATGAGGTAAAAATGAATCACCTGCTTAATTTTATCAACTGTCAACATCAAGATTAAAATGTTGTTTTAAAATATTCATCTTCCCTGTAAAATCTGTGTCTAAATGACTGGAGTTATATTTTATATAGGCCTAATCCTAATTTCTCTGCCTTTTTCAAACAGGTTAATTATATTCATGGACCCTTGCCACATTATTCACTTGGAAAGCCTTGATTATGCATTACACATCAGCGTTTCATAACTCAACACCCAAGATAAGCACTGTACTCAAGTGTGAGATATTATTAAGTGTTAAAGCTCTGAAAATACATGTGAATCATAGTATGAGGGTTTTCTTAGTTAGAAATAACTTATCCAGCACTGAGGTAGACTTTGATTGTGTTTTATTGCATAGTTCAAAATTTTTTTTGCATAAAGTGTGCTCAGGGCACAGCTGGTAATGAAAGCAATGCTGGAGATATCAATACACAGATTATTTTTGTAGGACTTAAATTTAAGAGAACCATTCTCAATTTATCACCTAACGATAACTCATGTTAAATGTGTTTGGACACAATCATATAGCGCATTCTATAGCTTAAACACTTTCTTTGTCTGCGTGGCATTCCACAGACTTTAGTACTGACAAGTTCAGTCCAGGTAATTTGAGAGTTCCTTTCGGTTAGATAACAGCTAGATAGAAGAATGACCGTGCCTGGATCACTGTGTAGAAAATAGGCTACCAGTTTTCCCATTCCATATAATGGTTTATGGATTTGTCACGCTATATGCTAAGTGTTGGGTGGGGAAAAAAAGCTGGTGTGCAATAAACAACTCACTGAACTTCTGGCTACCAGACTGAACACAGTAGTTTCTTTACTGTCACCATCTGTGTGAAATTTTGCTAGTATTTCATCTTTGTTGAACTCATGTTTAATGTGTTCAGACAGAATGAATATATTTCCCCAGTTCCCCTTCTCAGAGCAGAAGCCTTGAACTCTGTTGTTGCACTGAAAGAAGTCAGAATATTGGCACTTTAACCTGTTTATTCCAGGGTTGGTACAGGAACAGTTTACCTACTGTTCAATATTATATTGATTGCTCCAAAGTTAAAATGTGCTCATTGAACTTTAGCATGGAATTCAAGATTAGCTTTGTAATGGGTGTCCCTTTATTGGATGTAAATGGCAAGTAATTAATGTAAGACTGCGGTACTAGTGCTGTCACATTGTGGGGTTACCTGCTTAGTAGCCCAGGCTAAAACACTCCAAATACAAGACATATCTAATCTGTATGTTTAACATTTTCCTCATGGTTATTATCTTCTGCCACATCTTTATTGTTTGATTTTAAGGGCTGATTACCCACATGCTAAGTACCTTCAAATTCCAATATCACCTGTATTTTCAATTAATGTCATACATTCTAGTGAACCTGTAACTGGATGTTTCCATGTCTGCAATGCTACAGGTCTCTTGTGTGGACCTTCATTAGTCCTTTGATGGCAAAAGCAGTCCTGCTCAGTGCCTGGCTGTTTATCTACTGATCAAGTTACTCCCGCACATCATTGTTTGCAGTGCACAGTCCCAATATTTAGACTGCTTTTCTAGCAGGAATGCTACTGTCGTTGGCTGCAACCGGGACTTGGGCTTTTTGCTGATGAAAGCAATAGACATTGAACTTGGTCTAGAAGTAGATGCCAAATAGAGAGAAGCACCTAAGTCAGGCAGGCTGGATTACCTCCTGCTGGTTTTCAGAAAAATCTTTAGATTCTCTGCTTTATCAATGAAGCTATTTTCAGCAGACTGCATTGCCCCACTGGGGCAAAGCTATTAAAATTTTCATTAAAAAAAGCACCTAAGTTAGAATAACAGCTATACAAATGCTCCTTTTCTAACCAAATCCAATACATAAAATCATTATTAGCATATAGTAGAGTAGCATATCTTCCTATTAAAACAGAAATAAGAAATAACTTCCTTTTGGAAAGATAAGCTCCAGGGTTTTCATGCATCTTGTGAATTGCTTTTTGTTGTTGTTGGTATTTGCTTCCCTTCTGCATTGTGACTCACAGTTAGAATAAATATATTTTTTTCATGCTGTGTTCTTGATTGCACACTCAGCTTCCTAATAGTAGATGGTATACCAGGACAATAATGGTATTGTACCCACACTCTAACACACTCTGCGTAGGTGCAATTAACCATCTACGCAGATGGGCTATCAAATTGCTGTTCTGCACAACTGTTGTATAATCATATATCTTCTAGGCGAACATAGCCTTAGCTCAGGTTAACAGTGACAAAGCAATCTTCTTAGCCATTGGGTCTCATAATGATGTCTGGGCATGTGGAGCAAACAGTAAAACGGGTTGTGTTATTAAGGGCTGGAACAGCATGAAAGGAAGAATATAGTGGTTTTCAGGGAACTGTAGGACAAATTATGGGAAGTTCTTTTATGCATCCAACACTTAGGATGCCTCCATGAGGTGGCAGGATAGACAAAGGATGATAGGATGGGTAAAAGCAGAGAAGAGAAATATGCTTTTGTCCTTGTTGATAGTAGTGTTCCCAGTAACTGGCCTATCTCATATTTCATAGGATGAAATAAATGATTAAAATGCATGAAATTTCTCCTATCTTGGGTTCGAATAAGCACTCAAATAAAGAAATTGTGCCATTTATATATGTTTCTTGCCTTCATGTTGTTGGTTGTACAAGTTTCTTTGCCATATTTTTGAGGGCCATTTTTGAAACCAGGTGTATGTAGTCGTGATCAGTCTGTTCAACTGTATTTTGAAATAAATAGAAAATGTCACGAAGGGAACAAACATGAAAGACCTTTTTTATTTTTGAATTTTGAATTTATAACTTTCCCCTCATAACATTTTAGTGACAGGGAAATGAAGGTAAGATTTAAGAGTTTATTGGCAACCATAAGTAAGACCAGCAGAGAGTCTGCTACCAAACCGAGTAGAGCATTCAGTGCTAAGTCTAACTGGTAAATTAGCAGCAGTAACAGCAGCAAATCACTGCTCTGTGCCACAGTGAACTGAAGTATTAGTTACCCTTAATATCTTTACCACTTCTTAAATATACCTGGTGTAGAGAAAGTAAGTTCTGTAATGGATAGTTTTCTCAAGAATTCAGTAGTTGTTTAATAAAGAAAATTTTGTTACTTATTTTCCTGTGAAATTACCAATACTATTTTGTGCTGGAATTAGAATACCAAGTTTGATGGATCATTTCTTTAATTCTGCATACTACTGCTTCTGCTCTTTCTGAAGGTCTACACATCTTTGTTACATCTGTAAATCTTTTAATAAATCTTAAGGCTTCATTTTTTACCCTCAAGAACATGCATGAATTTTTTATATCAAGTTCAACCTCAAACACTCTATACAGACGTTACGTAGTTACTTCAAGCTGAAATGTATTTTCATATCCCTGAGGTATAAAGTGAAAAATTCAGACTCTGCAGTTCTCTCTCTTTTCAAGAGAGAACTTCTCACCACCACATTCCTGGAGTTTGTGTCCATGAAAAAGATAATTTGAAGTTAGAGTATTAGCAGAATACATTTAACAGGAAGTGTCCTGGTGGATTTCATTGGCTTTTTTTATTCAAAAGTTGTGATTCAGTAAGCTTCTTGTGACTGTGTCTATAGTAGCTATTTTATCCTCGGTTTCTCTTTTTCAATTGAAATAATGAAACGGAATTGTAAATAATACTTTAAGTGAGAGTTTTAAAATGTATGTAAGTTTATATTACAATACTTTACTAATAATTCTATCCAATGGAAATATATATCACCCTTCAGTATTACTTCTCTATTTTCTGTTATACCAGATAAAGAGTAACAGCAGCCCTTGTTAGACAGGAGACAATAGGAATGCAGTATTGTATCCTGACCCCAAAATAGACCTTAATATTCCTTTAATATTAATGAAAACAAATAGCATTGTGAATACTTTTGCTTAGGTATTCCTTGAAAACCCCAATAAGGCTTAACGTGGTTTAACCCCAGCAGGCAGCCAACACCCCCAGCCACTAGCTCACCCTCACCCAGTGGGATGGGGGAGAGAATCAAAAGGGCAAAAGTGAGAAATTCGTGGGATGACATAAAGACAATTTAAAAGGTAAAGTAAAAGCCACACGTGCAAGCAAAGAAAAACAAGGAATCCATTCCCTGCTTCCCATCGGCAGGCAGGTGTTCAGGCACCTCCAGGAAAGCAGGGTTCTATCATGCATAATGGTTACTTGGGAAGAGAAATGCCATCACTCCAAATGTCCCCCCTTCCTTCTGCTTCCCCCGGCTTTTAATTACTGAGCATGACGTCACATGGTAAGGGATATCCCCTTGGTCAGTTGGGGTCAGCTGTCCCGGCTGTGTCACCCCCCCCAGCTCCCTGTGCACCCCCAGCCTTCTCGCTGGAGGGGAGAGGTGTGAGGAGCACAAAAAACCTTGATGCTGTGCAAGCACTGCTCAGCAACCGCGAAAATGCCCCTGTGTCATCAGCACTGTTCCCATCACAAATCCAAAACATAGCACCAACAAGTTGCTACGAAGAAAGTTAACTCCATCCCAGCCAAAACCCATACAACCCTGTATATGAAAAATAGCGAAATATCTTTTCCTCATCTTGCTGTCCTTCTTTCCAATGCTATTCTTTGGAACATGCAGACAACAGATGCCTTCTGCTGTAGTGCTGCTAACAGGTCAGGCAGTGCCTCATGGCCCCCTTGAGGGGCCCGGGCAGTCAGGAGTCAATAGTCTTTTCTAGATGGAGATAAGATGTTAAGCCTGTAGTACATACTGTGCTTTGTACTTTTGAATTTCTTCCAGGGAGGAAGCTGTGTTCACCTGGGGCATATGTACAACCCTCAGAATAAATAGCCATATCATGTTTAGGCTTCTTAACTACGACATAGATTGTAATCATTACATATAAATTGGCCTCACAACTTTTGCTCTTCCTGGAAAAAAAGGTCTTCTGTGCCCAGCTCTGGAATGACTTCTGCTTCCTGGTTTGCCTGAAAATATTAAGGATTCCCTTTCAAATTACCTGGAGGTGGGGGGAAAAAAAAAAAAAGGATTATCTGTTACAACGGTTAACAGCCTAGTTCCCAGGGAAACCTATGACTGTACATCTGACAGGTACTAAGCTTCTCTTCTTGCGTTTATACTGCAATGGTTGGTGCAGAGAATTGTGCTGATAGCATCTGATTCACTGCTTATACTCTTTTCACAAAATTCAAGTCATTCTAAGCAAGCGTAATTGTTAAAAAAAGTGCTTAAACACCTGATTAACATTAAATTATACCTTTGCCTCTTTAAGTTGTTGAAGAAAAAGTTAAAGTGTGTCTTGATAGCCTATGAATACATAGGGGAAAAAAAAGATTTCTGTCAGTGGTAGTCTCTTTAATCTGTAAACTAGCAGTGTAACAAAATCCCACAGCTGGAAGCGAGGTACAGACAAATCCTGACTTGAGATGAGTAAGGATGATTAATCATTGAAACACTTAGGGATGAGGGAGTGCTCTGCCACTTGTAATCTGCAGATCAATATCGGATATCTTTCTAAAACAAAAGCTTGAGTTTAGGTGAAAACTCTGGGCTTGATGCAAGAAATGCAGTAGTGGTCAGGCTATTTCGCATTTTCCTATTTTCCTTAATTTTATGAGTTGAAAGACTGTAATCAAAGCTAAATGGGTGCTTAGGTATCTTTTGGGGGGGGATATAGAAGGAGTTAAGGATAAATGTTTGAGTTGTTCTTCTGAATAAAGTCTTGTTTTTCTGATATGGACAAATAATTGTCTTTATGATGTTGTACAGTTGTCAAGATAATCTTTTGAGTCATATATTGACGCTAATGCTACTGTCACCGGTAGTCTAATGAATTTTCCTTTTGACTTTATTAATGGTGCCGTTTTGCTTCTCAGACACAGGAAGTGAAGCTATAGCTGTAGCTAGTTTTATTACAAGAGAACCGTGCTCAGATGTAATTTCCGTAGAGCTTAACAACATAGTCTTTCCATGTTTTACTAAGTTGTCTACTCCTTTCGATATTTTATCATTTCTTTTTGAATTACATATTGAACACAATTTATCAGACAGATAGAAACTCACACTGACTACTTCATTTTTAAATTTTTTTTTGATTTCTCAGTACTCTGTACCTTTGATTTACACCAAAGCAACTGTTTTGTTTTTCTCCTCCTTTCAACACAGGATTTCTTTGTGGATAGCACAACATGATGTGTCCACATTGTAATTCTCTGATGTTCTTTGCAATCTGTTAATAGGATCTGCAAAGTTTGGTTGTTCTTAACTTTTGTGCCAGTGACACTTGTTTCAAAGTCAGTAATATTTGGTCTGCATTTATTATGAGCACAAAAACATTTTTTATAAGCTAGGTTTAAAAGGGGAGAATACAGCTGCGCTGCAGGGGTCTTATGATCAAATTGAATGGTGAGGAAGGAAAGAAGTAACTGACGTTACTAAGAAATAGTCATATAAAAGAGAGAGGTAGAAATCAGGGCAAAAAAAGAAAGAAAAAGAAAAGCAATGAGACACTAACAACAAAATTGCTTTGTGAATGAGACACCTGGAAATGGAAAGGACCTATCAATACCATAACATTTCATTCCTCTGCTTGTAATGTGATATTTTTCTGAGTATATAACCTAATATCCTCTCCAAAATAATTTTAAACATAAAATTATGCTCCCATCTTTTACTGAAAAATATTTGTACATTATACCCTAAATATATGAGTCATTTTTGCCATTTAATGACCTGCATGATGTTTATAAACTATTTCATAACAGGATTCATAACAGGAGTGTTTCTTGCTTGCAATCATCTTGTAGTAATTCTTCTCACAGCATCTCCATCTTTATGTCAACATGAAGCCAAACACAAAGCAAAGATGTCTGTGAAAGCTGCTCTGAACAAGGTATGGTCTGGTATGTTAGGTGTTTTGAATTGAGCTCTACTTTTGTATATGTCTGCCTGTTACTCATCTATAAAATGAGGTAACAGTGTTGTCTGAGCTCATAAAGTGAACAGAGGTACATGAAAAACTGTTACAGGCTCAGATGTACCAATAATAAGAACCAGATAAATTGGTAGGCTCTGATTGTATGGACACGTGCGCTTGCGTGGAGTCAGAGGTTGTACATGTGATATATGTATGTTAGTGATTTAATGGGATGCGCCTGAATGCACAGCTGCCTTTGGACATCAGCTCTGAACCCATCATGGTGACAGTTTGATGACAGAATTCAGGCACTGAAATACTCCAAGGAAGAAACAAGCTTCTTTGGATGATCTCTGTAGATAGTTAGCTGTTGTAGGGCTTTTCCCTTCTTTTAGCTATTTGCTTTTACAGTGAAAGTTAATAAATATACTAAAAATATGAATTTGAGAGTTTAGTAGAATTATAACTTTTCTACTCTTTTTGTACCAGTTTGTTGCAAACTTGAATTATGAATCCATCGCAACTGAATTTTATACAAGCTTCTAAACATCTGAGTGTTGAAGCTTGAGGTAAGGCCTTTTGTTTATGATATTCATGAAGTTACAGTACTCCTGCAGAAAGTCACACTTTTACTTCTAAACAGTGTGGAAGTATCATTTTAAAGGATATTTTAGAAATACAGAGAACAAATTTACACAAAAGTTTTGCTCATAAAGTGAATTGTTGTACCTCTACTTGAAAGAAAGTTCTTTGGGGGGAAAAAATGCCAGTACTTTGATCATACTGATGATTTAATGTTTACTGTCTCTTATCCTACTTTTCTGGTGGTAAAACTGATGAGAAAATAGTTTTAGTTTAACTTATAGCAGCCAGTTCCATTCTAAGAGCACTGGATGTTACTACCCTGAACATCACTATATGAAGGACAGAACAAAAAGACTTTCCCTTGGTGTAAAAAGCAATTTCCCTTTGCTGAAAGGCATGTTGTTTGAATAGTCCTAGATCACATTCAGAGACTGTTTGTAACATTATTTATTATTCTATAATAAGTTTGGTGGAAGATTCATCAGAAATATTCCCAAGTCACTTAAAATTATTTGAGAATCTGGAAGTGTGTTCTACTTGATTTACTTATGAACAGTGAAAAGCATTTCTTGAAACTGGTAATACTCAAGTTCAGTGTTAGGAATTCATCACTCATATGCGACCCAAGGAACCAGCCTAATTTTAAGGGAGTAAGCACTAGCATGGCCCATTTATTTCAGCTGTAGTAACTCTTAAACTAAGGGCAAAGATCTACTAACACGAATTAGCTTCTATTAGGAAGCTACACTATACATTACTGATGTTCTGATTTTATCTGAATGTCAAACATCAGATCTTCACCTCCTTTTCACCTTTAACTTCTTCTTTTGCTATTTAATCACAAATCATTCATTCGTTTCCTTGTAGAGGAAATCCTATTATCTTTCACTTGAGTTATAATTTTAACAAATGGCTAGTGAAGTCTGAAACTGAGGTATTGTTTTTGGATGAGGAGTCACAGGGTGGGATTCATATCACTAAGCTCAACACAAACATTTAGACATCTAGAGTCTAGACATCTGTATCTGAATTGGTTGTCCAGGCACTATATTCAAAAGAAGGAAATAACCACTTTTAAAGAGACCTGGCTAATTTTATTCATCTTCTGTAGCAGAGCAGGAGATCATATCCTTTTTTTTTTTTTTTTCTTTTCCCCTCCATTGACTGTAAGGAGAGTCTAGAAAATTATCTCTATAGATTTCAGTGTCTACAATATGGAAGTAAATATTGTGGTGTTTTTGGTTAAATAACACCTCCTTACCTAAATACTGTTCTAGCTCTGAGTTACGCCTTTGCTAATTTTTCTAACTAATGATAATCAAGAACTTAGGATGGCAGAGTAGGAAAATGCACAAACATTTTTTTTAAGAATAAACAGAAAGAAGAGGGCGTAGTATCTCAGCAGGCAGGTTACTAAGCCAGTGAAAGTGATTTAATTATTAGTTAAACGCATCTCTATAGATTTAGGATTTTAAGCTGAGGCACAGGAAATGTTGGCTTACAGTCTTCAACTAAAATGTTTATTTAAGAAAAGGCAAAACACTGCATTGTGGTATAAGGGGTGTGAAAAAATGAGATTCATGCAGACACCAGGGTCGGTGAAGGAGGAGGGGGAGGAGGTAGTCCAGGCTCTGGAGCAGAGGTTCCCCTGCAGTCTGTGGTGAAGGCCATGGTGATGCAGATTAACAGTGTAGGATGTGGTTGAGGGGTTAGGATTGAAAGACTGAAGTTGAGTCTGGGAAAAAGGGGTGGGGGAAGATCTTGTTTTATTTTCATCTTTGTTTCTTGCTATCCAAATCTATTTTAATTATAAAATAAAATAAAATAAATTACATTAATTTTCCCCAAGTTGAGTCTGTATTGCTCACGTTGGTAAATGGTAAGCAATCTCCCTGTCTTTATCTTGACCTCTTAGCTTTTTTGTCCAATTTTGTTCCCGTGTCCTTTGAGGAGGGGGAGTGAGTGAGCAGCTGGGTGTGAGTTTGGCTCTTAGCTAAGCTTAACCCACCACAGACAAGATATGACAATCTCTTTGACTAGGATATAACAATTAAACAGGGGAGACTTTTTGTGGATAAGCCAAAGGAAACAATAAGTTTGATGCAAGGCAGGGTTAAGATTCATGTTATGTTCTGGGCATCGGAGACACAGACCCTGTGTTAAAGTTTCAGTGTCTTCACAATCATGCAAAAGGAAAGAATTATATTGATTCTGAAGATTACTTACATTAGAAGATTACTTCTACTGTTGTCACATAAGATGTGATACTGGATAGGAAGATGTTGCTAACAAAAAAGGAAGAAAAGATAGAACCATGATGTCACGGTTTCAGCTGGGATGGAGTTAACTTTCTTGCCAGCAGCTGGTGCAGTGCTATGTTTTCGATTAGGGGTGAAAAACACTGTTGATAGCACACTGATGTTTTTGGTTGTTGCTAAACACTCAAGGACCTTTTCTGGTCCTCACACCGCCCCACCCACAAGTAGATTGGGAATGCACAAAAAGTTGGGAGGAGGCACAACAGGGACAGCTGACCCCAACTGACCAAAGGGATATTCCATACTATATGACATCATGCTCAGTATATATATCTGGGGGAAGAAGAAGGAAGGGTGACACATTTGGAGTTATGATGTTTGTCTCCCTAGGTAACTGTTACACATGGTGGAGCCCTGCTTTCCTGGAGATGGCTGAATATTTGCCTGCCAAAGGGAAGTAAGTTATGAACACCTCGTTTTGCTTTGCTACTGTGCTTGGCTTTTGCTTTAGTTATTAAACTATCTTTATCTCAACCCATGAGTTTTATCACTTTTACTTTTCCAATTCTCTCCCCAGTCCCAGCGAGAGTCTGCGTGGTCCTAGATGCTGGCTGGGGCTAAAGCATGACACGTGAAAAACCCAAAGTGTACAATTGCACTGAATTTAACAGAAAAGAACAGACACTGCTGAAAATAATGTTATGCTGTAAATGAGATTGTTTGCATAAACCAGCTAAAACAACTTATTTGTATCATAGGATTTGTTGAGCATGAGTTTCAGTTTTGACCAGTCCTGGCTGTCCTCTGAACTATTGATACTACCTTATTTTTGTCAGTCTGTCACAGAAGGTTCATTTCAAATTGTTTCCCCATCCTTCACAATGCCTTTTTCCTCCATTGATTTGAAATCAATTTGGCACTTGGTCTTGCTGATTCCTACAAGTCCAAATCTATGGCAAAAACCACTTTAATTATCTCTTTCTAATCAGTGAACTGGCAGGAGGTTGTTCAACTTGTCTTCTCATTTCTGTTAGTCATCCATCTTTACTTTCCAAAAGACTGGTGTAAGTCTCTTGAGACACCGAGTCTCAAATCAGTCAATATGCTGCATCATTGCTTTCTTAAATTTACAACACACTCTGTACCTTTCAACAAGATTGATAGGGTATGAGCATGGTAGTTTTGGACTTCGGCTGTTCTTGAGGGATATAAATAAAGGAAACAACAACCTATTATGTTCACCTCTTCTGTGTGTAAATACAAAGAAGCAGAAAAAGA
This sequence comes from Chionis minor, assembly GCA_013398295.1. Lineage (NCBI taxonomy): Eukaryota > Metazoa > Chordata > Aves > Charadriiformes > Chionidae > Chionis > Chionis minor. Next base: position 250,879 of record VZSF01003446.1, on the reverse strand, counting down.
CAAATGCTTACAATGCAAATGCAAATGCATATATTTCTATGTGTGGGTGGAAAGCTGACTATGCAGTAAGTTCATTTGTGAGACCTAGATATTTACCTTGTGGGCTGCAGCAGACTAGGTTGTCTTATAGTTTAAAGATCAGCGCTTGAAAACATGGGTTTATTCTTTGCCTTACTATGAAGTTTCTAGGTGACCTTAGTTAAGTCACTTTTGGTCCAAATTCTTGGGTGTAGATAGCTAAATAAAAAGCTGACTTTGAGATGTGTTTTTTAGTCCCAAATTCAGATACTTAAATGATGCCTAAATATGCATATATATGTTGATTTTAAATTACTGCATCCCTGTGCTTCACTTTTGTTAGCTGAAAAATGACATCATCATAAAAATAGACACAAAGTTTATCTTCACTAGTACTTTTAAACTGCTTTGAATCATATTGAACAAACATGTGAAAATAGATAAACAGACAGCCATATCCTACAAATTGTACTGATCCCTTGCCTTGCTACTGGTTACCACCCTGGTCCTGATCCCACTGGCCTGGTCCCAGCCACCTCACTTACTGATGTTTACCTTTTCTAGAACACGCTGTTGAACAAAATAATGGAGCAGCACTGGAATAGGCCTGAACAACTTTGCTGCTCTGAAACAAAGCTGGCCATCATCCTGAGAGCATTTTGCATTTTGTAATTTTGGGATATTAATCAGTTTACCTCCATTATAACACACAAGAGGACTGTGAACAATGAAATCATAGAATCATAGAATCATAGAATCTTCTAGGTTGGAAGTGACCTTTAAGATCATAGAGTCCATGAACCTAACACTGCCAAAATCACCAATAAACCATGTCCTTAAGCATCACATCTAAACATCTTTTAAATACCCCCAAGGATGATGATTCCACCACCTCCCTGGGCAACCTCTTCCAATGTTTGATAACCCTTTCAGTGAAGACATTTTTCCTAATATCCAATCTAAACCTCCCCTGGCACAACTTGAGGCCATTTCCTCTTGTCCTATCACTTGTTACCTGGGAGAAGAGCCTGAACCCCACCTCGCTACAACCTGCTTTCAGGAGGTTAAATCCAACCGGATTTAACTCCATTCACTACCACTCTTTGGGCCTGACCTTCCAGCCAGTTTTTGACCCAGAGAAGAGTACACCCGTGCAAGCCGTGAGCAGTTACTCCAGGAGAATGCTGCACGAAACAGTGTTGAAAGCTTTACTAAGGTCCGGGTAAACAACATCGACAGCCTTTCCCTCATCCACCAAGCAGGTCACCTTGTCATAGAAGGAGATCAGGTTTGTCAAGCAGGACCTGCCTTGGTGAGCGCTTCTGCCAGCTCCCTCAGCACCCTTGGGTGGATCCCATCTGGCCCCATAGGCTTGTGTATGTCTAAGTGCGGTAGCAGGTCCCTCATCATTTCCCCTTGCATTATGGGGGCTTCATTCCACTCCCCTCCCCTATCTACTAGCTCAAGGTGCTGGTTACCAATGGAATGACCCAAAGTATGTAATATATCCATAAGGTAGATCTGACAACATATGTAATGACCTGTTCCAATCACTTAAATGGAATTGTAATATGTATCCACATGACCTTCTGATGAAAAGCATGATTTAAAATTTTTATTTAAGTAAAATATCTACTGCAGTTCTTCAGGCCAAATGGAATTATTGTTTTAGTAAGCTATTGTCTGGTAACTGGCCTTGTTGACTTAAAAGACAGTTCACAGCCTCGTTACCACTTGGTTCTTAATGGCATTCTTACACTGCTCTCTTACAGCTGAATTCCCAGGAACAATTAAGTAATCATTTTGTTACTCTCTACTATTCCTTCTGTGCAGTGGTAATAAGCAAGAAGTTTCCTCTTTCTCCTCAGTGTATGGACTTGTATGTTGCCTGTTATGCAGTCCAACAAGTAATGAACTATGGATAGATTTGACTGTCAAAATACGATCCAGGGTCTCTCCCTGGGATTATCAAGGTTTCATACTCTCGTCTTTACAACTCACTACGTTCCCATATGTTCCCACACAGTTGCCGTTGAACTATGGCATCTCAAGTGCTCCTACTCACATACTTTTTAAAATAGCCTCTGGTCTTTGCCTCCTTGCTCGATGATATCTCTTTTCTGCTTTGCAGCCTGTTTTGTAGGTCCTCTATCCAGTAGGAATTGTCCGTCAGACTTTCCCTCAGATCTCCTATTTCATCTCAAGTCAGAGTTCTTTTAGCATTCTGCAGCAGGCTGAGTGAGAGGTCAGGCAGTCCTCAGAGGTCCAAAGGGTGTGTTGTTTCTATTCCTTTCACACTGCTCTGTGCCATTCTGTGTTCTCAGGATGAAAGGAGGTCTGCCAAAAAGTCTGCAGTTCCCAGACTAAGCAGTTGTTTTCAGTTACTGTGATACACCTGTATATATAAACCAGAAAACAATAATTTCTTATACATCCAATGGATACAAAAGAGGTATGAAAGAAAGATGCAAAAACAGAGAATAATTTATTAAGATGAAGTCTTAATTTTATATAAACTCAAAGATATTGCTTGTATGAACATTGTGACAAGTGTGTCCCAGCAGCTGTTTAAACATTTTTCAAGCCAGTAATATGATCTCTGACAATTGATCTTGAACGGATATAGGTGTGGTGATTTAAGATGTTACAACTGCAGTTACCCAGCTTGCTTTTCTCTGTCTACATGGAAGGGCAGCAAGCAATGGATTTGGCTCTTCCAGTTCACAGTCTTGGTATCTGAACACAAACCAGTTTCACCTGCTGAAGTCTGCTAGAGCTCGCCAAGCATGAGATCCTTGCCTCAAATGCTGTGAGAAAATCAACATCAGTTTGGCTTTGTGGAAAAATATAAGTGACATGGTCAGTGACCATGACCCATTAAGGCCTAATTTATCTGCGAAGCAGTTCTGTAGGATTCCTGGCAGGAAGCCATCTCACACACTGGCTTCAGTGGAGATGTAGCAGGCATAAATTTTGTACTCCGGGAGCAGTTTTGCGTTTGGGATGCTGAAATATTAACGTTTCCAGTATGAGTACTTAAGGTCTACTAAGCACTGTAATTGAACCACCCTAGTTTGACAATTAGGCTCACAGTAAAACAATTATTTGTAGGATAGTGAAAAAACTAATGATATCTTAGATTTCATGCAGCAATATAGCTACGCTTACAGTGAACTTTAAAAACACTGCAAATAATGAGCTACTACACCCTCGTATTTCTGGGCAATGAAACCAAGATAAATGTATTAATTTTCTTTTGCTAGTGTTCAGTGCCTCCAAAATCAAGCATAGACAAATTGACTTTAAATCTCTTTTCAAGTACATTCTGGATACTCTAATTTTTTTACAGGAGGGTTGATCTGTAACTTTCAAGCATTAAATACAAAATGGACTGGTTTTCTGAAAGAGTTGTCTGACAGGCCAAACTGCTGCGGATTGCAGGCTGGTAGATGTGGGCTCATAGGCGGGTCTACATCAAACACTTATAATTTGCTTGTTTTGTGTCCTTGTTTGAAGCTAGATTCGCTGGGAGACAACCAATGTCATTCCTAATTATCAGGCTGATTTACTTAGAATAAAAAGACTGTTCAGAAAGATGATTAACCACATTGACAGGATTTGTATAAAAAACCCCTCTCGCTATACAGAGAAATAGCTCTGAGCTATCATAATATGTGGCCAAATTGTGAAATTTGCTTGGTTTGGCTCTATCTCCAAATGGCGAGCAGTGAAGAGTGGTGTTCCTCAGGGGTCAGTACTGGGACCAGTGCTGTTTAACACCTTTGTTGGTGACATGGGCAGTGGCACCAAGTGCACCCTCAGCATGTTTGCCAATGACACCAAGCTGTGTGGCACGGTCCACACACTGGAGGGAAAGGATGCCATCCAGAGGGACCTGGATAGGCTTGAGAGGTGGGCCCATGCCAACCTCGGGAAACTCAAACAGGTCAGGTGCAAGGTCCTGCACATGGGTCAGGGCAATCCCAAACACAAATGCAGGCTGGGCAGAGAATGGATTTAGACCAGCCCTGCCAAGAAGAACTTGGGGGTGTTGGTGAATGAGAAGCCCAGCATGAGCCGGCAATGTGTGCTCACAGCCCAGAAAACCAACCATATCCTGGGCTGCATCAAAAGAAGGGTGGCCAGTAGGTTGAGGGAGCTGATTCTGCCCCTCTATTCTGCTCTCATGAGACCCACCTGGAATACTGTGTCCGTCTCTGGGGCCACCAACATAAGAAGGACATGGATGTGTTGGATTGAGTCCAGAGGAGGGCCACAAAGGTGTTCAGAAGGCTGCAGCACCTCTGCTATGATGACAGGATGAGAGAGTTGGGGTTGTTCAGCCTGGAGAAGAGAAAGCTCCAGGGAGACCTTATAGCAGCCTTCTGCTACCTAAAGGGGGCCTACAGGAAAATATGGGGAGGGACTCTTTATCAGGGAGTGTAGTGATAGAACAAGGGGTAACTGTTTTACACTGAAAGAGGGTAGATTCAGAGCAGATATTAGGCAGAAATTCTTTACTGTGAGGGAGGTGAGACACTGGAACTTGTTGCCCAGAGAAGTTGTGGATGCCCCATCCCTAGACGTGTTCAAGGCCAGGTTGGACGGGGCTTTGAGCAAACAGGTCTAGTAGGAGGTGTCCCTTCCTAGGGCAGGGGGTTTGGAACTAGATGATCTTTAAGGTCCCTTCCAACCTGAACCATTCTCTGATTCTGTGGTGGTAAACCAGATGTTTGTATGACCTGCAGATCAACCTACTTTACTCATTTTCTCTCATATATTGCAAAAATCTGTTAAAGTCTATACTGACATTGGCTATCTCATAGCATCAAACCTGTTGGGTGGGCCTCAGTTCCTTCAAAAAGGTTCCAGAATAGGAAAATGAACTTCTTTTGGAAAGGCAAAGTTTACTTCAAAAACATGATTAACACACAAGCAGATTTGAGGACCTGCTGATACATTTAAGCATGTCATATGTAGTAGCACACCATAATGTGATATAAGCCTGCTGCCTGAAAGCAATATATTTTTAGTATCTTCTTCACAATGTAATTTCTCACACCATGCCATCATTTTTTAATGTAAAGGAGGTGTTATCACATATTTCTTATGTACAGCCTGCAAGTTAACAATACAAAGTCTTGTCATTCACCAGCAAAGTGGGTCTTTGTATGCCAATACATTATAAGGCAAAGTTTATTCTGGGGGTTCCCTTATCCTTATGGTCTGTGATTTTGCAGGATTCTCATTGGGTATGTTTAACTGTCAATTAAGAAGGCTTAATTTTCAGTATATTTGTGAATAAAACTTTTTGTTTAAGTTTTTGTATTTTTGACTCATAAGAAAGGAAGTCTAGTACCATGTCTCTGCTTAACTAAGTGGCTATAACTTGATCATCTCCAAGTGTTGCTTGTTACTTTGGAGTCATTTATACTTAAAAATTCAGAAATAGCAACTCCTGTGTCTCATTCTTGCATTTATGTGACCTAACTCAAGTTAACTCTTCTTAACTCTAGTAAGCAAAGAAGAAGTAAAAAAATATTTTGCCATTTATTCTTTATAGGTCTTGCCATAAAAGCTTCAGATTTTTATAGTGGAAGAGTATTTGTTGATATTGTTGGATTGTTCAAGTTTGAGGTCTATGATTACATTTTTGATGGAAGTATAGATTTTATTCCAGGGCATGCCATAGTATAAATTAATTTAAGTTTATGTTCAATACGTATTAAGGCTTTCAGTCAATACACATTGAAGATTTAACTGGCCTTCTGTTAAAAGTCACAAGCTTAGCTTAGAGTCTAACTATTGCTAAGGAATTTGTTTCTTAAGTAATGAGTTTTAATTGCAGTAAACTTATGCTGTGATATTTCTATTTTAATAGAAAATAATTTTGGAAAATACTGCATTAATATGGTTTTCCTGTTCTGGGATGCTTTCTATCATGTGGCAGATGACTCAGTGTGGTTTGTGGAGTCTTACAAGATGTACCCAAATACTTAGGCTTCCCAGGAATGCAGTGAAGTGACCTAGCAGTGACTGGAATCCTAGTAAACCCAGATTGTTTGCAAATGTGAAACTAATGCGAACTGTGATGATATTTTCAAATTGTGTGTTTCCATTTCATCTGGAAAAGCCTGTGAGTTACGTGTTCAATCTAAAGGTGGTTTTCTGGTATACAAAGATTTTATCATAGTCAGGAAGAGAAAATATTATTACTTTCTCACTTTTTAATTCCAACAGCAGGAGATTTTTGTACAAGAGATACAGTGTGTGTAGCTGCAAGGCACACTTCATTATTCCTTCTATACTTACCTTTTTCCCTCTACCCCAATAAAAAATGCAGGGCCTGCCAGTGTGCACATTCCTTTGTGAGCACCTGTGTCTTTCACAACATCACGGAAAAGACTCTGCACTGCCTAGAACTTAACAGAAAACAACTAGCTCTCCACAGAAAACAACTACCTTGCCTCATCGTTTCATTATATCCTGACACAACAGGGAAAGAATCAAAATCTTTCTCTTGAGTTTTGACTTTTGCAAAAATAGGTAGTTGGGTAATGCTCACACAGATGGTGATAATTCTTTGCAAAGTGCAGTCTGCATATCTGTGAGGATGTCAGAGTTACGAGAACCGAGTATTCCATTTTATTTGGAAATCTGTGGGCTGATTCCCCTGTTTTTGTCTCTGTGGCTCTTGGAAAATAGTTTCTTCTGGAAGATGATGCTTTTTTAGCAGTGATTTTTCTTCTGCAAAAGTTTTTTTGCAGTTGATGCAAATGTATATTAATGTGTATCACTGAGGCGGAGATATCTGCCTGGATATATACATGGATATGGCACATGAAAGGTTTTATTTCTACTTGCATATTTTTATGAAGAGTGGATTGAGGTTTCACTGAAAAACCACTGAAAAATCTTCACATTGTTTAGTGGAGTGGAGAGGCTGTTCCTTTTATGTGTCAGGAGGCAGAGGAGCTTGGAGGCACCAGTGCCTGTGGAGAGTACCACAGATCGCTTTTTCCTCTTTTGCAAACAAGTTTGAAGAAAAAGCATGCTTCCCTGAAATGTAATCTCTTCTAGCCCCTGAGGCGATAGAGTTTTGCTGCACCCTCATACGGGTTACTGTCTAAAAACTACAGTATTATTTTAAACATGAAGCTGCTGATTTTTGTTTGTTTAGTTTTCAAAACACTGAAACAAATTCACCTTAGTGTTAACAGACTAAGGTAGGCAGAGCTCCAGGCATTTTCATCAAGGCTGAATTTAGCTTTGTGGGCAATTCTCAAAATATGTCCAGAAGAACACAGTGGGTGTGAAGTGTTTATCTCTCACTGGCTTTCCCTGGTTTTACTTCTTTCTTGTCTGAAAGTAGCCCTGAGAAATCTTCATACAGTGTGAAGGTGGTATGTTGTGAACGTGGTGTATTTCTTTCTATTTTCTAAATGCCCATCAGCTGTTTCAGGACAGAAAGTATAACTTTTGTTAGAACTACTTTAAATGAATGGCAATTATTTCTCATCAAACATGTAAGAAATACTAAGACATATATAAAAGCATGGGGGTAAAGAGAGACAAAAGTTTTGTTAGTAAAGTACTCTAAGTTGACCAGACATGAGCATGATCTCACAAATGGAAGCAGGTCAGTCTTAGCAAAGCACGATGCTACAAAACATGATTGGAATTTGGGCATCAGTCTCACTGATAACTTCCCAGGATTTACATTTCAAAGGACTTCAACTTTTCAGTTCGCCATTCAGAGGTAGGTAACTATCAGCAGACATCATATATTTATAAAATGTAAATGGGCTTTCTATAGAAAATAAACAGCTGGCAACCTCTCTCCCTACATCTCTCAAGCAGATGAACCGCAAGGCAGGGACTCGGGGAGCAAAGTCCCTCCCACTGTAAGGCAAGATCAGGTTTGTGAACACCTGAAGAACCTGAACATACAGAAGTCTATGGGACCTGACAAGATGCATCCCAGAGTCCTGAGGGAACTGGCTGAGGTAGTTGCCAAGACACTCTCCATGACATTTGAAAAGTCATGGCGGTCAGGCCAAGTCCCCCATGACTGGCCAAAAGGGAAACATTGCATCCATGTTTAAAAAGGATAGAAAGGAGGACTCTGGGAACTACCAACCTGTCCGCCTCACCTCTGTGCCTGGGAAGATCCTGGAAGAGATCCTCCCAGAAGCTGTGCAAAGGCACCTGGAGGACAGGGAGGTGATTTGAGACAGCCAGTATGGCTTCACCAAGGGCAAGTCCTGCCTGAACAGCCTTGTGGCCTTCTATGATGGAGTGATAAGGGAAGAGCTACAGATGTTGTCTATCTAGACTTCTTCCTGTAAGGTCTTTGACAGGATCCCCCAAAGCATCCTTCTCTCTAAGTTGGAGACGTATGGATTTGATGGGTGGACTGTTAAGTGGATGAGGAATTGGTTGAATGGTCACATCCAGAGGGTAGTGGTCAACTGCTCAGTGTCCAGATGGAGACTGGTGACAGGTGTTGTCCCTCAGGGGTCCGTATTGGGACCAGTACTGTTTAATATCTTCATTTATGACATAGACAGTGGGATTGAGCGCACCCTCGGCAAGTTTGCAGATGACACTAAGCTGAGTGATGCCACTGACATGGCTGAGGGACAGGATGCCATCCCAAATAAGATTGAGAAATGGGCCTGTGTGAAACTCATGAGGTTCAAAAAGGCCAAGTGCAGGATCTTGCACCTGCCAACCCCCCATATCAATACAGGCTGGGGGGTGGAGGGATTGACAATAGCACTGTCAAGAAGGACTTGGGGATATGGGTGGATGAAAAGCTGGACATGAGCTGACAATGTGCACTCGCAGACCAGAAGGTGAACTGTATCTGGGGCCACATCAAAAGAAGCGCGGCCAGCAGGTTGAGGGAGGTGATTCTGCCCTTCTGCTCTGCTCTCATGGCACTCCACCCAGAGTATTGCTTCCACAAATTCCAGAACCTGCACTTGGGTCACAACAACCCCATGCAGTGCTACAGACTTGGGGAGGAGTAGCTGGAAAGCTGCCTGGCAGAAAAGGACCTGGGGTGTTGGTTGACAGTTGACTGAATATGAGCCAGCAGTGTGCCCAGGTGGCCAAGAAGGCCAACAGCATCCTGGCTGCTATCAGGAATAATGTGGTGAGCAGGATGAGGGAAGTGATTGTTCCCCTGTGCTTGGCACTGGTGAGGCCCCACTGCAAATACTGTGTTCAGTTTTGGGCCCCTCACTACAAGAAAGACATTGAGGTGCTGGAGCGTGTCCAGAGAAGGGCAGCAAAGCTGGTGAGGGGTCTGGAGCACAACTCTTCTGAGGAGCAGCTGAGGGAACTGGGGTTGTTTAGCCAGGAGAAAAGGAGGTTGAGGGGAGACCTTATCGCTCTCTACAGCTGCCTGAAAAGAGATTGTAGCGAGGTGGGGGTTGGTCTCTTCTCCCAGGTAACAAGTGATAGGACAAGAGGAAATGGCCTCAAGTTGTGCTGCGGCGGGTTTAGATTGGATATTAGGAAAAATTTTTTCACCTGAAGGGTTATCAGACATTGGAAGACATTGCCTAGGGAAGTGGTGGAATCACCATCCTTGGGCGTATTTAAAAGATGTGTAGGCGTGATTCTGAGGGACATGGTTTAGTGGTGGTTTTGGCAGTATTAGGTTCACAGTTGGACGGAATGATCTTAAAGGTCCCTTCCAACCTAAGTGATTCTATGATTCCATGACCCAGCTATGGAGCCCTCAGCATAGGGAAGACATGGACCTGTTGGAGTGGGTCCAGAGGAGGGCCACGAAGAAGATCAGAGGGTTGGAACAGCTCTCCTATGACGACAGTCTGAGACAGTTGGGTTTGTTTAGCCTGGAGAACGAAAGGCTCTGAGGAGACCTTACTGTGGCCTTTCAGTACCTATAGGAGGCTTACAAGAAAGATAGGGAACAAACGTTTTAGCAGGGCCTGTCGTGATCAGACAAGAGGTAATGGCTTTACGCTAAAAGAGGGTAGATTCAGACTAGGTATAAGGCAGAAATTTTTTATAGTGAGGGTGGTGAAACACTGGCACAGGTTGCCCAGAGAGGTGTGGGTGCCCCATCCCTGGAAACATTCAAGGTCAGGTTGAATGGGGCTGTGAGCAACCTGATCTAGTTGAAGATGTCCCTGCTCATTGCGGAAGGGGTTGGATTAGATGACCTTTAAAGGTCCCTTCCAACCCAAACTGTTCTATGATTCTGTGATTCTGTGAATAGAAAAAATGAGGTTTAAAGTCAGGTGCAGTAGAGATTAAGAGAACTACTTTAAATCAGTGTATTAGGTGGGATGGAGCCTGACCTAACCGTCCTTAATTAAAAGAAAGCTGAGGGCAAGTGTATGACAACCCCTCCCGTTATCTGGTTTTAAGCACCTTCTGCAGTGCTGTCATCAATCATTCCCATCTGCTGTGGGGGTCAGTGCTCAGTGGCTATCACAGTCACTCACAACACGGCAAAATTGTGGTTCAAGTGCTTTCCTTTTAAAAGCAATAAATTAGGCTCATATTAGCCACAAGGCTAATAGTCTTTGGGGAATAAATGATGAAAATTCTCATTGTCGTCAGTCAATTTGCTTCACTTAATGGGGAAAAAAAAAAATAAAAATCATCCTCTCTCTCTCCCTGGCAATATTCTGGTCCTGAAGCTGCAGAACTCCACTCCCCTATGCCTGGAATGTAATGAGTCTTCCTCTTCTGCAGAGCTGAGTCACTCCAATAACACAGATGGATTCACGGTGTCTACTTTATGTGTTTAGCTCTATATATTTAACTTTGGAACACAGTCATTCTGCACAGTCTCCTCAAGAGATTGTTCAGAGTGAGAGTCTGTTTCTGTGTCCTCAGCAAGCACATGTGAGAAAATTGAGGAAAACCATTAAACCTCAGTGATACTAAGGTGCTTTGGAGTGTGTACCTTGTTAGCAGAGTTTTAGAACTTGTAAAACTCTGGAGCTCTAATCATAGAATGTTTATGTCAAAAACTGGGGCTATATCTAAATTTAAATATTTGATTTTCACAGAAAAATGTGACTTTTTTTTTTTTCCACTTGTACCAGTTTTTTTACTGGTGTAACAGCACTGTGGTGGGTTGACCTTGGCTGCCCACTAGGTGCCCATCAAGCTGCTCTATCACTCCCTCTCCTCAGCAGCACCAGGGAACAAAATATGATGGCAAAGCTCAGGAGTTAAGGCCAGGGACATCACTTACCAATTATAGTCATGGACACTGGGGACTTTGGGGAAATTAAATTAATTTATTGTCAATTAATAACAGAGTAGGATAGTAAGAAATCAAACAAAACTAAAACCACCTTCCCCTTACCCACCTACTTCTTCCCATGCTCAGCTTTACTCTTGACTCTTCTACTTCCTCGCCCTGAGTGCCACAAGGGGACAGGGAGTTGGGGTTGTGGTCAGTCCATAATATCTCATCTCTGCTGCTCCTTCCTCTTCACACTCTTCCCCTGCTNCATCAAGCTGCTCTATCACTCCCTCTCCTCAGCAGCACCAGGGAACAAAATATGATGGCAAAGCTCAGGAGTTAAGGCCAGGGACATCACTTACCAATTATAGTCATGGACACTGGGGACTTTGGGGAAATTAAATTAATTTATTGTCAATTAATAACAGAGTAGGATAGTAAGAAATCAAACAAAACTAAAACCACCTTCCCCTTACCCACCTACTTCTTCCCATGCTCAGCTTTACTCTTGACTCTTCTACTTCCTCGCCCTGAGTGCCACAAGGGGACAGGGAGTTGGGGTTGTGGTCAGTCCATAATATCTCATCTCTGCTGCTCCTTCCTCTTCACACTCTTCCCCTGCTCCGGTGTGTGGTCCCTCCCACAGCATACAGTCCTTCACAAACGTCTCCAATGTGTGTGGGCTCTTCACGGGCTGCAATTTCCTTCAGGACATGTCCATCTGCTCTGCTGTGGGGTCCTCCATGGGCTGCAGTATAGATATCTGCTCCACTGTTAGCCTCCATGGTCTGCAGATGAAAAAGCTGCATCACCATGGTCTTCTCCACTGACTGCAGGGTAATCTCTGCTCTGGTGCCTGGAGCACCTCCTCCCCCTCCTTCTTCTCTGACCTTGGTGTCTGCATAGTTGTTTCTCTCACATGTTCTCGTTCCTCTCTCACAGCTGCTGCACAGTGTTTTTTACCATTTCTTAAATATGTTATCACAGAAGCACAACCAGCATCGCTTTGGGCAGTGGCAGATTGGTCTTGGAGCCAACTGGAACCGGCTGTCTCTGAGATGGGGGTAGACCCTGGTGCCTCCTCACAGAGGTTGCCTCTTCCAGCCCCCTGCTGCCAAAACCTTGCCACATAAACACAGTGCTTACTTTCATACTATTTCATCAGATGAGAAACTAAGATACAGAAGTCATAAGTATTTTTATGATAAAGTTCCCAATTTTTAATCTCCATTAACCATTGACATTTTATTTTGTGAAACTGTTTTATGACTGCTAGTGTCTTTAATGGCTATTTGCCATTTCCCTGGAGTCTGACTTGTCCAAATTTATTTCTCTGTCCATGATTTTAACTACTAGTTACTTAGTGCAAACACTGTGAAACGTGGAAGATGATTTTACAGATCCACTGTTCCGTTTGTGAAAGTGATTGGCCTGGTTACATGTGAGAAGTAGAAGCAGTAGCTCTCCTGATGTAAAGTGCTACCAAATGACAATTTACAAGTTGTAGAAATATATATTTTTATTTAATTTTCTAATGCTAATTATGAGTGATCAAGGGAAACCTTGATTCATTTCACAAAGTGCACAACTGTTAAGTGGGGCAGGAATATTCAGAAAGTACGCATAAGGGACATATATACATTATAAGCAAATAGACTAAAATTATATTGGGATGATATTATCACTGTATTTGGTGATGGGTTTATTGGCTTATTTATTTGTCAAATGTTGTAGTGCCCACATGCTTATGCATGGGGAAAGGCAGGGAGAGAAGAGGTACTCAGATGAATAAATTAGAGGTATTCATCTTCACTGGTGGTTCAAATCAGTCTGGGAAGGCCTATTTGATATGAATTCTCCTGTCACATTATTGTGGGCTTTCTAACCTGCCAGGTGGGTGCATTTTGTTCTGGCACTAATAATTAAAATAGACTGCAACCTCTGAAATTCTGGCTACATAAACAAGGCTATTGTAAGGTAAACAGTTGAGTAAATACAGCTAGTAGATGCTGACTCCTTTTGTGCATGGTTTTATCACAAAGAACCATATGACCTATGGTAACATAAGTCCCTTTTATTTAAGCACAAGCTATCTGCAGATAATATTAGGCAGCAGGGCTCATGGGAGTAATTCTCAGTCAGTGGCTAATGTCCTGTAAGTTTCTGGCTTAGCTGATGTCCTCATACAACCACAATAATTTCTTTGTATAACCAAATCAATGTTTCTTCTCCAGTCTCCCTTACGTTCAATTACCTCTTTCCCTCTTCACAGTGACATTGTTGTCTCCTCTGTTTATGTCTTCCATTTATGTGCCACAGCTACACATGTACATGCTCATTCTTTCTAAAAAAATAAAAAAATTCATTATTGCATCGTTATTGTGTCTGGTAATAGTTTATATTGTTCTAGGATGTTGAGCATACAATGGTTTCCGGAAGAGAATGCAGAACAATACAGTAAAAAGCTCAAATCTAAAAGGAACAGGAAAATAGTTAATCTTAACTAGCTGTTCCAGGGTTACCCTGCCTGTAACACTCCGCCGAGGTGTAGTATCCATTCATTAGAGAATCTGTCACACTGAGTCCTCATTAAGATAATTTTTTTAAAGGATTTTCTCTGGAACAGTCTTGCAAAGTATCTCACTTGCAGTGTAGTGTTATGCTTGCTGTCCTTAGGTTTGCCCTGATGATATGACTAAAAATCAGGCCTCTGTCTGATGTTAAAGGTAAACAAGAAACTACTTTTTTTTTGATCCAAATAATGTAAGAAAGACAGGGAAAGGATAACATCCCTGGTAGCCTTCTCTGACAACATGAGCGTCTAGGGTGCATGTTGGGATTACCATTAGCAGATGAAACCAAACCTGGACTGGTGAGTTTACCCATCCTTTCCACGTGTCTGAAAAAAATAGAAAAAAAGAATAATTGGATCTGTGATCATCTTTGCCACAGTTACTGAAAACTTTCCTGAACAAGACCAGATTGGAGTTCTACGCTCCACAACATGGGGAGCTGAGCGTAAATGTGATGGGTCTAAAGTTTCTGTGCGTTACGCTTCTTTCCAGACTCCAGCAGGAGCTATGACAATATGCTACGATTATACATAGAGTCATGAGTGTATCATTTAACCTCTGCTCAAGTCTCTATTTTGCCCCTTCAGGAGATAAGAGAGATAGGAGTTCATGTACTTACAATTCTGTGCAGTATAATATGCTGTATAAACGAGCATTTCTCTTAAACATTTCATCATATTTGTTCGTTCTGGGCCTGAGATTTACATGCAGTTTTGGGTACAGTGTGGTTGACTGGTAATTCTTAATTTCTGCTTTAAGCATAATCACATTGGATATTCTGTGAAAAGTGCCACAGAAACTTTTGTTCCAATTTCCATCTCTCCTATACTTGCCCTTTTTCTTTTCTTTGGGGGGTGGTTTTCTTTTTGTTTTGGGGGTTTTTTTTGGTTTTTCTGTTTTTAACCATGTGTGGTGGTGTGTGTTGCTGAATGGGTAATAATGTGTAAATGCTGTGTTAGAAAAACATTGCTGCATATATTGCCTTGGACACCTGAACAACAACTGATTAAACCTGTGATGTAGAACTAGGTTAAAGATTCAATTATTTTACTCATGAATACTTGAAACATTCATGTAGTAGTTACTAATTAGAATTGAACCTAGACCTTCAGTTCAAAATGACAGGTATAAATATTAGAATAAAAAAGCCAACTTACCTGTAAGATGGTGGTAACCCATGGGAATCACACTTTCAAGGGACACACATCAGGACTTCACAAACATCAGTGTACAATAAGGACATTCTGGCTTTAAATAAGAAACAATAGCTTTTTGCTTTTTAGTGCGTGTATATATATAAGCATCTCTTTTCACTCACTTATTTATCTTTGTCTAGCTGATCTGTCTCAGTTCTTCAGTGTTTCAGCCATATAAGGCTGTACCTTTTATGCGTTATTACATGGCAGATGCTTTTTTTGATACTTTCTCCCAGAGCTTGCTAAGTCAATGTCTTTCATTTCACACTCCTGTGTGCTAGCTAGTCTCCATGGATGTTTCTGCGTGCCCTTTTGACTTTATTTTAGGACTTACTGTTTCAGCTCTTGTTTCATCTTTTTCCATTCACCAGAGAGGCTTGTTGGGTTTTTTTTCTCTCTCTCAGTATCTTTGTACTCGTCAGCTCTAGTCCCTGTGGCATTTGCTACATCTGAAAAACATTATTTCCATGGAGCTATTATATGGGATTTGGAAATGTATCATCACAAAGCACAATAATGAAGCTCAATGTTTAATGCTCTTTACACTGACGGCAGTTGGCTTCATGTTGTTTTCTATGAAATTAAACCACAAAATACAGAAAAATATGGCAGAGGATTATTAGGGTAACACAGAACCAGCTGAATTTTAGATCCATATCCTTGGTGTTGGAAAGATTAATTGAAAGGTGATTATAGGTATATGTTGTTCATATGTGTGACAATTAGATCTTCTCTCTTTAATTATGAGTACACTAACAGCCTAGTGACATATTTGTTTTCCCTATTTCCCCTTACATATCAACTTAAATACCTCTTCAAAACAGCAGCTAGTACTTCTAAAGTGTAGACCAACTACTACAGCTACTACAGCCTTTGCATACAAAACATGACATATTTCAATGTATTTCTGTACTGATTGTTTTTCAGATCATTGTACTGTGGACCAGCTCTAGTCCTTCCTCTTAAATTGTGAGAACAATCTTTAAGACCACTTCAAACCGCACAAAACCTGAAGAGTTTTCATGCTGTAGTTGAAAATGATACCAATGGACATTGAGCATGCTTGCTTGGAAAAGGGAAGAGCTTGAGTTCATCATAAATAAAGAAAAATCTGGCTCTAATTCAATGGAGTGTAGCGAATCAGAGTTCTTTCTACCTCTTGAGACAGCCCTATAACGAGGAATGAGCATCCTGGAAGCCTGACGAAAAAGTGGGCAAAGGAGAGGTTCTGCTGGATGAGGTCATAGGGCAAAGATTAATCTGTAGAAAGCTAGGGTTTTTCTGTTGTTGTTTCTTTCGGGTTTTTTTTTTTTCCCCATTTTGGACTACCTCTACTCTGGCCACAAGACTGGTATACATGTTAGTGCAGGGAGAATATTTGGGTCAGTCCTGGAGCGCAAATTCTGAATCAGTTATATCTGAAGGGAGTTTAATTTGTGAGCTTTGAGACTCCTCCAGGGTGAGAACTGAAGAGCATTGAATTAGCATGATCAGGAGATTCACTTCAGAAGTGCACCCCCAATTCAGATTAAAATGCCAATGTAGAACTACCCTTAGGCTCCTTAATAGGGTGGTCTGGGTTGTCATGCTGGTGGCTAATTTCTGTGGGTTGTAGTGCACATATTCTGCATAAGATATAGATGGCCTGGATCTGAAGATGTACCTTTATCTCTGCCTTTGATACTACGAAGCAGAATAAGACTCTAATCCCAAAGAAAGCCTCAGAGCAAGTGAAATGTCAATTCTGAACAATAACAGTGAAACAATTTTGATATGAATTATTTAAATTACAATGTTGGAAATAGAATCCAGCGTGTGAAAAACAGAACTGTAATTGGGTCTAGCCAAGCAGTCATCAAGATCTGATGCTTATTAATCTGCCTGAAGATCTGGAATTGCTGTTTTCAGTCTTTTTAATAGTGGACAAAGATCCGCCTCTCAAAGAACATCGATACAAATGGAGCAAGATGGCAATCACGAGAGAGAGCTTAACACAGAAGTTAATTTGAATAGTAAGGAAATCTCCACTTTCTACATTAGCTCTGGAATGACATAAAACTTCAATTTTAATTCCAATTTAATGCCACTAATTTGTTCAGTTCATAATTTTTAAGGAGCAGAGAAGTAACTTTAGGAATGGACTTTCTGATTTGCTTTTTTTTATTTGTATGGATGAAAAGAGGAATCTTGGGAAACCACATAGACCTATAAGAGTGGGTCTCAACAGCTTTTTCTATATTGCAAATTGTTGTAAATCACATGTTCATATTTTTAAAACATTTTACCTTTTTAAAGACTTCTGTCCCGAAAGCTCTGGATTAAGCAAAAATATGTTAATTTGAGCAATTTAAATAGAACTGGAAGACCAATTAAATGGATTAATTGTACAGTACAAATGTTTATAGAAGAAAAACACATACTACAGCAAAGTTTGTGAATGCTACTAACCTGTCTTTTTACGGAAGTGCTGTCCAGGGATTGCATCTCATTGACATCAGAAACCTCAACACAATAAAATGCAAGTGCATCGTGCATTTTTTGACCATATTTAGCACAATAAGTTTTTAGTTCTGGCTTCTATGAGAAGGAGTTAGACTATATTTGTAATTATTTTGTTATTTTTTTTCCTAGTTTGTTCACTCTCTACTACTGCAGGGGACATATTTGTCTTGTATGGGTGACTGAATATGATTGTCTGCTTGGACAGTAGACCTAATTAATTTCTGACACCAAGGCCATTTATAGTGTGTAGAAAAAGTTGAACACAAATAGACCACAGGTTATTATTGAGGGCTAGAGCAATATATTTCCTGAGTCACGGCTTAATGCTGTGAAACAGAGTTATAGTATATTGGCATTTTACAAGTCTTCCTTTGAATTTTTATTCTACAGACTAAGCTTTCTTTGCTGAACTTCCTACAGGAAGTCAAAGTTGAGGTATCCGTTGAGCAAAACATAAGATTGCAGACTTTTTAGTTTGGGTTGAGTAACAGCACTTGACTGTAGTTTAGACGGGAATGATAATGTTATGTAAAAGTGGAATCAGACAAAGCAATGGAAAATTCTCAGTTATGATGTTACTACAGAATTTTATTTGATGCATCGTGACTCACAGGGCACTATGTCATTACAGTTAGCCACAGATCAAGAAACATTAAGCAAATGATACCTCACCATTACTTAAATACATATGATTATCTTCCAGATGAAATATCTTTAATTTATCTTTACATAAATTGTAAGTTAGTTTTCTAGGGCAGACACCACTTGGTTAATTACTGTTTGATGAACTTTGTAACCTTAACTCTAGGGACTTTTTGTTGCTATCTTTTTGTAAGGAAGCAGATTTTCTACGATGAAGGGTGAAAATGCATAAATTCAAATACATAGGCAGAATTTCTTTCTAATCCTTCTTAAATAAACTCTTTGCTAGAATTTTTCCCATTTAAAGATAGATGCAACAATGTCTCCAGAAAAGGGAAATTTCAATGGTTGTTTAAAACAATCAAATATTTAACATTTTAAGTTATCAATAATTAAACATTTAATATCTCTTCATTAGCATTTATGTGTTTGAATTATTTTCATTTCTTTAAAATTATTACTTTTATATATCTGTATTCTGTGTGTAGAAGCAATACATCTAATCTCTCATCCTCTGTGAGGAGACTACCCTAAAAGAATAATTGCATTTTTATAGGTATAAATACAAGAAATTTTGTCAACAGGTAGCAGTTTAGAGTATGCAGTGTCACTAATAGGGTTCATAGGATGCCTTAAACATGCCATGCTGTGAAAGTGGCTCCTGCTATGTGATTTCAGCTCCACTAAAATTAAAGCCTCTGGCATGACATTCTGCAGCTATTTAACAATATTCAGTAAAAGTATAAAAGTTTAAGAGTGGAAAGAAAAAAGGATGTTGTGCCAATGTCATGGTTTCAGCTGGGATAGAATTGACTTTTCTACTAGAAGCTGGTATAAAAGTATGTTTTGGATTTGGGATGAAAATAGTGTTGATGATAGCACACTGATGTTATGGGTTGTTGCTCAGCAGTCAAGACCTTTTCTCCTCATTGCACCACCCCACCAGCGAGTAGGCTGAGGGCGCGCAAAAAGTTGGGAGAAGACACAGCCATGACAGCTCACCCCAGCTGACTACAGCGATATTCTATACCATGTGACATCATGTTCAGCTGGACACTGAGCAGTTGACCACTACCCTCTGGATGTGACCATTCAACCAATTCCTCATCCACTTAACAGTCCACCCATCAAATCCATACGTCTCCAACTTAGAGAGAAGGATGCTTTGGGGGATCCTGTCAAAGACCTTACAGGAAGAAGTCTAGATAGACAACATCTGTAGCTCTTCCCTTATCACTCCATCATAGAAGGCCACAAGGCTGTTCAGGCAGGACTTGCCCTTGGTGAAGCCATACTGGCTGTCTCAAATCACCTCCCTGTCCTCCAGGTGCCTTTGCACAGCTTCTGGGAGGATCTCTTCCAGGATCTTCCCAGGCACAGAGGTGAGGCGGACAGGTTGGTAGTTCCCAGAGTCCTCCTTTCTATCCTTTTTAAACATGGATGCAATGTTTCCCTTTTGGCCAGTCATGGGGGACTTGGCCTGACCGCCATGACTTTTCAAATGTCATGGAGAGTGTCTTGGCAACTACCTCAGCCAGTTCCCTCAGGACTCTGGGATGCATCTTGTCAGGTCCCATAGACTTCTGTATGTTCAGGTTCTTCAGGTGTTCACAAACCTGATCTTGCCTTACAGTGGGAGGGACTTTGCTCCCTGAGTCCCTGCCTTGCGGTTCATCTGCTTGAGAGATGTAGGGAGAGAGGTTGCCAGGGAAGACTGAAGCAAAAAAGTTGCCGAGTACCTCAGGCTTCTCCTCCTCTGTTGTTACCAGCTTGCCAGTCTTGCTCGTCAGGGGAGGTACGCTTTCTTTGACCTTCCCTTTCTGACTGATGTACCTGTAAAAGCCCTTCTTATTATTCCTTGTGTTCCTTGCTGATTTCAGTTCTAGTTGCACCTTGGCCTTCCTGAACCCATCCCTACACAACCAGGCAGCATCCCTATGCTCTTCCCAGGATACCTGTCCCTGCTTCCACTGCCTGTGCTTTTCCTTCTTGCCCTTTAGTTTGACCAGCAGGCCTCGACTCAGCCATGCTTGTCTCTTCCCTTCCTTTCCTGATATCTTGCACCTGGGGATTGAGAGCTCTTGTGCTCTACGGAAAGCGTCCTTAAAGTTCTGCCAGCTCTGTCCTGCTCCCTTGTCCCTGAGGGCAGTTTCCCAGGAGGTGCCATTGACTAACTCCTTGAAGAGCTGGATTTTTACTTTCCTAAAATTCAGGGTTCCAACTTTACTCTTCACCTGACCCACATCCCTCAGGACTGTTAACTCCACCAGTGCATGCTCACTGCAGCCCTGACTGCCTCCAATCCTGACATCACCGATTATCTCGCGTTGGTGACCGGTATCGCATCCTCTCTGGTGGGGCTGTCTATTATCTGGCTTAAGAAGTTATTCTCAATGCATTCCTGGAGTCTCCGGGACTGCCTACAGCTCACTGTGTTACTTTTCCAGCAGATGTCGGGATGGTTGAAGTCCCCCAGCAAGATGAGAGCCTGTGAGCATGATGCCTTCTGTAGCTGGAGTAAGAAGACTTCATCAATAGGCTCCCCTTGATCGGGTGGCCTGTAGTAGAACCAAACCATAAGGTTCACTTTGTTGCCTCTGTCTCTAACGTCTTTTGCACTCCCAGCCTACTCACTGACGGGGCAGTTAGAGGAGCAGAAGAGGCCTTGATGCTGTATAAGCACTGCTCAGCAGTAACCAAAAACATCTGGTTGTCAACCGTTTTCAGTACAAAGTCAAAACATAGCACTATGGGAGTTGCTATGAAGAAAACCAACTCTCTCACAGCCCAAACCAGTATAGTAGGCACAACGGTTACTTTTCACTATGCTCAAGTCTTTGTGACTGTCCTCATGTTTGTGCCTTTCTCCCATCCCAGTCTTGCACTGGGTACGTAAAGCACCTAAAACCAGTTCATACCATTGGAACTGTGGCCCGGTCACTGTGTTCCTAGAAGCTCCAGCAATAGAAATGACTGATAGAAAAGAACAAAATGCAGCTCTTTTCCACTGTTGCACTAGAAGGCCATGCGCTGGCCAGCCTTAACTTAAAGGCAACGTATGTATGTGGTGTAATGGGGCAGGCGCCTGTTGGACAACCTCTCCCACTTCTCTCGACGGTGCAGTTCAAGTGTACAGCATCTCCTGTGCCTGTGATACTCTAGAATTTATCTAGCAATCTGTGTTCCTTGTCAGTGATAATAAAACCTGTCTTACCTATAGAGGATTTCCTAATGAAGCACGGAAGGCAATACAAGCAAAGCCTCTGTGCATTAGTGATCATTCAATAAATCACAATTAAAAAAGGCAAGGAGATAGCTCGATTTAAACACAGAGAATTCAAGACTTTTATTCTGCTGTCACTAATGCAGTAATTCCATGTGCACGCAAAGGTCCCATGATGCTTCAAGTTGCTAATGTAATGCTACTATTTAATGAATAATGTAATAGTATTGTACAAAACAGTGTAAATTGCCACAATGTCAGGCAAATTGCTTCAGGCTGATCTGGTTTACACATGCCAGACTTCATGAAATTCTTTTTTTCCCCCATCCTTAAACTTGATATATTTATGCATGCATAGATTATTCCCCATATTATGCCTTTTTGTGATATTTTAATGAGGGGGTTTTTTTGCATTGTTTTCCTCACTCCAACCTACTTTCATAGAAATATCTCAAAACAAACTGTAAATATGAAGGTACCTGCACAATGCTCATCCTGGTGTCTCATGTATGGAGGCAGAGGTCTTAAAATCCCTGGCAGGTTTTATAAAACTTAAGCAAACCTATTTCTAATATATCAGCCGAGGGCTAGCTATGACATTCCAATCTTTCAGTGAAACTGGAATTATTTTCTAAAGTCTAATGCAGTATTCTGCACAGGCCAAGCAAAGCACAGTGTAGGGATGCTACATTTTCCCTTTTGTCAGTTCCATAGTAGTTTGACAGATGTACAAGCTTTTTTTTCTTTAGACTTTCATGGCCATTAGAAGTGAAGGGGAGGATTACTAATTGCACTGAAATATGATGGGAAAACTTTAAGAGCAGAAATTTCATGTTGTTTTTCTAAAAAAATTAAATTGAAGTCCCAAATGAGCAGAACAAGATTGGTCCTGACAGGAGATTGCTCCTGGAGAGTATTTCTTACAAGTGCATTTTGGATCCCAAAACTTCCATCCTTATGTTTTTTCCAGAAAGGCAAGCAATAACAGACCATTTTTGTATATGCAATGTATTTTCCAGTGTTACACAACCTCTTGTCCCTGGAAACCTGTAGAGGACTCGAATGGAGTGTTAGCAGAAATGGAGAACGTGCACAGTGTAAGTAAAATTCTCAGGATTTGACCCGTGGTCTGAAAGTAACCTCGTAGCTTTGTGAACTGTAGCTGAAGGAAATCTGTCTGAGACCACGGCTTATATTTGGATGTATTGATACCATTTATTTACTAGGTTGTCTTGGGCCTGCTGCATAATTGCTCTTTGTAGAGCTTAGGACAGGACAGAGGGATTTAGAGAGCAAAATGAGTGGTACAGGCTGCTTTGCATCAGCTTCAGTGCACTTTTATATGCTGTACACTGTAGGAGAAGAGCAATGGACGCCATCTTTGCTCGTGACAACTCTTTCCTGAAATACGATGACTAGAAGGCACCAGCACCCTGTGGAATAGCACATTCCTAACACTCACCCTGTTGGTTTTAGTTTATCCACTTGGTTTGTCTGGGTTCTTGTTCTCCCTGGTGGAGGCAGGCAGCCATTTTTTTCAAGAGGAAAATCATCCTCTACAGTGATTTCTGCAAGCCGTTAGGAACTGTGCTTGTACCTGGTTTACTCATCAGAACAAAAGTTTACAGGAGCTACTTTGAGGGGCCATCCTCATCGCCTGTTGAGATGCCAAGCCCCAAGGAAAAGATGTAAAGAATCCAGAGAAGAGATTTCAAGACTTCTAATTTACTTCAAGACTTCCAGCCTGCTAGGAGTGGAAAGAAAAGGATGTTGCCTGAACATGCTTTAAAATTTGTTTTCTGTCTTGAGGCATAATTTTTTTGCTTAACAACAGTGGGACACGTAGGAGGTTTGACTCCCCAATGATGTATGGCTGGCAAGCTTATCCTTCAAAAGCGTAGCTTTCATGTTAGCCCAGGCTGCCTTTTGAATGTGTTCCACATCATTGTCACCTGCTGATTTGCAAAACTTGTCTAGTTGAAATGCTTTCTTCAACAAAAATGAACCTGTATTCCCTAGCAATGGCCTAACATGTAACAGTTGACGATATTTATAGAAAAGGTTGAGAAGTCTTTGAGAATGTTCTCATACATTTTAGACAGATGAGAAAACGTGGTCATTAAACAAAACTCAAGCTGTTTAAACCCGTTTGAGCTAATGCCACCTACCCCTCACCTCTCAGTTTGTGTATGCTCACACATACATATATATTTTGCTCATTTATTCAGATCTAGTGCTACTTTTTGGCACACATATCTCTTGCAGAGCAGTATTCTAGTTCTGATAACACATGAAATAAATGAAGGCTGTTCCCTTAGCAACTACCAGCTGAATAACCTTAAAATGCAGTGGGAATAAATAGAGTAACTCATATTTGTTGAACGTTTGGGGTTTGTGAAATATTCCTTTTCATAAATCTAGTAAATGTGCTTCTGCTGAATAAAGGGCGGGTTTTAAATTGATGTGTTATTATTTTGATGTGCAGTGTAATTTGTTTACTTGGATTGGGATGTCCTGACTCTTTGCAGCCGAGTATACTGAGAAAAATTCTAAAAGCCAATTTATTTTTTTCTCCTATTTATTTGTGATTTATGTTTGTTTTTTAAACAGCTCCTTATACCTGAAGCCATTCACTTCAGAGATAACTGTTTATATTACACTTATACGCTCACTTCATTCATTCTCTTTCCTCACTTTCTATTAATTTACATGAAAATGGTATTTACATTACTTGGAGGTTGGATCCAAAAGAAAATACCTCCATCTTTTGAAGCATGGTACTTAGGACTGTGAACTTTTATTTGATTTCCAAGCCCTTTGGATAGGTAGTGAATCTTACCCTATTGTTTGCACAAAGGCCTTGTAAAATGAAACCTTGTTTTTTGTGTTCTTTGGCACTTGAGTAATAAAAATAAATAATTATTAAGCAGATCAGTTTAGAGGAGAGTTTTTTCTGAATTCCACACTGCTGGTCAGCTGGGTGTTGCTTGGCTTTTTGCCTACTGGAAGGGCAAGACAAAGTCTGTCTGTTGCTGTGTTCTAGTTAAATGTGGCCAAGGCAACGGTTGGTGTGTTTATTCCTCAGTCACAAAATCCTGGTAAATTCTGACTGAAGGGAAAAAATGATCAAAACTTCATGATGCAGTGAAAGAACTGTCACTAATTAATTTTGAATATTAAACAATTTTTACTAAATAGGTGAGAGCTGCAAAATGCTTGAAAAACCTTACAGACAGAACTTCTTGGGGAATCTTTCTTGGATAGCTGAAAGGCTGCTGAAAAGGCAACAGTGGTACTACTGCGCTATAAGACTAATGCCAGTAGTTATACATCAGTATGTTACATTCCCTGGGAACAGAGTAAGAGGAAAATATATGGTATCCTGATATTTTAGAGTGGTAAAAGTTGGTATATACTGAGCTGCCCTGAGTTTATTCTAGTGAAAGCAGGTGAGAAATGTGCAATTAGAGCAGACATGATGAGGTTACCCAGGCTCTAGTTCTTGTTGAATTTCAGTCCCTGTCTCAGAAAATTCTTGGAGGATGTCTGTCACGAGCAACGAATTCTGCTTTTACGTTAGAAAGGTTTTTGGGGTTGGTTGTTTTTGTTTTTTTTTATTATTTCTCCTCCTGAAAAATACAGCTGTTCACTACTATTTTTCCTCAGAAGCGTTGGATGACTTTTTAAGTATAAATATATATATATGCGCACAGAAGACCCAGGTGGTCAATGGTCTTGAAAATAAAGGCTAAAAGTGTTAAAGTGAACCTGAGATACTGGGGAAACCTAATGTAGAAGTGTAAGAACAGTTCAGATGTGTTCTCCAAAGGGCTGAGAGTTTCATACCTGTGTATATTGCTTTAGTGCAGGCTCGGTGCAACGTTACAAAGCCAGAATCAGGATGAGACAGAGGCTCCCAGCCAGCTTAGAATGGAAATTGCTGTGTGAGAGGCTATCTCCTGGCAAAGAAAGGTAATACTCCAATGGGTCCAGATTTCCTTAAGTGATATTAAATTGGGAGTTTCACAAAAATAAGTACTAGCATTATGTTCCTAGTGGGTCTGAGTTACACAACATGAATGTAAGCAGAAGCTGTTTTATAGAAACACACATAAGACAGTTAATTTATTGTACTCTGAAAAAGCTTTATCTTAATTAGGCTGCAAAACTCACTCCCAGTTAGAATAATTTTCAGTTATTAAATGAAAAAGCAGAAAATATTCATCTATTTGAACGACAACATTTTAAAAAAGAGTAATACTCTAGTAAAGTCTTGCTGCTGAATACCAACAACTGTACTAACTGTGTCCATAACAATCATCTGCACTACTGATCATTAACTTTACAATGAGTAACAGTGCTGATTTATTTAATGAACCTGCAGGTAATTGTTGTTTCCTTTACTAATTACATCAGGGAAATGAGACCTGTTAGCACTGAAATGGCTTGAAATGCTTCAGCAAACCTTTCTGAAGAGTAAAATGCCTGGCTATTTTTCTCTTACCTTCTGCCCTGAGATAAGTTTTTTATTATTCCCTGCTGTTCTAATTAGTGAGCAATCTCTTTTTCATCTCTTAAATAGTGAACCTTGGACATACCATACACTTTCGTATTCTGGAAAATTCCCCCACATAATTAGAATGTACCACTTATAAAAACTAGAAGACTTCTACTGTGTATAGAAGGTAAAATTTTATAGGAAAACATTTAAAATCAGTCTTAAATGCTGAAATTGTTGAAGCTGTATTTTCAAAAGCTTGGCCCAGTGCGGTACAGCTCTGCTGTTCCTGCCAGTGAGACAGGTCTGTGGTGAGACCTACTGGCTTTCTCTCTCACCTCAGAGCTCTGCACATGGAGATAGGGCTCTTGAAGCCTTTCTCAGTTTAAGCAGATTATGGGTTGTTATAATAGATGAGAATACCATTGCCACTTAATCGTAACTTTCTGAGAACAGGCCATAATATTTGAGCCAGAATTTCCTGTGTAGAAACCTTAACTTCTGGCTGTACCTGAGTACTTACCAGTAGGCTTCTAAGCAAGCTTCTTCTCTCTTGTGGAGAGTCCAATGAGACAGTAATGGTTTTAGTGTTTATTCTTATTGTTGGAAATGTGTATCTTGCTCATAAGCAGATTTTGTGTAACTTCAGCTTCCAACCACTGAATCTTTTTATGTTCCTGCCTGTTTTATCTAACATCACAGATTGCATTTCCTCTCAGGTCCCCTTGTACTTAACCTACTAAAGTGACAATTAGGATACAACCAATCTTTACGTCATCCTGTGGAATTTGGTAAATGAGGCAAAGTCTCTGTGCTTAAAGAACAATTAAAACTGGCCTTGCTATCTCTTGTGCAGGCTGGAGGAGTGGAGACTCGCCTGGCCAGCACAGGATGGAGACAAGGAGAGGACCCTGCGTTGTCAGGACAGCCCTGCTTTTCCCTGGTGAAGACAAGATAACAGGAACTTGTGTAGTTCTTTGTTCTTGGAAGGCTGGTGTGCCTGATAACTGACCTCTGCCTCGTTACCTGTGAACTAAACATATATGACTACAGCGCTCGTCTCTCCAACCAAATCATACTACACGTCACCTAGGGGAAGGAAACCCTGTAATTTTGGGGAAAAAAATATGGAGAAAATGACTGTACAATTGGGAGAGAAGAATCTTGACACCTGATGGACCAGTCGACAGGCTGCGTTCTCTTCCTCCACCCCAGGCAGGGCCGCCGCTTGGGTGAACCTCTGGTGAATGTCACTCCCGGGCTGTTATATTATTATTTTGCTAGCAATATTAACCTTACGTAGTAGCACTATTGTAGTCAGTGAATTTATCAACGGCAATCTTGAATCTGTTCTGTTGCTCTCAATAAATAACTACTTCCGATTTTTGTGAATCTGACTCAGTGAAAGTCCCTTTGCTTGGACTCTGATTGAGGAGTCAGTGTAAGTCCTTTGCTGGGACTCTGACAGATCAGTGAAAGTCCTGGGACTCTGGCAGACAAATATCAAAACTACTTTCCCTTTTAACGCAACAATCCTTGTTCAGGCATAACTAACTATGAGGACAGGCTCTTCTGTTATAGTGCCTATACCAAAAATTCACTAGGTCAAAGAGAGGTGACCAGAGTGCAGTGGGTTGAAATGTGGGTTGAAATGCTTAGATTATCCGGGATATCAGTTTCAGTTCCTGCTATCACAAATACTTGATTTAATTGATTGTTGATTATTGGCAGGGTCTAGCATCAGGACTTAATTCTTCCTGTCTGAGTTATTAGCATTGAGGGTCATGCAACAATAGCTTAATTCCCTCATAAAAATGTGTCATGGATAGTGCATTTTATGCAGATGAGTTTTTTCAGTGAATGCCAGCCTGTTTTGCCCAGGTGATCAAAACGGAAAAAAGTCCTTGCAAAATTGTATCCCCTCAGGATCTGAATTTGCTCATTTCCCAAAGATGAGGAAGTTCACAGCAAAGGGCAGAAACACAAGATCAGAATGTGTGTTTGAGAGGAGGGAAAATCAATAGAATAAACTTCCAGAAGGTCTCTAAATTCAGTTACCATCCATATTAGGGCAAATGGCAGGATCCTACTTTACGGGGAAGCATCTCATGATGAAGTCTGTATTTCCCGATATCACCGTTCCATAGGTCCAAAGCCAAACCACAAAAAAATGCTGAAGCACTTATTTTACAACTGTGAAATACCTGATAGCAGTGAGGAGAGTAGAAATCATATTCCCATGGCAGAGTTTAATTATGCAGGAAGCTATTCTACCACATAATGAGGGCCACCTCTTGGAGAAAGAGCAATGACCACAAAGGTCTTAGCAACCTGCTGCTGGTATAATTGAAAGAGCAAGCTTCTTTTCCACATTAGTGATAACTTCAATGTGAAAGGACATAATGATCTTAACGTTCTCTTCTAATTTATAAAGATTTTAGGTTGAACGAACAGGTCATCTGTTAGTATTTTCATTCATCTCCTGTTGTCTTTCCATGCTCTGAAAAAACAACCATTTTAATTGAGTTGTTGGCTCTTGCAGCTCTTCTGCTAACCCAAGCAACACTTAGTCACTAGTCTTACCTTGCCTTGGTCTAAAACTGCTACATTTTGCCAAAGATTTTCTTAAGGACTATAATACATCTTTCTGTTTCATTATATAAGGTGCGTGGAATGTAATTTAACTTTAAAATAGGATCGTTATTGAATCTAGTTTACTTTGAGCTGTGAATTGAGTTAACTGTAAGTTTTAAAGAGTTATGTTTTCAAAGAAAACCTTGTCTTCGTACTAAATGGAACTAAAATATTTTTAACTTGAAAAGAAAAGTAATTGCAGCAGAAATGAAATAAAAGATTTGAATAAGCATAAAGCTATGGAATTAAAAAGTTGAAAAATGTCTGACTGCACACTATTAAACAGCATGAGACTGACATGACTCATTTAAGGCACCTAAGATCTAATGAGCATCGTGTTCTGAGGTAAATTTTAACAACTCAGCAATACTTGTGGGAATGAATAAACGTACATTATACTTTTAATCTAAAACTCTCAAACTACTTTGCAAATAAATACCTCCTGTTTTGCAAAAGTCATACACAGAAAACTAAGTATATTTTAAAGTAGGCCATTGTTTAATTGGTCAATATTGTCTTGGTATTCCTAAGAACAGATTGTGATCCTGATATCTTAGAGTTTTACAAGGGGAAATTCCTGTCTTTTATGCAGACTGTGCTATAATAACACTTGCCTGGTTCCCGGACAAGATGGTATTTTTTCCCCATTTTCATGACAGAATCCTGGAGCAGTGGTTTTACATTCTGCTATGACTACCTGGAAATATTTCCTTCCCCCATCCTCTGCCCTTGTGTGTTTTTGTGGGGCCTATTACTATAACACTTCTGTCTTCTTATACGGAAACAGCTGAAGGTAAGCTCATCTGACTCTCTCAGCGCTGAGCTGGTCATTTCACTCAAAAGAAAGAATAAGTTCTTCCTGCAATACTTATTTAGAAACAGAGAGCTATACCAACCAAGGACATCCCAGCATGAATTTCTCGTAGCCTTTCATAATTTGAAAGTCTTGTGTGCTTTATGCAGTAAATCTAATTTCTACACTCCATACCTTCTCCATGTGCCAACAGAAATTGATGTTACAGAAAGCTACATGTTGAAAGGAGAGGAGGAAAGGCAAAAAAAGGGCCAGGAAATAAATCCCTGTGCATTGAATTTCCGCAATTCTGCTTTAAGCAGAATCATATATTTCTCATCATCACAGGTAACTCATTTCCCTCTCTTAAACCTCCCAGCAATAAAACAAAGCAGTAGAGAATAATTAGGAAAGAAGAGGAATCTTTTTTTTTTTTAATGGAAATGAACTTTACAGTGATACGTAAAAATAGAAAATTTCCTCTTGAACTGATTTTATATGCTAGAAACCTGTTTGCTGTTACCTATGCATCAGAAATCTTTGCACCCAATTATAGGATATATACTTAGGATCTTTGCAAGGTCAGTGTGAAAGATGTTCTAAGTATAAGACAGATAATTTAAAATTTTCCTCTGTGTGAAAAATCATCTCTGCCTAAAATGGGTTCATTGTTACTTAGAATTGGGCCTTACTTGAAAACTTTACAGAGCTCACTGACATTTCCTTTGAAGTAGAACTATTTTTCAAGTTAATAACATAATGCAGTGATACACAAATCACAGCTTATTTTACATATCTTTTTGAATATTTCACTTTTCCAGTAGAATTGCCTCTCTGTACCTGGAGTGCACTTATAATAGGTATTCTTATAAATGATGCTGAGTATATTGCCTTATAAATTCTGTCACATTCAGCAAAATCATTAATATTTCACAAGTATTATACCATTAAAAACATACTTTCATGGAATGAAAAGGTTATGAAAATGAAATGTCACGCACTATGATTTTGCCTTAAAGACCCTAGTCGTTTACACAGCACTCTAGAATGGTAGTATAAAAGAGAACAGTCTTTCTTTTTGATAGGTTTCATTCAGGAGCCTGAGTTTCACATTTCATGCAGCATGTTATGTATGGAAATCACTTGGAAAAGGTCACCATCTATCCTAGTCACTTCTTGCTTAATTAGGCACTGCAATATCATGCATTAAGCAATGCTGTTTTAAAGGAATTCAAGGAGATATAAGAAACCCTGATGCCAACGTCAACTGATATTTATTTAGGTACATCAAGCAGGTGCACATGCCTTCATGTGTGCTTGACAATGGATGTGAATTGTGTATACAACCACTACATCATAGAAAAAGAAGTTTTAAACTCCTACTTTGCTGCTGTAATATATGGGAGAACCCTTGGGCTGAAATACAGTCACTACAAAACTGAGTGGAAAACTCCTTTTAGCTAGAATATATCCAGATCTTAACTGGAAAATACAATGGCAAATATGCCCAATTTGAACTTGAGCACCAGAGAGAAGCATCAGTTTGAAGGTGTGAGACATGCTGACATTATTACTGAGTACTGGAGCAAAGAAATGATTTCAGTTTAATGTTTCAGTCGATGGGTGCTATTAAAGTTACAGATTCATATAAGCTAAGGACAAAAGAGGCCACAAGTATTTTACACTCTATTCTGTAACTACAGTTTGTTTGACCTGAAATATGCCAAATTATTCAGAAAACTGCACAGAATTGTTTTGGAAAGTCTGAAGAGGTCATGGACCTCTTTGGACATGAAGAATTTTTATTCTTTTATTTACTTTTATTCTCTTTTCAATCAGTTGGGTTTTATACATATCTGTATGGGCATCAGACTGTCAGCTTTATGTCATGTCACAGTACAGCTTATTTTTTTTTTAATATAATTTCACATGTTTACTGGTATGGGAAGGCCACTTTGAAAGAATGTTTTATGACTAATTGATTTCATTGCCAGAAGAACAATCTGGTAGGTAGTCTTTTTCATGGCTTTGTCTTTAGTATACTGACTTTTCCTTTTAAGGTAACTATCTCACCAGTGGATTCTGTCCCTTTTCAGGTATAATTAGCTCTTTTCCACTCTCTGCTTCTGCTGAGTTTCTTAGAGGCATTGAAGTCTAAACGTGCTATGTAGATAAATTGTAGAATCAATTTAAAACTTGAACCTGGACCAGATTTTTTGTAGTTTTAGGTCTTTAAAATATATTAACATTTCAATTGTAATGAATGCCTTTTTGCATGTATGGAGAATATTTTTCAGTCAGCAGTGGCTTTTCACTGTTTTGGACACTTTCATAAATATTGGCTAAGTAAGGAGTAGTGTAGCACATCTTTCTTTTGCATGTCTGCGTAATGTAAACGTGTGAATATGTTTAGGTTGCACATGGACCATTCTAAGATATTCATTGGAGAGTCAGGGAAGCTGCTGTTCAAGCCACACATTTGAAGCTATTTTCCAGGGTTGTGCTAAAGGTAAAATCTTCTAAGATATTTATTCGCAATTATGAAAACTGAACCCATCACAACAGGTTCAATATTCACAAGCCTTTGAAGCCCACCTCCACAGTGTGCTTTAGGGTGGGATGGGCATTTTTATTCCCAAAGCAGGTCATGCAAGGCTATGCAGGAGCTATTCAGCTAAAATGGAAACAGCTGCTTCTCAGCAGTTGCTCAGGTTAGAACTGTTATTGAGGGTCAGAAAGAAGGTCAGGACTTTGTCTTCAGTCAGTTCAGAATTACTGATGGGTGAAGAAGTCTTCACCCTTCGGGCATGGAAGAAGCCATGAACAGAGGGAGTCTTTTATTGGTGTTTTCTTCCTATTATCAACAGTTTAGAGTGAGATTTACAGGCAACAAGGGCAGGATCCTATAGGAATCCTGTGTGTCTCTCATTAATATTTAATAACATTTCAAATTTGCCAGACAGATAAGAAATTTAAGTTAATTTGTTCTTTGCTGGAACATTATTTTTTTTTCAGCTAATATCATGCAGTTTCTGAGATTCAAAATTATGTGCTTTGGAAGAATGGGTTTTTTAAAGTTTCTTTTATTATACCTTCCCGCATTCATTTCCCACTCTTTTTTCCAACATATTTGTGATCAGCAAGATCCCAGTTTCCTATCTGGGCTCCTTGAATTGACAATTTGCTTTTATATTTAGGTGCTGCTGTTGGGTGATAGCCCAGTTTTTGAAAACACTGAATGCAATATTTTTATTTATATAGGGTGCTTCCTGGTAATGATAGCTCAGTACTGCTTCCTGGTAATGATAGCTCAGTACCTGTCCTTAGGAGCTCAGGGAACGATTTAAACATTTTTTTAATTTTCTTTTTAGCCCTTCTGCATCTATGCTAGCTTGAGAGATTATTTCCCTCCCTCCTCAGCTTTACTGTGCCTCTCTGGAAGCTGTGCTGCCTTTAAATTTATAAGGTAAATTGAATATATGAGTTGCTTGTTTTTCCTAATCAGTTAATTAAAGATTTTCATATTAACTTGCAGAGTTTAAATCAAATTTATTTGCAGCTGAACTCTTTTGGGCTGAAGTGAACCCATACATATGCAAGATGGAAGAAACAGTCAATGCAGTCAATTGACCCAATCTGACATGATGACCCAAGATCCTGCAGTCCAGGAGAAGCTTTGCCCACAGTTCATTCAATCCTGTGACTGGCATGGCAGTCTCCTGTGAAACCTCCCAGATTTATTTTGTATCTGAAGGGGATTTTGTCTGATATTGAAGAACCTAATATGTTAAAAATATGGACCAATATACTAAAGCACAGTCCTGATTGGAACCGAAGCTAAGCAACTAAAAAAAGTAGACAAATTGTCCATTTCTCAAATGTAGATATTCTGTGCTCTGTTAGTAGCATTTCAAATTGCCTCAAGAGTATTCAAAATATCATCCTTTTTTTTTTTTTTTTTTTT
>VZSF01003446.1:0-217585 GCA_013398295.1 Chionis minor | reverse complement strand
TTTTTTTTTTTTTTTTGTAATCCAGGGGATCATCTGACGTATTTAATTTCTGGATGTCTCTACAGCCCAGTTAGTTGAATTATACAATGGCTCTAAAAACTTCCAGAGTAGAGCATACAACCTCCAAAGTCACTAGGATGCTTCACTGTGAGTCAGCAGCAGCTTTACTGAGGTTAGTTTAGCTCAGCTATAATGCTTGGGGCATCTGGGACCACTAAAAATAAATTTAGTTTTTTTTAATGGAATGAGCCAAACGTGTTTTATGTGAAAACACCCACTACAGTTTGAAAAAATATGATTCATTTTCTTATAAGCAGAAACATAAAAGTTTAAAATGAAAATGTCAGTCATCAGATGTAGAAAGATGTCTTCCTATTTAAACAAGCTGCAAGTCCAATGCAAAGCACATCAAGACTTGTATCAATCCTTAAAAAGTGCTAGTGAGAGCTGAATGCCAAATAGCTTCCCAGGAGGCACGTTATGTTAATCACTATGGCAATCAGTTATTTATCATTCTTGCAGACATGTATTTTCCATTTGCGCTAACAGGGTGGTTGATTGGATTTTGCTCATTAAATGGGCAGAGTCAAAACTGGTCTTATAAACTGCTGTTCAAGTTAATTAGTGAGTATGTGTGTACTCAGAAGCAGAAAACTTAGTTTTAAAATTATAACCTACATCAATCAGGCATCTTTTCTACATTATATCAAAATCATTCCACTTAGTGTATTCAGCATAAAAGAGAAAGTAAAAATGCTGCATTTTCATTTCCCCCATTTTCTGATGGTCTGGCAGTAAATGTGATGTTGCTACTCATAAAAGAGCAAGAACAGATATTTGCTTTTGCTCTGCTGTCTTACCTAAAACTCTCCCAGGCTCTGTGTCTAGCTTAAGAGATAATCCAGGGATAGGAATATCCTTAGTTAGAGTTTTGTGTTTGTTCTTTTACAGTCTTTAGTTGACCAGTTATTAGCAGCTAACAAAGATGGCCTGCAAACACTGCAACCTGAACAGTAACAATAAGGATTTAAAGGCAAACAGGGGTGGAAATGCTGGACTTTGATTCTGGAGATCCAGTTTCAGTTCCTACATTTTATGTCTATGTGGGTGGGGTGGTTTCATCCTGGGTTCGTTCACGAGTTCCCCATGTATGTTTGTGAGTGTCCTGTTGTAAAACAGAGGTAGACATGTTTCTTCTTCTATCTACCACAAACAATTTAGAGATCCAGCTGAGGATTTCACAGATCTCAAATGCCTTTTCTTTCTCACTTGTATCTTATGTCTGGGAGATTTGATCCCTTTGGCCCATGGAATTGAGAATATTCTGAAATAGCATCTTTTCAATATTGGAGCTTTTTGTGTGAATAGTTCAATAGTCATTGGACAGATTAAGTAGGATCTTTAACTTTGAAATTAAAGCACTTGGGTTCCATAGTTTCCAAACAGGAAAAGGAGGAGGTTTGGGAGTCAGTCTTTCTTAGGCCTTTTTAGTTGTCTGTTGATTGCACAGGAGAGAACAGCAGGAGAGAAAGTTGGGGTGTGACAGCTTCTTGTCCTTTGCCCGCTTGTCTCCAAACTGAGAAGTTCTAGTCCTTTTACCCTCCCCTCAGGCAGCAGATGTTCTAGGTGATACCCTGAATCATTTCAGTTGTCTTTCTCTTTACTATCTCTGTCTATCTCTTTACTAAAGCTCTATCTCTAGAACTTTACTAGCTCTATCCTTTTTGAGCTGTGGAGACCTCAAGTGCACGCAGTACCAGTAAAACAAAGATAAAACCAAAGTTTTGTCTTGCAGAAAAGTGCTGTTTCGTCTTGCTCTCAATAACCTTCCTGATGATACCCAACTTTTACTGCATTCTAGCAGCTGCTCTATGGTGAGCCATGAGTTTCTGACTCCCTCTGAGATTGTTCCAAGTCCCCTTTCCTGAGTTTCACCTGTCAGTTCCACACTCAGCATGGTGTAAGCACAGTTTAGATTTTCCTCACCTCACATTTATTGGCATTGGTGCCGCTTTCTTCCCTCACTCTGTTTTGTGCAGTCCTTTTTGGAGCGCTTCAATGTTATCTGCCATTTAACTACCTGAAAGGGCTTAGTATCATCATCATTTTGAGATTTAGATGTCCAAAGGAGATATAAAGTGGCCAGACATCTCTCACCTTCCTTCTGAACTCTGTAAAACTGGCAGCGTCAACCACAAAACAGCCAGAAAGCTTGTTGCTCCCTTTTCCTGCCTGGCGTTCCTCCTCTATAGGATCTTGCCAAGAGCCTCACGAAAAGTTATTATGGCACTACGGATCCTATTCTACTGAAAACTCAGCAAATTAATGTGGGGGTGCAGGGGAACAGGCCTCACACTCCCATCACCTGAATGGAGAGGCTTATGTGAGTCACACAGTTCCATTTTGGGGTTGGCTTGTTTTCTGGTCTATACAAGACCTACTGGCTTTTGGGGCTTCCCCCCCCCCCCATTTTCCTCACCTTCTAAAGGTATTTACAGTATCTTAACACCCATACTCTTTGACTAGAAGGAAGAAAGAGTTCAGCAGCCATTTAAGAACAGAAATGCCTCACCACATCACTGTAGTTCACGAAGGTAGATATTTTCTTGGTGGAGGGAATAGTTGTTGGAGTAGCTATGCCTTGAGCAAGCAGCAAATGTTTGGCAATACACTGTCACACCAGGGTTTAAGGTGCTGCAGTTCTCTTGTGCTGCAGGACTTTCAGTATCGTTGGTCTTAGTAAATCAGAAACTTTCAAGAAATGTTTGGGTCTAATAAAAAATGATCCAAAAGGAAAGACTCTAGCATTCTGCAAAGCAAACTTGCAATATTCAAGCCATTTATGGTCTAGAAATCTTATGAAAGTTTTGCCACTGCAAACCTGTTTCTCATGCTGCAGTAATACATTCAGTCGGCAACCTGCCAGCTTTATCTTCTGCATTTAATGGCCAAAGCTTTTGTGAAGAGCATTAAAAACGGGTATTTTCTTTTGTGGGTACTCTGGGTACTCAAATGCCTTTTTAATGAGAAATTTGTAGTCATGAAATTCCTTTCGCTTCCCATTCAAAAGCTGTGGGATTATCTTTTATTCACCTGAGAAAGTCAGAAAGTGTTGACAGATATCGACCCAACACAGTGGAAACCTAACTTATTTTTTGGGGGGTAATCTAGTGCAGTCATTCTCAGACAGGGAAAAACACTTTCTTCCTGTATACCTTTCCAGATAGCTTGTTGGAAGGCAAACACTGCTAGGTCAAGAGGCTGGGTGAACTCCAGGTCATCCTCATGGGGAACTGTGCCTGTGGATTTCCTCCTCCTTTTGTCTCTGCTCTCCCCTCTCTCCATACACACCTGAACCGTTTCACTCTTTGTCCCAGGACAGGGCAGGGGGAGGAGGAGGGGGCTGCCCAGGGACTTGTAGGGTGGGGTGAAGTGCTATTTTTTCATCTCTGTAACTGGGGCAGGAGAGACACTCATTGTACCTTGCATTATTACATTTTTCCTAATAGAACTTAAAATAAATATAGTGTAATCAGAAAACAATGTGCTTGAGTCTTCTCCATGCTAGAAAAGAACTAATACTAGGCTTACGCATTAACTCCACTGACCTTTTGACAGCTCATTTATTGTAAGTTAATAGCTACAGCAGAGTGATTTTTTTCACCTGAAGCACATGTGAAACTTGTTAGTTTGAGCAAACATATGTATAAAATGTTGTCATTGCCCAGAATGACTCTTTCCAAAATAATGACAGATTTGGACGTATATATTAAAGAAAAAATAAGGGATTGAGTTATACAAAACTAAGCAATCGAATTGAGGCTTCTTCTCTAAGTCAGTCAGTCTCCCACATCGTGAAGTTTTAAAGAAAAATCAGGACTACCCTGTTTTACTGTCCTGTCTTTAAAAGTCCCTTTTGTAGAAAAGAGATGGTGTCATTATGAAATGGAAGTGCTTGCTCAGCCAGGCATCAGAGCAATGCAGCTTCGAGTAAAATTGTACTTGCTAAAGCTTTGACCCAGTTATGTTTCAGATACTTTCAGTATCTTCTTATTCACGTTTTCTGTTACTGAAAGGAAATTGATGCATTTTCCCATCTTATTTTCTGTACAAAAATCAAAATATGCTGAATACATTTATTTGATTAACATGTATAGTGTTTGCCTTTGCTATTCATCTCGATTGCTGCATCTTTCAAGAAGATTATCTTATGTTTTTACTCTATTTTTTTTTTAGAATTGATGAGTTTGATCTTAAAAGTGAAAAAAACCCCCACAACATACTAAAAAGGATGATATTTTTCTCTAGCTAGACATATCTATTTTATCACAGTAAAAGATGAACCAGGGCACACCACAGATTTCTTTATCAGTTGCTTCTGATGACTAGGTAGGTTTCTTATACAAGCTGGGGTGCTAAGTTGATAGTCTGACAAGAGAAAAGGAACAAAGAAGGATGAGCAGCTGCACATCTAAACATCTGTGCCAGTTTGCTTAGGCAGCTGACCCCTCTAATAAGTAATGCAAATATTAAAATTGCTAGTGTACAATTTTCCATAGATTTTCTTTTCAGACTTTTGAGTCTTTAATATATGTACACTATCATTATCTTGTTTAAAGTATTAAAAAAATGTACCACAATAAAGGCAAAGTTAGTGCTTGAGTGTTTTTACCAGACTTGGGAGAGAAGTTAGAGCAAACTCTGTGTCTGTATTTTTGGGAGCAGCCTGTGTGTAGGCGCACTTAGGGAGGCTGTTTGTAATAGCCTAAAGCCAACTAACCTACTGTAATAAAGTGCTGTTCATTTTCTCTTATCCCTGACATTGTTCTGCTCAAAAGCATAGGAAGTAATTAAGAAGGAAAATGTCTTTCATCTTCAGAGGAACTGGGATGACGGCCGTAAAAGGGCAAGAGTGGGCTGCAGTTTGGTAGAAGTTCTGATAGGATATGGATTTTCAATATGCACAGTTCTCCATGTCAGCAAAAACAGGTCATTACAGTTTTCTGTGACATTCATAACTAATTTAATGGAAGTCCTGATGTAATATGCTACTTAGGCCGTACCCATTTTGTAATTGAAGTCTCAGTTCAAATGGTGACTGTGGCAATCTATTTTTATTTCCAAAATGGTTTTTTTGACTTCGTACTGCATTGCAAAGTTATTTACCCCTATAAATATTCATTTCATAAAGAAGTGATTGGGTATTATTAAAAATATAAATAAAACTATGAAATAATAAATATATTTGCTATAATTGGATCATCCATCATTATGTTTTTTCCTCCAAAAGGATACGTATATTTTTGAAAGCTTTTTTGTTGTGATTTGTCACAGAAAATGTTTCAAGTATAAGGCAAAGCAACCAAACTTTTCAATTGAACATGAAATGGCCATGCTGTGCTTTTGCGTCTGCATGGCTATGGGGTATTGGTGACACCTGGAACAATGTTATACATGCCAGAGTGGTCCCAGAAACTATGTAATACTTCCTTATATTGAGAATTGTACTTAGTGGCTTCGTTATAAAGCACTTGTTTTTATGATTTTTTTTTTTTTTTAAATGCAGAAAGCTTTTATCTATGAAGCTCATGTGCAGATTTATTTTGCAATTTTTGTTAAGCATAGGTTTCATATTGAAGGTTCCAGCCTTCTTGCACCTTTCAGTTATTTAATTATACAAGTAATATCTACACTGGGAAACCAACAAATATGTGAAATTAGAAAAATGCTATTTATATTTTTTAAATCATTTTAATGGCTGCATTTTCCACATTTGCTATTGCAGATTCATCATTTTCTTCTTGAAAATCATGTAATTAAAAGGTTGTTGCTGTTGGAATCCAAAATGCTTGCATCACCCTGTCCTCTATGAATATAATTCAGGAGCTGACAGGAGATAAGATAAAAGTCAATAAAAAGAGAATTATTTATTAAAAAGATCTAATGTTACAAGAACAGTACACAGGAACTATTATATTACTGTGTCTTCCACATCGTATATACCATTATATATAACATATATACAGATTGTATACAATATATCTAACATTTTGATATGGGCCATGACAGTATCTTTCTTTTGGTCTTCAAAACAAAATTTCCTTCTACTTATTTTTTTTTTTCCAAACAGGTCTTGTGGCATTGTACAAAAATACAGTCTCCTCAGTGATGTTAGACTGCACTATTACAATCTTTTACATGAAAAAGGAAAGAGCTCTCCATTGCAACTAAAAAATAATATGATAAGGAAACATCCTCTCCTACAAAGTAACAAATAGGTAATACATAGGTACTTAAACATTTAAAACATGTTTATTAATATATTTAAGATGCAAAATACATAGTCTGTTCATGTTGAATATAAAACATACCCCTTTTTGTCCCTGCAATACAACTACATTACCCGATGGTATGTTCAGCATTTCTATCTGTATCTTGACACTAGAGATTGAGATATAACTAGATGCAGCTCTATCTCCTTATCAGACTTCCATTCTTCTTATAAAGCATAGCCATTTTTTGTATTCAAAAGTTATTTGAACAAATGCCACCAGCAGTGACTATAGCCTTTTTGAATACTCTGAAATAAACTGCATTGGCAAGCGACTGTATAAAAAATGAGGAAATTATGCTTAACTGATTTATAAAATAGCCATTTTGCTTTTTGGTTCATCACTTTATTCTTGTTTATTTTAACCTTTTGAAAAACAATGGTTTGCTAATGCAAGTTCTCTGCTCAGTAACAATGCTGCTGTTTTACAAAGGACAGCAGGTAGTTATTTTCTATGAGTTTGCTCTATCAGCAAAGTACATTCCACCTTCTTTTCTTTGATCTGAAAGGCTTTTCCAGAAGCAGAGATTCAGATGGTCTCCTTCTGCCTGTATCTACAGTCTGTGTTCAGTGAGCTATCCTGCCTTGTTTTCCTAGCAACACGGTGACTAAGTAAATTTAAAACCTATGTTTTAGAAAATTATTTAAAATATTAGTGGGTACTAAAGATTTGAATTGAACCATCTCTGAAAAGTTTTCCTGATAAAATATTAAAAAGAAAAAAATTTATTCATCAGGCAGCTTTTTACCCACCAAACACTTGATCTGTGTTGTGCTTTCTTGGCTACTATTTTAAAGCTGCTAAGGAAGGGCACAGTTAGAGTGTACTAGCTAAATGTCAAGTATTATTTTGCTAGTGAGCTGCAAAATAATAGCATTTTAGACCCAGAACCCATCAACCAAAAGATTTACATCAAAAAATAGAAAGAATATGCTACTACGACTTGCCTTTTAAACTCTTTTGACTTGATTTTTCCCAGGCAAGGGAATGTCCATCCTAGGCGCAACCACTAGACCCATGGTAGTAAAACAGCCTCCCTCATAACACCGTGCACACCATAATTGTACAAAAGCGCACACCATATACACCGGGGATCATTTTGGTTCAGGTGCCAATATGAGGACAGGTCTTCCAATGTAGAAAAATTGTCTAAATTGTCTATTGAGTGAAAAATTGTTTGGTACAGCAAAAAGTGGGGATTAAAATCGATAGCACGCAGTCCCTACAAGAATAATCTCTAATGAGCTATGGAAATAGAGCCAATTAGCTAAATAACTGGAATGATGCTTGGTAACACTTATCCAAGTTTTTTTTTTCCAGACACAGCATTCTCCAAAATATATCCTACTGGAGGCTGTATATATGTGAATGATTACATTTCAAAAAATTTTAGTATTCTCTCCATAATATGTTTTCATATATACTTCAACTTGACTACCAAATACATAAAGCACAGAATGTTACTAAAAAATGGACTCAGAGGAAAAAAAAAAGTGACAACAGAAGTGGTTGGAAAAAATAGGTTTATCTTCTTGCATTGACGTATTTGTCTACTTAGCAGCCTAATGTATATCATATTTAAGTGCCCAGTGGAGTTTTCATTGTCATATGTATTAGGAATTGATTTTTTATTTGCTATTGAATATAAATATTTATTTATTTGACATTAAAACTTGTGGTATTTGATGGGAAACAAACTTGTTTTGTTTTAAGTTTGTGTTTAATCATTTTCAATTTACCTTTTACCATTGCAATAAAATAAATGGCATCTTTTCTGCTCCATTTTTCCCCTTTCTGAGGGTGCTGTCTGGTGTTGTATTGACAGTTCTTTTTGCTAATTAAATACATACTCACACATTTTCAAAACAAATTCTCTGTACTTTTGCAGTGGGCTGTGTATCTAAACTATATTTTTCTCTCTTGTCAGTTGGAACAGCCAGCTATAGGGTATGGAAGAGAAGTATTTGACAAAGCTATATCAAACTTTGTTCTATATTTAAAAAAGAATTTTTTTCCAAACCAAACAGATGTACTGTACTAGACACCACTGTTTAAACACCAAATGGTACATGACTGGGGTCACCAAAACTGAACATATTAAAAAAGTAAAGCATGTTTGACAGAAATTACATTTCCTTACAAAAGTTTATTACATACAATCTGCATATTTTGGGCCAAGAAGTGTCACCTCCCCAGAGGACTTTTACAAAAAATTAAGAGAAAAAAACCTGATGAATTATTGACTGTGTCTCCAACACTCCTCTAAGTGTGCCACAGGCATTTCTATGGGTCTTTAAGAATTAGTTTGGGTTTCCAGTTTCTCCAAGGACATAAAACTCCATCCCTTGGTGTCATCAAGGTAAAGCAAATAAATAACAACAGCAACAAAGTCTGCAGTCTTCACCATGAGGTTGAAGGAACCATCAGTGCCAAAAGCAATGTTACAGAGGAAGAGGAAGTGGACAGCACATGTAAGGTAGATTGAGCACTTGTTACTTTCCCTCCTGAAATGAAAAACAAATTAATTAAGGAACAAATGATGCAAACAGTTCTCAGTACATTCAGGTACTATATTTTACCCAAACCCCATATTCTATTATGCTCAGTAAAAGCCTAACTTTTAGGCAATGAATTACCTTTTGAGAACTGCAATGGCAAAATAGGCGCTCTACACAGACATGAGGAAATAGGGGATTTTATGAGGATATCTACAGAAACTCACATTCTGAATCCTCATATTCAGCCTGGAAATGAATAGGAAATTCCAAAAGGGTGTGTGATTTTATGCCTTAATTTTGTGGTTTAACCCCAGCTGGCAACTTGGACAGCACAACTGCTCGTGCAGTTCTCCCCTTCCCCAAAGAAGGTCAGGGAGAAAAGGAGGTGAAAAAGAAGGGAAAAAAAGCCATCATGGGTTGAGATAAACACAGTTTAATGGAACATTATCAGGAAAGGAAAATAGCAATAATAACAATAACAATATTGACGCAAGTCACTCTCACGACCCAGTAAATTGGTGAATTTGCACCATCCTGAGCAGTGATGCTAATTGCTGCCTCCTGGCCAATCCCCATTTATATACTGAACATGATGCCTATGGTCTGAAATATTCCATTGGTCATTCCATTGTTCTGCCTTTGCTACTTCTCAGCTTCTATGGGAAACTGAAAAAAGTCCCTGCATACTATAAATATCAGCCAGTAATACCAAAACAATATGTATTTTTGACATGCCTTTCATACCAAATCCTAAACATAACACCCCCTAGAAAGAAAATTTACTGTCCCAGCTGAAACCAGGATACTGAATCTTCAAAAAGAAAGAGGCTGCAAAAGATGTCCTGAGTCACAATCACAAGTGTTCTTCCTGAAACATGGATTGAAAGCTAGCCCCTGGTCTTGATGTCTGTCCAGAGGAAAAAGTGGTCTTTTGCTCAATAACCCTGCGATGTTTTTAGATTGCAGCAGTCCCTTGAAAAGCAATGCTAAGGGGAAATATGCTATGGGCTGGCAGTGGCAACAGATCACAGGATGGGAAGGGAACCAGACTGGGTGTCTTTGGACCACAGTTGTATATAGTCTAATCAAACATATCAGGTTAGCAGGAATGAAAGATTTTGTAGCCTGGAGTTATGTCTCAAAAGATACATGAAACAAATATTCCGTGGAGTAGGGTTCGGCGTCTTCTGCATTCTGATGATAGCAAGTAGTTTGTGACTAGATTAGGGCTGAAATTTAGGTCTAGGTTGAAGGTTCACGCTCACACCTTTTGGATAGTACTCCTTATGGACTAAAAACCAATGTTTAGTAAAATTTTAAAATGTTAACAGAAAGTTAGAATTAAGATGCCTTATTGTGTTTAGGCAAAAAACAATGTTATTTTCTGGTTGTTCTTGGCACTAATGGTTCTATCCCTTTCTTACCTGTGTAATATTGATACTTTAAATTCTTTC
Organism: Chionis minor; assembly: GCA_013398295.1. Taxonomy (NCBI): domain Eukaryota; kingdom Metazoa; phylum Chordata; class Aves; order Charadriiformes; family Chionidae; genus Chionis; species Chionis minor. Next base: position 207,301 of record VZSF01003446.1, on the reverse strand, counting down.
AAGATATTAGAGTAACTGAGGAAAGAGAAGCTAGACATCATAATTTACTTCATGATAATATATTAATACTATAATACATTAATAATTTAATAAATATCTACTCAAGGGACTCAATGGAATTTACAGAGAAATTCAGCTTATTCTAAAGCAGGCACATACACAGGGTTCAGCTACCTAAATGAATGCTGTTTTAGCTGTGTTAGATAGTACACCTCTGGCTGGCGGTCCAGAATGGTGTGCGCATCCTCTAAGTTCCACGTCACATCTGCCAGCACTGTGCAAATGTTTGGGACACCTTAAGACATCTCAGGTGTCCTTATGTGCCTATGTCTGAATATTTAAATTCAGAAGATCAACTGCAGTGCTGTCAAGGCTCCAATGTCAGTTTGTATGAATTACATCTCAGCTGACAATAGCACTATTTGAGACATCTAGTGCATGTGTAGACAGCTACAGCTCAATTAGGTTTCCAGATGTCTTTCTAGAAAGGGAGAGGTTTCCTGTAAATCATCTGGTTTGTTCATCATGCCCACATGGATGCCTCAGATACTCTTGAGCATATCAAATGGCACTAGGTACCTTTGTTTAAGCATAAAACTAAAGACTCTGATTAATAAATTTATCTAATAGCTAGAGAATTGTGAGAACTTTTTTTTAGGTGGAGAATAATAGAGTTAATGAGCACTGCTATAAATGTAAGCATAACCTTACCTGAGAAAGATGGAACTCTGATCTGGGGACTTGCAGTCCCATCCCCTCCTTCACTGACTGCACACACCTCAATGATGTAGACACCAACATCAGGAAGAAGTACCACCGCAGAGGTTTTCTGTGTTTCTATAACTTGACTGTTGCTCTGACCTTCTTGCCTAAATAATACCTATGGTCAATAAAGTAGATAGTGGTCATAGTGGTCACTCAAGTTATATACCAGACATTTTGTGTCGATAACACAGTCACTGAAATGCTAACTGTTTCATGCTTACATTAAGGATTTCTTGACATTATATTTGAATGGTTATCTCTCTCCTCCCCCCAATGGCTTCAAAACAATAATATCAGAGTATATCAGCAATTAATGAATGTGAAAGGACATTGATTATGACCCAGAGTGAAGATATAGCATTTGCCTGCTTCAGCATTAGGTGTTACACAATTTTTTTTCTACAAACTGTCTTCTAAATGCATTTTGGGTTCCATTTGATTCAAATTCCTATCCCCGAATTTATGTAGATTTTCACATTTTTGGCTCAAGAACCCAACTTAAAATGTGAAGAAAATGCCCTAAGTAATGTCCTTAGTATGTTTACCTCAGCTGGTTAAGTCAACTGAGAATAGCTCAGATATGTCCCTGCATCTCCTGTGAAACTCAGTATAAGCTTATGGTGCGTGAGAGGAAAGCAAGTGAGTATATAGCTGTCTTTTTGGTACTTCTGCATAAGTTTCTGTTCTCAGACAAAAATTGAAAAGGTCAGAGAGGTGTAAAAAAGCAAAGTAGTCACATGAACCTTTTCAGAATCTCAGCTATTCTGATAAAGGTTAGAGCAGTTTCTGTTTTATTTGAAACATTTTACATGTTCTTGGTGGTATTTCCTGATGTATCAGAGGGAATATCAGATTGTAGTCTATAGAAATGATCGTATGTATGCTTCAAAAAAACCCCACCCCCACCTCTGTAAAAACATAGAAATTATTCTCTTTTGATTTAAACTATTGTAGTCAATTCCACTGCTTTTTATGACCTGTTATTTAAGAGCTAATCCCCATTTTACTCTTTAAAACTTCAAAACTTTAAATGCCAGCTGTTACCGTCACTGATTGTTGAACATCACCAACATGATCACAAACCAAACCAAAGTATTTGTGTTTCTGCTCCATAAAAATATTAATTTTAATGTCATTTTAGGATGCCTCATTCTCCTGCATTTCTCTAAATCCTACAGCAAACACAGTTAAATTGAAGTGTTAGTAGGAATTTCATTGCAAGCTGGTCTTATTAATAGCCTCTTCTGAGTCAGATAGGATGAAGTGATCCCCTCAGACAGAGCTTACTCAGTTTATAATCAGTACTTGAAAATCACAACACAGAAAATGTTAGGACATTTCGTTCTTTTCAATTTTATTTATTGCTTTTCATGGTGAAAACTGATTGCAGGCAGTCTGTACAGCATACTTTACTTACACAGAAAAACAAGAAAGAGCAAAAAGCCAACAGGGGAGAGGAGTACTCATTCAGAAGAGAGAAAGGTGAGCAAGGAGGGAGAAGCACTGACCTTGTATCCCATTACATCAGATTCATTAGCTAGAGGTTTGACTGGCTCCCACCCAAGAGACACATGAGAGCCGTCCTGTATCCACATAATGTTGCTTGGTGCTTGGCTGGGAGCTAAGGAGAAAAAATAACAACATGTACATAAATATAGTTTATAGGTAGTTTTCTGAAAATCAAAAGAAAAGTATTTCAATCTTTCAGTACATTTACAACTTGTTGTGTTAGCAGGCTTCTAACTCTATCTGAAATTGCTAAAGATTTTTTCTTTTTATCATCAGAATAGTCATTTAATAGATTGTGGTGTATTTAATCAGCCTGATCCATAAACTCCATAGAGATTATGAATTTGAATTCTTTTCTGTCCCTTCTTTGTCAAAAACACCTTGGTTTCTAGGAAGATAACCTTTTTTATGAATGCAAAGTCATATGAATTCATGTCTAAATACCAAAGGAAAGCCATGAATCAAAACTATACATGATTCCTGATTATTATACACTCTTATTAAAGGAAAACCCAAGAGGGCAGGGGTTGCTCCCTGACTTCTCCCCTTGAGCAAAGGTAGTGAGATCACTTACGGGACTTCTTGGTTGCTGCACGCACAGCAGTGCTAGGGGGTCCATACCCCGCAGCATTATACGCCCTCACCGTTAGGTGATATAATGTGTTTCCTTCTAATCCTGTCAGGAGGATAGATGATTCATTTCCTTCAGTTTTGACCTTTTCTGCTGCTTCTTCCTGCTCCATGTCCTTCCAGTAACCAACCTGCCAACAAGCAACCGAATGAAGGATTAATATAAGCATCTGGGAAACTCATGCTTCCAGATGCTCATACTTGTTATCCTGTGGAGTGTCTTTTTGCCATTTCTGCCTTTTGTCTGATCATCAAGCCCTTTTAAACATGTGTGATTTGCAGCCTAAACTCAGAGCCAAGCAATGCTCACTTCTCCAAAACGGCGAGACTCAGAATATCACGGTGTTACCTCAAGCACATTGAATTGCTGTATAGTGGCATGAAAAGAGGTAACTATAAGATGTAAGAGCAGAGGATGAACTTTGGCAGGAAGTCAAAAGCATTTCAGAGGATTCAAGGAGAGCTCATCTTCTGGTAGGTCACCAGAAAATCTACCTTCACCCTGGAAAGCTCTTACTGCACCAGTTAAGAAGCGTTGTGAGCAGTATTCCCTTCCTGGCCCTGTGCAACTCAGACCCACGAGATTTCTTATCAGTGTAATGAATAGAAAATGACAGAACACCGAAGGAAACCTTTCATTTATCTGAAAAATCTTATCTGAAGAAAAAGAAGGAAGTGGATTCAGTTTTAGTCCTTGGTTTCTGGTAAATGCAATTTTGATAGTATGTTTACACCCTTCCTATTCAGACATAAAACACTGAAATGATCTTTGGTGGTTCTTGGTCCATATTTCTGGTATCTATACTGAGTTTATCATAATCTCAAAGAGGTTATAGAGTTGAGCTAAGAATTTGACTAGTCTGTTTCCTCAGGGACCAAGTATATGCAAGGCATAACTGGAAAAAAGCAGTACTGTCTCTTTTTAATGTATCTAGGTGACCTACACAAGTAAGGTAATTCTCATGGGGTCCTATTTTCCCTAACAGGAGTTGTCACTAATGTGCCATTCAAAGACCTATATTCAGCTTACCATTATTCATGCTGAGACATGCTTTCATTTATTCCACATTTTGACCTTTTCTGTGAAGTTGGTTATTTCATAATAAGTTATTCATATTATGTCTGGATAACTTTTCCTCTGAGAAAAAGGTCATGGACAATACAGCACTCTTGTGCATGTGTCCCAGAAAATGGCGAATCAAAAAACCCAAGGGGTTCATAGGAAAATAAGACCAATGAGTGTAATGCTGACCTTTGATAATTGCAGTAGGACTGCCATGTAAAGAAAAAAAAAAAAAAAAAGAATCTAGAAAGACCTGGACACAAATATATACACTTGAGGTCACTTCTTCACTTGAGTAAGCAAGTCTGTTAACTTTGATTGAGGGTGTATCAGTTTGTGCCAACTCCAAGTCTACTTTTTCAGTTGTAAAATTCATGCAAATACCTTTTTTGTGTGCCTGCATTATCTCATGTTAAAATGTTATTGCTTTAATTCTTAGGTCAATTACAGCTCAGATAGCAAATCTAGCTGTAGTCACCACTTGTTATTGAAACAAGTGTGGTTCATTGATGTATTTTGCCAGCTGAGTGCTTGACCAACCCTGTTGGTATCTGAAGTAACACCTGGTCACATCTTTCTTAGAAAGAGAAAAGAATCAACAATCATTTATTCACACACTATGATTAAACCTCCAGTGCTTGCTATCTCTTGGGCAGTCAGATTCCTTTCATTTTACTTGCAATGCATCCTTACAAAGTTGACACTACAGTGATGGGAGCCACATAGCACTGTACAAACAGGTAGTGAGAAGCAGCACATGTCCTGGAGACCCTGTCATCCAGTTAGTCAAGTCTGCTGAGGATCCAACAGGCAAATGGTCAGAAAGCAAATGTGACTTGCCCAAGCTTACACAGCTGGACCGAAGCAGGGGTGGAAATGCAACAGAAGTAGTGAAATCCTGGTTCTAGAAAACCAGGAGCAAAATTAAGTAGCTCAGTAGGTCTCATTGCAGTGGTTTATTCAAAGAGCACACCACATCTCATATAAATGCAATGTACAGGACAGTAGATAGCCCCTAGCTTTTGCACTGAAACTTTCTTTTAGTAAAAAGAAGTGAAAACCTGATTCTCCAAATATTGGTGTTATTAGCTATTAAACTCTGATGAGTGTGGAAGAAAGCGTGGAGTGTAACTCAGCCCTTTTGATATTTTTCATGTGTTTGGAAGTGCTCTCCACCACTGCTTATTCAGCATTAGCAGTTTGTATACCAATTATATTTTGCAAATGTTAAGTCTGCAAAATAACTGGCATGTTCCCTACCAGTTCTGCTGCACCACATGACAAAGGTGTTCTCCCTTGGTGAAGGGGTATCCTTGCAGGAATTAGTACACTGTATTAAGCAGCAAAAGCATGAAGTGCAATTTGGCAGTGTTTCTATTTCAGTTTCTCCCGTACTTCAAAGCCCGTAAGTGTTTGGTCTCTGTTTTTAAAATTCCCCTTAAAGTTTTGCCAGGTGGGTTTGGACTTTGATCTCAAAAAAATGCTTTTCTCTTTCTTTCTTAATGCACACATCCATTTGTTGGCAGCTAAATGAACTAAAGGAAAAAGTGGTTATAAAAAAAGAAGGAACTCGAATGATTGTTGACTGAGGTCAATGGTGGGGGAACTCATCAATTTGAACCAAAATGAAGATACTGTTGATGTTTAAAAGTGCTGGACACATTTCTTAAAACAAAGGGTTTGTTTATTTACAGTTCTATTTGAGTTTCTTTTAAACACTGCTATTTTCTGTAACCTTAAGTTATACTGCTCAGAAGGGTTTTACCACAATTAGAGTAGGTTTTCATTAATGGTAACTTTGAATTTCGATATAGTATGAAGCATAAATCACTAGAATTGTCTATGTTTTAAAAATGAAAGAAAAAGCCGGGGACGGGGAATACTTGGTCTGTTTAATGCATTGTTGTTTGTAAGGTTCTAAAGTTTTGCTGGGTTTTATGTTGTTTTTCATCTGATTCCCAGAGACCCATCTCTTTGAGCTGGAGACAAAGCAATAATGGTATTTAAACAACTGAATAGAGGAGCGGGGCCATACAGATGCTTTGTCCTGATCCTGAGTTAAGAAATTGTTGAAAGCAAACCATACGATTAAAAATAAGTTTCCACCTAAAATTTTCCTGTCCCTAATACTTACAGACTACTTACTTGAAGTTTCAAGTTAAAAGGTTAGCTTAAATAGGTAGCCTTTGTTTTTTCCCAAATTGTTTTCTAGTGTATGCATAATAACACTTTTGAATAAATTCATGTTATCTAGATGCAGGCCCTCTTTTCTAAATTCAGTAGAGTCAGAGTTATTATCTGAATACCCTTTCTGTTGACCACAGGAATTAAAGCTACATATTAGGCACTTTAAGTAAAAGCCTAAACTAGGTAGGATGAATCGAATTGGACAAACACAAAAACTTTCCTGTGTTCTCTTATTGAGTCTTTACCAACATCAAAATACTGGCATAATTGAACATGAAGTTGAAGAGAGATCACAGTACAGAAAGTGCAAAGGGATAGAGAGCAGTGAGATGAAAGAACTGCTGCTAGCTCTAAAAAAATTATTTAGATTCCATAAAAACTGTTTTAATTATCACTATCAGAAAACCAATCAGCTCCTTGAACTGGCACACTGCAGTCACACAAATGTTAGTGCTGGCACAACTACAGCAGTAGAACCAAGTATGTACGACAGGAGAAACCATGCTTTTTGTATTATCTGCTGCTGTTTTTTGTATCATGTCAAGATATCAGTGTGACTGCCCTTCAGAACAAGATGACAGGTTCCTGCAAAAAGGTCAGTCAACCTTGGTTCCTTCCCTCTCACCAAAACAATTGCTGACTGAAAAGAAGACAGAAAACACTGTTCAGTACTCCTAAGTTCTGGGGACTTCTCTGGACTAGTTTACATCCTCCTCCTCTTTTCTCAGGTACTCTCTTCTCCCACATAGTCCTGCATGCACATGGGACAAAGACTGGTATAGTACCTCAACCTTGAAGACTATCATAAAATATCTGGTCATATTTTCTTATGAAAAGTCAAAAATTACCTAGGTTTCTGATTTTAGGTAATAGAAAGCTAGTAGTCCTGTAACAAACTATTAATGATACAGACATAGCAAAGGGTATGGCTCTCTTGAGGTCCTCATGAGAGATCTAGGGTGCGATCCATACCTTAAAGACTTGAAAATCAGTGGTACTGCTGTGCTATAAAATCCTGGTTATAGCCTTCAGGATTTTAGAGGGATTTGAACTAGCATTTGAGCCACTTTGTAGGCCAAATTGACTCATATATAAAACTATCCAACTGCTAATTTTGTGTTTGGAAAAATTCATTCCAAAAGTGGAGTTTGGTAAATCAGTATTAAGGATGATGAAACACCAATTCCTCTTTTTTTCTGTCCTGCTTTACCAGTCTCTGGTAGAAACATACAGATATTCTCTCTAAATTACTTCAAGGTATACTTCACTGAATTTAAAAAAACCAAACACATTCCAGTACCTTGTAGATGTAATTTTCTGTTCCACTGTAAAAACAGTTAAAGTACATCCAAGAAACAGCAAAAACTCTGGAATAATTTTCTTTGAAAAGACAGAATATGACATAAACAAGTTATTACATCAAGTAATTCTGTTTGAAAATGGCTTTCAAGATTTTCTAATTTTTATACTTTTTTTTGGTAGTAAGTTGATCTTGCGATTATGCTAGTCAAGCTCCCATCCCTTGGGGCAATTCCAATTAAAGAGAGATGAGCTTTGTGATCTATACTTAAGTATTAGCCTTGGTTTTCTGGAAAAGAAAAAAGAAAAGGAAGATATCTTTTCTTCCAGCCAATAATTTTTTCCCTTTCCAGTCTCTACCAGTAGTGAGTGACAAAGAAAATAGTGCCTGGGGCTGAAATAGATTTCGTAACCTTCAGGTTATGGATTCTAAACAATAAGTATGAACCACACACTATATTTTTCTACCATTCTGACAAAGTTTTCAAGCTACTTCTACTTTATCAGAGTGTAGCTGACATATATTTAGAAGGTCGGGCGGACAGCTGACAAGCCTGTACTGAAGTCAGGAATACTATGTGCTTTGGAAGATGCAAATGAGTACAGCAAACCTTGCATAAAACTCATGTGACATAACAGTTAACACTGCCTTTCACGGGTGACGATGTGAAATTGGACAAGTTACTTTGCCTTTCATTACTCCTTAGTACAAAGTGCAAACAGGGCTGGACTGAAAGTGGGTCACTGCGAACTTGTACATAGGTAGTAAATATTCTGTCACTTTTTGTTGATTAGAGCCCAAACATAAAAAAAATTAGCTCCCCCTTTTATAATGCTGCTGCTAAAAGGCCAGGAAATGTGCAGACCGTGTAGGCGGTTGTCACTGGTGCAGTGACCGCAGGCAGAATACAAATTGCAACATGAAAACAGAGTGGCCAGTCAGATTATTTTACGTTCAATTTAAATTGAAGGCGACATTTCATTTGTGGCCCCCAATAATTCTACATTAGTAAAAAAATATTGGAAAAAAAAAAAGATAAATCATTCATATTTTTATCAAAGTCACTGGATTTGTGTACATTATCTATTTGCTTTTTGTGGATTAAGGGAGTACTACAGGCTGTGTTCTGCACTGTAATACATATGATAAAATTTACAAAATCAGTTTTTAAATTAAAATAATGTACATAGAAGCTGGAGAAAGTGAATCATATGGAAAGCATAAAACTGCTCCATACTTTTGAGGTTTTTTTGGGGGAGTTTAGCCCCGGTGTCTTGCAATACAGACTCCTTCCTTTTCGCTCTGAGGGGATGCTTTAAAGAGAACCCGTCAGTATGTTAGCAAAATTGGGCTGATAGTGCGGACTTAGTGTTCCTAAGTGAATACTGTAATGTGCTGATGCATTGTACTAATCTTATAAGTCATTTTGATGAAGTTCTTCCCAAAAATGGAACTAAAAAGATCTAGCAAAACTGTCCTGCTAGAACCAGATTGTGTTCTGTCCTGCTGAATCATGCAGGAGAGCGGCATTTACCCTTCTGTTTATTGAGTAGGGGTTGCTCTGATCATGATTCTTCCTGGGAATGTGGACAGAAAAGAGCAAACTGTTCCCTGAAAGATTAATCTGTCAGCAAGCGGTCAGAGGAATTCTGGCTAAACAAAAAAAGAGGGGAAAAGTGTGTGTATGTGTAGAAAAAAGCACCTTCCTCTCCCCATATAAAAGTAGCACCTCAGAATGCTCCTCTAATTCCCTCATGGGATGAGACAAAAAGGAGCAATCAAGTATTTTTATTTTTATATTTAATTTTTTTATTATAACAACTGCAGGTTCCTGGCTTGAAATATTTCCTCTGTGATCTTTATGCTAGAATCCCAAAATTGTTGTACAGCACAGTGAAGAGCCAAATTATTAATAAGGTTCAATGATTATAACCCCTGCTGTTTCAATAAGAATTCATTCCTAAGAAGTCAATGAGAGAAGTAGAGCAGGTGAGTGGCACAGCTGGGGTCAGATATTTTGAACTCTGAGAGTCTAAACACTTTCCAAGACAGGAAGACCACCTCTAATAGGAAGGAGCCCACTGTCCTACCTGTAACAGCCACCTATCACTGGGACACAACTGTAGAGCTAAGGGAAGTGTTATGTGATAAGCAGGTAAATACAAAATACATTCAAGGTATGAAAGAATAATTTTCTAGAGAAATCACTTGCACTTTTAGAAAGAAAATCTATTTCTTATTTTAAAACAAGTAAAACAAAGGTAATAGAACATTTTGAGAATCAATATGATTGATGGAATGAGAATAAAAGTAAAAATAGTAGGTATAATTTAAAAGATGTCAAGATATCTGAAAGGGTGTAACAAAACAGCCACCTTTCTGAAGAGAAAAAGACAGGGTGCAGTAAGTAAAGTATTTCAGAGAATAAAAGACTGGCCTGGAAATTGAAGACAAAGGTTAGTAGCAAGTGGAACACTTCAGTGTGGAGAGGGATAGTATTTGCAAGGTGAGTATCATCTCTATCAGCTACAGTTTTGTTCTCCTTATATGTAGCAGTTCTAAAGATAAAATGATTAGATACCATTTTAACTGCATGAAGCAAGCCATGTACAAAGAGGTAAAAACATGTTTAATGTAAGGAAGAAGTGGGAATAAAATACAAGAGAGTTTGCAGAGTTCAACATAGCGATGTATATGGGAAAGTGACCTGGACAAAGGAGAGATCTGAGGGGACAAATCATGGTCACAGCCGGCTTGGACTGAGCTGGCTAGAAATATGGGAGTGTACCAAGAAGCTACAGCAAATCAGGTAAAAAAATACTGATTGTGTCTAAGCTGCGGGGTAAACACGCTATCAAGGCCATTCAGCCCGTGGCTGTGCTGGAGAGTGTAGCGGCTCTGGTGCTGCCCGGGCACCTACATTTCATTCCTAAGGCCAGCAGTGATGGTCACCAGCCCCCAGGTCTTGTCCGGACATGCTGCCAGGGAGACACTCTGTACTAGTAGGTCACAAGATGTCTTTAGACATTCACATCATTGGTATCTGCCCCAGATCTACATAGAATCATAGACTGGTTTAGGTTGGAAGGGACCTTAAAGATCATGTATTTCTAACCCCCTGCCATGAGCAGGGACACCTTCCACTAGACCAGGGTGCTGAAAGCCCCCTCCAACCTGGCCTTGAACACTTCCAGGGATGGGACATCCACAATTTCTCCAGGCAGCCTGTTCCAGTGTCTCACCACCCTCACAGTAAAGAATTTCTTCCTAATATCTCATTGAAATTTACCTTATTTCAGTTTAAAATCATTACCCCTCGTCCTATCCCTATACTCCCTGATAAAGAGTCCCTCCCCATTTTTCCTGTAGGCCTCCTTTAGGTACTGGAAGGCTGCTATAAGGTCTCCCTGGAGGCTTGTCTTCCCCAGGCTGAACAAGCCCAGCCATCTCAGCTTGTCTTCATAGGGGACGTGCTCCAGCCCTCTGATCGTCTTTGTGGCCCTCCTCTGGACTCATTCCAACACATCCATGTCCTTACAGCCTTGCGTGCACCAGAGCTGGATACAGTACTCCAGGTGCGGACTCACGAGAGCAGAGTAGAGGAGCAGAATCACCTCCCTTGACCTGCTGGCTACACTTCTTTTGATGCAGCCCTGGGTATGGTTGGCTTTCTGGGCTGTGAGCGCACATTGCCCGCTCATGTTGAGCTTCTCATCCACCAAAACCCCCAAGTTCTTCTCAGCAGGGCTGCTCTCAATTCATTCTCTGCCCAGCCTGTATTTGTGCATGGGATTGCATATATTTACCCTGTTTTCATTGTTACTGTAGAGACTCAGGAAAGAATTAGCACTCTCTAAAGGAGTAAAGCAGGTCAAATAACCCGAACCTGCAAATCAGTAAATTGAGTCTAACTGAGCTATTTCATGATGAGCACTGTAGCCTGAACCACGAGGTCAGGATGGGTCATGGTGTTCCCAAAGAGCAGGTTTAGTCCTAGACCTGATCCGTTCCTGGAAGTTTGGATTGTAAACTGGATCCAAAGCCACGACTGGATCCAAAAGCGTGAGGAGGTCCGTTGCCAGGACTGGTTCTCTTTCCCAAGTCAGGAAGGCCTGTGTCTAAGCAAAGCTTTATTTATGGACTGTGCGGCTGCTGCTTTGCCTCCTGACATCCGACCTTTTGCTGTCTGCCCAGCAGATGTCCCCCAGCCACTGCGGGATGAGAGCTCATGGCCGCAGACGCTTTTCCTTTCTCTGTGTTGATTGCTCTCAGTAAATAACAAGTTTGAACTGGTCACTTGGAGCTGGAAACAGTCAATACCTAATCTTACCCAGCCTGTGAAAGAGGCATGCTAGGTCACTTGCAGTTCTTTCAGCTATTTTTGAAGTGTCAAAGAGATGTTATAAGAACTGGTGTTGAAGAGTTTTCAAGCACAAATAAATAAAAGATGTGCCAGTGCTACAGCTGTGACCGTTGTTCTATAGCTAGTCATATGTATGCTAAAATGAGCATAATTTCTGTTGAAGTTTCACTACTGCACATGTTAACAGAATGCAACGCTAGCAAAAGCAACAAGACTTCTCATTATGATATTCTGTGTTCATACCTCAAATCCCTGTGGTCTTCCTAGACTTTCTTTAATATGTTTCCACGCAACAAGAATCTCTGATACAGACAAACTCGTAGCTTTGACATCGATGGGAGCAGCAGTGGGTTCTGTATTAAGAAAAATTGAAACAATAAACCTCCACTGTAAGAACTTGTATTTATCAAAAAACACTCCATCTGAAACTGTCATTTACTTCCTTTATTCTACCTTAATACTCACAAGAAGGTATGACATTATGGGGAACATGAAAAACCGAACAAGATGAAGAGATTTTTATTGTTGTATTTCTTTATTTGTGTCACGCTACATCAATATCTCCTCAATGATGGCGGGTGCGGCAAACTGTGACAAAATTTCTTGTCTATGATTTAAAAAAAAAATCTTTAACATTTGTAAATGCCACCTCCCCCCTTCCACACACCCCTCTTATACTCCTTGATCAGCCTAACTTCAGCAGGCAATGGAGCATTCACTCTCTTCCTGGATTTTTAGTGCCGTTCTGTCAGCTGGGATGAGCAATACCTTGCTAGGGTGCTCAGTCAGTCCTGCTCTGGGGTTGTACCGAGTAAAAAGTGATACCCAGAGCTGTAATGAAATGCTAGGTAAAAGAAAGTTTTAGGACTATGTTATTATGTCCTGTAAGTCATAGACAGAAGTGGTTGGGGCACACCATCCTCTGTCTGCTGTGAAGCATTTAGTGGTTTAGACCTGGAATGCATACTTTTCTAAAGAAGGCATTAAGACCTAGGATTTGTCCCTTTGACTACCTGTGTTGTTACCATTGTCCTTGTGTCCATGTTTCTATCTCCATACTATTTATAGGACACTCCACAGTCCTGACCTGATTATTTGGAGCAGAAGACCCTCCCTGCCCTCTAGCCAGGGTGGGTGTCCTTCAGAGCCGCTGGGGTCTGGCCAGGGTCTGGCTGGGGTGAGCACCGGAAGCTTGGGGCTACAGGGTGCTTCACACATCACACCTGCCCAACAGCGTTGCCACAGGCACGTTTTACTTTGCACTTTCATATCACTGAACACTTTACAGAGGTCCAGCTGCTTTCAGTGGTTGGGAATTGGGTAAATGTACATAGAGGTCTGCCATGACGGGCCATTGGGCATACCACCAATTTACATCACCAGTTAGTGCACTGGAAGTGAAGAGTGTCCAAATATTGTCACATATCAAACTGAGACATAAGTTAAGGAAATTTTTTGGATCTTTTGCTTTATTACCTAAATATTGCTGAAAATTTGACTAAACCAAGCTGTGGAGATTAGGCTTGAACACGGACAATGAAGCACACAGTAGAGGCATTTCTCCACCATTCTGGTGTAGTTCACTTGCTCAGCAAAAGGGTGAATTCACATTCCCCTGCAGTCACAGAGCCTGTGATTTCTTCCTTGGCCTAATGTTCCTCATCACATTTCTAATGTGTTGATCTGCTCCTGAAGGGCAGGCAGAGGTCCTGGCTTTTATGTTATAGGGAGGCACATCAAAAAGCTTTCTAAAAAATGTTTTTCAGGGGCTCATTTAACTGGGTTACAGAAAAGGAGTTTCCTTATGGAACAGCCTGAGTTAAAAAGATACATTTTTCTCAGTGATCAAACTGCCTTAGTAAGATGCCTAATATCAGTCTTGAGTCATTAGCTACACTCCTTTCTCTGATCATATTGCAGGCATTGTTCTAGCACTTCTGCCCTATGCTTTTCCTCTGACATGTCTTATAGAAATTTTTCATCCTTTTTGATGTCAGATTTTTAATGTTTGCAGTTCTTTTTGATCTTCTGTTTTATTTACTTCTGAAGAAAAGAAGCATTTCTGATGTGATGCAAAATGGTATTCACCAACATCGAGTATTACTAATAAGTTTAAAACATATATGGAACTTTCCAGGTAATAAAGAATAAAAAAAATATATCTCCAGGAATAAGTGAAATGATATTCTGAATTCAATACCAAAAGAATAGTGCTATGAAGAAATATATTCCTCATAACATGATTTCTTTTCAATAGTTACTCCCCACTTTCTATTTTATGTACTACTAAGATTTGTGTGGCAAAAGCTATTTTCTAGTTTCTGTATTATTGAAGCAATTACCTTGTCAGAAAAGATTTCAGAGGGATAAATAATTTGAGATGTACACAGAATGTTGGTTGGCAGCCTTTACAATTTCTATAAATGCAGAAATCATTTCCTCTTCGTAGCATTCACTAGAGGTGGTTTAGGTATTGCTCAGAATGGAAATAGAATATTTTCTGATATTTTTAAAAATTGTTTTCAACAAATGGAGTTTTTATGTGAAGAAAATGCATTTTTTACATATCCAGAAATTATTCAATGCAGTTTCACTGATACTAGACATTGAGAATGTAAGTGTTCAGCGAAAACCCAGAAATTATATATTTAAGAATAAGGTATATTATGACTCTCTGAAAGTTTGTGGAGACTAAATAACATTTTTTTTATTAATTTAGGTAGGATGAGAACCATATAATTTCTGGAGATATAATACAGTTCATGCCTCAGTCCAATGTCATGCTTTATTCTGTGTGTCTAAGACTAGTGATAAGTTTGACAGATTCATTAGTTTTTTCTATAATGGTCACTGATATTATAATCATATTCTTTTCTTAATATCTTGGCATTATGCTAAACCTGTTGGTGTCTGCCTGAGGGTAAACTGATTGGAAAAACCCCAAAATGTTCAACATCTTTAATGGTCCTTTTAATATTCCCCAACTGAATTAAAGATTCATCATGGCAAGTTTGCAAAAGGCTGTGTGCAATGTCCACGAAACATTGTCTTTCCATTTGCTGCAGTCACACTTTAAGGAAGCATGCTCGATCTGTAGGTCTTTGGGATGGCTATAATAAAGCAGGACAAGGAATTACACTAATTGCATTGATCTGATGTTCAATCATCAGATTGAATCCTGAATTTTGATACTGAGAAAGAGGAGTTAGCTACTAGCCCTCAGTGTGTTCACCCTATTTATGGCCGTAAACTGATATTTTTTTCTGAAATATTCATCCTTAAAGATTTCAACATGATCTAACTTAAAAAGCAAGTGCAAATGTCTATTCACGTTTACATTGTTTTAACCCTCCTGTGGAACAGAGCCTTAGTCAAGACTCCTCATCCAATCACCTAATATCCATTCACTGCTCATTTTGACTCCAGAAAGGATTTTTAGTCACTTCTCTAATTCAAAATCTGAGCTCTCATTTGAAGCTAAGAACATCAGCCTGGATAATCGCATTATGACTCCAGGTAGTTCCACATAGTAGAGATTTTGGGACTTCAGCTAGGACCCATGACTGGGATAATTTCTTTCTGTGGAAAAATCCCCCAAAGAGATCTATTAGAAGGAAAATCTTGAGGAGTCATCCCTCTTGTATCAACCTACAGATAAAGAAAGTGGTAGCATTTACTCCCTGTAAGGAAATAGTCACAGGGAATATCTTCCAAATCAGGGGACTTCCAGTAAACTGTTTCCATTCCTGAGAAAAGCCAAGAGCCATTATGCCCAGCTCCGCCTCCCAGCCTGTTTGATGTATATCCCTGGTTGGTGGACTCCACCAGATCTGTGGTAGGAAGGCTGCCTGCATGATAGGACTTTCTGCAGAATCTTGTATTAGAAAGGGAAAAGATGTCTAATATCCAAAACACCAAAAATGAGATGACTGATGGTTTGCTGGACAGGCCCTGGGACTTCTTACTTTTCCGCAAGTTCTTTCTATTTTCACCTTCTCTTTGACCAGTCTCTTCGCAGAGGACTTTAAAACAGAGAAACATTAGAAGGGTGTGGAAATGAGCTAGCAGCGATCAAGCCTGCAGTGCTGACCTCTGCCCTGGACCTCTTTTATTTAGTATTGAAATACCCTCACTTGTCAGACAGAGCTTCTGAACCCTGCTTTACTGCTGCTCTCCTTTGTGCTTGCTCACAGAATCACAGAATGGTAAGGGTTGGAAGGGACCTCGAGATCATCTGGTCCAAACACCCTGCATGAGCAGGTCCACCTACAGCAGGTGGTACATAATGGCATCCAGTCAGGTTTTGAATGTCTCCAGAGTCAGAGACTCCACCACCTCTCTGGGCAGCCACTTCCAGTGCTCTGCCACCCTTAAAGGAAAGAAGTTCCTCCTTGTGTTCAGATGGAACTTCCTATAGTCAAGTTTGTGCCTATTACCTCTTGTCTTGTCACTGGGCACCACTGAAAAAAGACTGGCTCCCTCCTCCTGGCACCCTCCCTTTAAGGATTTGTAAGCATTGATGAGATCCCCCCTCAGTCTTCTTTTCTCTAGACTAAAAAGACCAAACTCCCTTAGCCTTTCCTCATAAGAAAGATGTTCCATCCCCCTAATCATCTTCGTAGCCCTTTGCTGCACCCTCTCCAGCAGTTTCCTGTCCTTCTTAAACCGGGGATCCCAGAACTGGACACAGGACTCCAGATGTGGCCTCACCAGGGCAGAGTAGAGGGGGAGGATGACCTCCCTCCACCTGCTGGCCACACTCTTCTTGATGCACCCCAGGATGCCATTGTCCTTCTTGGCCACAAGGGCACATTCCTGCCTCGTGGTCACCCTGTTGTCCACCAGGACTCCCAGGTCCCTCTCTGCACAGCTACTTTCCAGCAGGTCAGGCCCTAACCTGTACTGGTGCATGGGATTATTCCTCCCCAGGGGCAGGACCCTACACTTGCCTCTGTTGAATTTGATGAGGTTCATCTCTGCCCAGCTCTCCAGCCTGTCCAGGACACGCTGAATGGCAGCACAGCCTTCTGGTGTGTCAGCTGCCCCTTCCAGTTTCGTGTCATCAGCAAACTTGCTGCTGGTACACTCTATCCCTTCATCCAGGTCACTGATGAATCCATTGAACAGGACTGGAAACAGCACTGACCCCTGGGGAACACCACTAGTCACAGGCCTCCAATTATACTCTGCCCCACTGGTCACAACCCTCTAAACTCTACCTGCCAGCCAGTTTTCAATCCACCCCACTGTCCTTTCATGTATAACCCACACTTCCTAAGCTTACCTACGAGGATGCTGTGGGAGATGGTGTCAAAAGCCTTGCTGAAGTCAAGGTAGACAACATCCGCTTCTCTCCCCTCCTCTAGCCATCCAGTCATGCCATTGTAGAAAGCTATCAAATTAGTCATACATGATTTTCCCTTGGTGAATCTATGTTGACTACTTCTGATAATCTTCTTTTCCTCTAGATGCTTGGACATGATGCCTAGAACAAGCTGTTCTATCATCTTACCAGGGATGGAGAAGAGGCTGACTGGCTTGTAGTTTTCTGGGTCTTCCTTCTTGGTCTTTTTGAAGATTGGAGTGACGTTGGCTTTCCTCCAGTCCTCAGCATACCTCCTATTGCGGCTTCCCCTTCTCCGTGGGATAACCCAGATTTGTTACACGGTGGAGTGTTGTTGGCAGAGTCTCAGGGTACACTAGATTTGCTTTAATGTGTACAACTCAGAGTGGGAATAAGGAGCTGTCTTGTTCCATGAAGGCTTTACCAGCATGTTACCTACAGACGGCTCACTCACCTTGGTACAAGAGTAGAAGTTGGACAAGCTGACTGATAAAATTCAGGCTTTTTTAGCTTACAAGTTTGGAGGAGCATTGCCATCTTCATGAATAGAAATGTTTCATTTCCACCAGCTAGCTCGGCAGCCAGCATTATCGTCAGCATGTGAGGAGGGGATGTGCCTATTATATTGATTGCACATCTGACTTCCCACGGGAGCTAGTGGCATTAATCAAAAGAATCCTTAATAAACTGTTACATGTTAGGATTGTGATTTCATTATTTAAAAAGTTAGTGGAGACAGCTCCAGCTGAACATTTACAGGATCTAATCCAGATGGATCACCTAGCAGAAGCAGGAAATAGTCCACTGTAGCTTACAATTAACATGCTGGTTTATTAATTGTCAGGTTCACCTAAACCCCAAGTAGCTCTGCTTTAGCTATGAAAGGAACCACAGGACTTCATAAATGTAAGATTTTAATTAAAGACATGGAGACTGTATTTGAAAGTGTGTAATTACATATGATTTCCTCTTAATGAAAAGCAAAGGGTAATTTATTTGTTTGTTTAACTAAGGGCTCAGGGTGAAAAGTGAGGGGAGATAGGCCTAACGAGAACAATCTTTTACTCTGCTTGACATTACATCATCTGCTAGTCGGCCTGATGCACAACTTCTTAGAGTTGTGAAGGAACAAAATTGCAAAGGCTGTTACATGGCCCTTTACCTTTCATATAACTGACAACTTTGGTTCTCCATCAGCTCAATAAATCAGTACAAATCCATACAAAGCAAGAACAAAAGCTCTGTGTACTATCATTACATCTTGTATGTATTACAGAACTGCATCTGGGGTCCCTCAGGAGGTTTTAAATAGAAAAACTGAGTCTTTGGCCTTTACCTTGTACTGCTCAGGGCTCTCTTTTTTATATCTAGAAGTTTTTAGTAGTATTCACTAGACTGTTTATCAAAATTATAGAACTTTCAATTTTTGTAAAGATAATTTTGTCAGGTGCCTGAAGGAGAAGATGGGTACTGAAACTAACAGAACTAATTCTGTATCTCGCATTGTGGCAATCGTTAAAAAAACCCCGTTATGAAAGACCTAACTCATCTTGAAATCAATTGAGTTCCATCTTTCTCCCAGAATCTTATTTCTATTTCCTTTTATATTCTTACCTATTTCTATACTAAATGTATTCTAATTCATATTATTCTTGTGCCAATAGACCATCTATACTTGTAAACTAAAGAAGGATAGGGAGACAAGGCACCAGACCAAGTGCGGACATAGTGCTATCCATAGCATGAAATAGTTAGTGTGATCAGTGGTGAAGTATTGACTCTGGCCAAATAGTGCTGCCTCAAAATATGCCCAGGAATATGCTTGTGCCCGGACAAAGATGGTTCCCAGGAAGCAGCCACGGTCTGGAGAGTGAGAATGTCAAAGTGTATAGATGTGAAGCGGTTTTGGCTAGGTGGCTTCAAGGATAAAGAATGGTCAGCTTGTTTTATTTGCTAAAAAAAAAGGTGGGGCATCATTGTCCTTTACCTTCAAAAGCTCTTCACTGTCTCTAATGATTTCCCTGATTTGCAGCCAGCATCTTATCCAAACTCAGCCTTTTTTTACTAGGACAAAAACCACTCTTCTACTTTCTACTCATTTCCTGGTGATCCCGTTAGTCCTTTGAGCTTGTATCATCTTGAGTTCTTTGTTGAGCATAAGCAACCTGAACTGTAAATAAGATTTTAGCAAAGCTTTGTGGTCATTTTATCAGAATGATACCCTCATACAAATCAAAACATTCAAGTCTTTCTTGTGTGTAGGTTCCAGCTGTTAGGTTCCCATTTTGTAATGGACTGGCTTGTTACTACTCCTTACGTACTTGACCTAGCACTTCTATGTTATTCATGTTCTTTTTCTTCTTACATTTTTCCTATGATCCTTCCCTCTATTGACAGTGCATCCTGATGTTGTAATACCATAATCAGCTCTTCTATTAACATTATGAATATTAAATATATATGATTTAAGACTGATCTTTAAGAAATTCTGCCAGTAACCTTCCAAGCCTTTCGCAAGTCTGTTGGTAAAGGTTGGTTTTTTTCCTGCGCTTATATAGTAATATTTTTATTATTTTCTTGATAGATTAACTAAAATTTATTTTTGTCAGCTGTTATTTGTTTTCATTATTTTGGGGTGGAAAAGATCTTGCCCCAGGTCCTGGAGCGTATGAAGGGGACTAGCTTTCACCATTCGTGGCAGTCATGAATTTTCGTAGTGGTATATTCGAAGAGCAAATTCTGCATTGATTAAATTGGAAAGGGTTGAATTCCTGACCACTGGACAATACCAGAAGTTTTCATTACAGATGTAAAAATTTTCACTTTCAGATTCTTATTAGCTATCCTGTCTGTATTATATTATTTATTCAAAAGAAATTTTAAAGTATTTCACTATTGTTAGTCCATTCTTTGATTATCTTTAAGATAAATACCTTATTTACTTCACATTTTTTCCTGCTTTATATACTTTCCTAACTTTAAAAAAAATCTTTTTTCACCTTAATTTTTGTCAATGCTTGCTTTATTCTTATATTTTCATTATTTGGACTTTATTATATATGCTTTGTAGTTATTCTGAATGTCTTTTAGTGGGTATATCTGTAAGTCCTCAGAATCAATGTACTGCCTTAGAAATGTACTGTTTCTTGCAGTATAAACTTCAGGTATATTTTACACCTTTGGTTCAGAGACATTCCAAAACACTTTCATTTCTAGTCTTAACTGTTAATTCCAGCTTATTAAATGCTGCTATTTAACAATGACTTGTTCCACTGTTATTTGTTATGATCAGCTTTTCTATAATGTCTTAATTGTTCATCAAAACAAGACTATAGTACTATTAGTTCTTCTCAGTTAGTCAGTACTGGATAAAGAATCTGCTAATTATCACAGCCGGAACACAAGGTCATTAGTCGTATTCCAAACTGCTCTGAGCAGCTAAATTCTCTCATAAATAACAATGTCCTGTAATATTTACCTAAAATTAGAAAGGTCTTTCTCAGCATCCAAATTTATCAGGGCCATCAGCAACTGACCTCTAGTTTGACTCACAGTTTCTTTAATTGCCCTTTTCTAAAATGACATTTAACCCAAGGATATTCTATTTTATCCAAACACTGGTTTTGTATTTCCTGATATGTTATTACATCAGCATGTTATGACATCCAAAAATTTTTGCTTTTGTTTTGTCTTTCCTATGTAGATCATACTCCATCTAGTCGTGCTTGCTAAAGCAAGCCTATCTGGCCATCACTCTTACCAGTACAGTCTTCTCCATCTTCTTGCAACCACCCCTTTACGCTATCATATTTCCTTCTCCATTGCTATATTTCTGATTTTCCCAGTTTTCCTCTTCCAGTGAATTGAAATCAGACATAGAGATTTCATATGATTTCCCCAATACTGAAAGCTTGTATTAGTAGTCTTTGCGTTCTTAAACCTTCAGTATTTAAGTGGAATGTAGTCATCACGAAAAATCTCCAAAGAACATATACATGTGCTTAACACCACTTTTGTTCATTATTTATTTCCAATATTTTGTGCCTTCACAAGTTTTGTTCTCTATGGATCAATAATATCTGCCTGCACTGAAGTGCTTTGTTTCAGTATGCTCTAGCATGAAACTGATACTGTTATTTCCTGGCAGCAAGTATAGTCAGAAAATTTCTCCCTGCTCCATTCATGCTCCTTTTCAGTTTCAGCCCTACACATTGCAACCTTTCTTCTGGTGGGCAGCCTAAATTGCTGTGCTCTGTATATGCTCTGGTGTTCCCTTCTCAAAGGGTTACTTTATAAAAGGTCCAGGCTCGTCTTTCCCTGGTGCTGTAACATGTCTATTGTCTCCTTCTGTTCTACCTTCTTATTGAAGATAATTGTGCATCTTTTTTTCTATCCTGCATCTTCTGTCTGTCAACCTCATTCCCTCTTCAGAAATGGTCCCTGGCTCTCATCATCTCTTTTACTTCACTAAAACATCTGATCTCTGTTTTTCTTCTTCACTCCTTGATTGTTTGCTTTCTTCCTTTCCTAAGGTCTCCAGGAAAGACTCCTCCTTCAAACTTTTCTACTACATTAAGCCCTTCTTTTCCAGAGAGTCATATTTGCTTTTTTTCTTCCTGGGTTATTTAGCTAGTTTTGTACAACCTTTCTATCTGCTTCTCCATTCTATTCTCAATTCCTCTGTTACATTCATCTACATCTTTAAGTTCTGGATAGTCTCTTTCATGACCTGTATCCTGGAGATGTTTCCTACGAAGTCAAAAGGCCAATGAAGGAGAAAAAATGTCTTAAAACATCCATAACCAGTCAGACATTTTTGTCCTGGTGATACCTTTAGGTTATTACCATCATTAATCCCTCAGTAACCATTGGTATCATGTTATCTTCTAAATTTCTGACTTAGAGATAAAAGGATTAGCCCTCTGAG
The DNA here is from genome assembly GCA_013398295.1 of Chionis minor. Classification (NCBI taxonomy): domain Eukaryota; kingdom Metazoa; phylum Chordata; class Aves; order Charadriiformes; family Chionidae; genus Chionis; species Chionis minor. The sequence goes on along the minus strand of VZSF01003446.1, from coordinate 185,213 downwards.
GTACTTATGAAAAAGTGATCAGTGTTTTGCTTGTGTTTGATGATTTACTCACTGGAAGGTCTTTTTTACATGCCTTTTGCCTCAGTCAGAGACACTTTATTTAATCATAGGTCAGTCAGTTGTGTTCACAGAAGGAATATCTTACTCAATATCACCTGCAAAGCTGCTTGCCTAAGCACAACTCACAGCCACCAAAAATGAGGTTTCAATGCAGATCAGAGATCTCATAATGTGCAGTCACAGTTGTCCAGAAAATAGACATGCTCTCATTCTTAATGAATAAGAAGTTTCTTCCTTGTCCAGAACCCATCCTGTGCAAACTCTTAGTTTTTTCCTCGTGTGTTTAGCAGAAGCACAAGGATTTAGTCTTCCTGAGACTTTTTTTTTATGCCAGCAAACAATTGTGGATACCAGTAGATGTCGGAAAACTTTTAATATGTAACACAAAGTTTCCTCAACTTTTAATAATTTTATCCTAGGCCTTTATTCTAGATGTTTGCAGAGCAGTGAATTGAGTGTGTGATGAAAATCAACTAAACTAAGGGTTTGCTGGATCAGCCCTAGGACCATAATTTATTGTACTGTCAATCTTTATTTAATATCTTCTCTTCAATTGAAATGCTTGAGAAAATGCGCCTTCAGTTGTTTTGCTCCTTGCGTGTGAAAGTCCATGCCTCTTTCACAAGTTCCCCCTTTTTTTTGCGGCAAGATGAAATGTCTGTTGTCCTCAATTTCCATATTGCCTATTCCACATTACTTAGCTGCAATAAACTGTTTCATTGTTCCTTTAAATTTTCAGTGTATCACCTAGGGTTATTCTGGAGAAAAGCTTTTTGCAAATTAATTTTGTACTGTGTTGCTACAGCACCCCTTATTTTTTCCTCGAATATGTGTCTTATAAAGCATTTAGCCCGATAGAATTCCTCTTACCAAAGGGAAGTCTAATGTACAGAAACATACAGAAACTGAATTAGCAAAGCTATGATGGGTAGGTACTTTCAAGTAACTGAATTATAATGAGAAAAGTTGGTTTCTAGAGATAGTCTCTGGGAGCACAGCGAGAAAGTGAATGTTAATAAATCTATTCATGTCATTTGTGAAGTTCATATTTTAAAAAAAATGTTAGAAAAATTGATTTATATATTACTGATTATTCCATTTCAAGTTTTGTCCAAATAACAAGCAAAGGACTACTTACTACAATTCAACATTCATCTTTTGTTAAAATAAATTTTGCTATTTTAAAAAAAATCCATTAGGGTTTTGTGTCCCTTCCTTTGCAAAATTATTTTTATTGAACTTTCTTATTAGAGTATGAAATTGTTAAAGAATAAAAACATCACCATCAGTCTCAGTATCATTTTCCATTGAGGAACAAGCAAGTCAACTGTAAAAATGTCCAAGTTGTACTGACTGGGTAATTTTTATATTTCAAAATGTAATTGTTTTTATAATAATATGAATACTTCGTAATGCTGATCCAAACAGTGGAACACAAACAAATTACTGGAACTGCTTTTAGCAAAACCAAGATTTCCAGCCTCTCTAATTACTGTGAGAGAATAGTAGTAGACAATCTCTGCTACATCATGGCTCCAAAATTACACATGTATTGTGGGCTAATATGGAATAAACTTTAATGTTTTCCAGCTTCACATGAAATACCATTATCTTCTACTACATTTCTGTAAAGATAATATGAAATTCCTCCCATCTGTACTAGGACCGTACTTATTTTATTCTCTTAACAGGCCACAGTGGGATAACTCAAAGATAGTATTGTAAAGAAGTGCATGACTTCCAGTAACGGAGCTCCTCAAAATATTCACATTTATTTTCATTTTGTGCCCTTGTCAATACAGAATAACTTCTTTTACTAGTACAGATTAGCCTTTTTTTTTTTTTTCCCCCAAGATACTGTTACTGTTGAGAGTTATATTGAGTTGGCATAGTAATTTTCTAGAAATATTTTTCATTTGTTCTGTTGAACTATTCACAGAATCATAGAATACCAAGTTGGATGGGACCTCAAGGATCATCTGGTCAACCCTTTCTTGGCAAAAGCATGGTCTAGACAAGATGGCTCAACACTCTGTCTACCTGAATCTTAAAAGTGTCCAATGTTGGGGAATATAATTCACACTGAATATTAGTACATTAACATAAATTAAGAAATTTTGCACTAATGAACTAAAAGAGAGAGAAAATAATAGAAAAAAGAGAATAAAAATAAGAACAAAATTTCATTCTGTGCATTTCTGCTTTCCATCAACTAGGAAATGAACACTCACAAGTGTATTTATTTAGTCTTTGAGCTGCTGTCTGATTAGCTCATCAAAAAAGTATCATGAAGCCCAGAAACATTAGACAATATCAGCCTTTCCTTGCTCATTGTTAGAGCAGAACAGCATAAAGTTAAGACTACAGATTTCATATTAGGGATGAGCCTTCATTAAAAGAGATTTTTTGATTAGGATTGATGTGGGGTGAAGTCTATTCCTACAGTTTGTCACTTGCTTTCTGGGTAACCTTGGCAAGTTAGTTCACCTCCTTTTCTGTAAAACATTTTTAATATTACTTAGCTCTTCTGCGAAGAATTTTGAAATTTAATATTGAAAAAGCATGGTATACTAGGACACATTATATAAAAATAGTGTAGAATTCATAATAGAGTTCATAACATACAAGGTAACTTCCTGTTGAACTGACCTCCTTCAGCTGAGCAGATGACCACAATAGGGCTGAAGGGACCATCTCCTTTGTTGTTGTAAACACCAACTTTCACCTCAAAAGGAGTCAGAGGTGGCACACTTTCATCTCTGTAGATGAACTTTGAAGCATCTGAAGATGTCACCATTTTTTCTTTCCAGCCACGTGTTCCATTGGGTCTGAAGGCTACAATATATCCGAATCCTTCTCCATTCTGAAATTCTTCTGACACCGGCTGAAATATAAAGTTCAGGTAATGATCAGACGTGGTTTTACTAATTTAGAAAGCAGGCACTCAGTGGCTGACCATAATCTGGCTGCCTGTGCGAGGATCATCCCTCACAGCTGTATTATAGGATTTTGCTTATCATGCCCGGGAAAACATAGGGACAATTGCTTCTGAAGAGGAGTCTTCTAAGAGAGTTTCTTCCCCTGATCACCACAGTTAGGTCAGTGTCCTAGGACTGAATAAACTCTTGAGTGCAGAAAGAATTTTTTTTTCTTTGTCTCCTGCTTTGTGGTTAATGCTTTAACTGTCAGTCTATCAGTGGAGTAGCCCCTCCCAGTGACCTTATTAAAAATTTAGAGCAACATACTGCTAAGGGCTTCTAAAACATGGACACTTGCTACAGTGGCATTCTCTTGGGTTTTAGGTGCCAGCCTGTCTAATTTCTGTATCCAAATGAGGTGTCAAGTCTTAGGGATTTAAGTCTAGGATTCAGTTTGAGACTTCAGATAGAATGTAATAAATGTAGTTGTCCTAACCCTCAAACTGAGTCTTGGTAAAAAAAAAAAAAAAAAAAAAAAAAAAATCTCATTTGCTTTTTTCTTCTCAGAAGATCTGTGAAATTAGCCACTTAAATTGGGACAGATCTGCCATAAGCAGGCAGTCAGCAAAGGGATTTATCTGTTGAGAGGGTGTGCACTGTAAAAGCCAAATATCACATGTCCAGCTCACGGAATGGAATTTTTCATGTTAATTTCCTGCCTACATTTCTGATAAAGTCAATGGACCAGTTTAGGAATTAGGTTATGTTTAACAGCTGTCAGCATATTAGGCCTATGGGAAATGCTGAAAAAAGGGTGTCTAAACTCCCTCTCTTGAAGTGCCAATCTTAGATCTGCAGCTAATGAACATATGAACCAGGGGACACTGAATCCTCTCCCCTCCATGTGGCAAGTGGATGTTTCTTCACCAGGGACCTAACTTACAGGCACCATTTTCTACCCATCCTCCTGAACCTGTGCATTGCACATCCAATAAAAAAAAGAAATCATGACTCCAAAGAGAGAAGAGGCAAAACCAAGAGAGGTTTTGTAATCCATTGGGTTGAGTTGGAAAAGGGGAGCCTTCCATCTCTTCGCAGTGCTTATGGATTTGGCAGTAGACAGTTGCCATAAAAAAAGCCAGAAATACAAGAATAGTACCAGGACCCTTGAATTTCACTGCAAATGCTAAATTGAATATGAATACTACATACTAATATATGGTATTAGGGTTTGGGATTATGCCAGTTTACATCAGATGCAGTTCTAGACTCCTGATGTTTTTGTTTGGGATTCAGCAAATTCTCTCCCAATAGAAGAGACACTACTCTTTATAGCTATAGACTATAAGGCAAACTGAAATCAGCTGTCTCAGCTGTGTCTGGTAACTGGTGTCAGAGAATGCAGACATGCCAATACGAGACAGCCTCTTCAGATGTCCTGAAATTTGCCATTTTAAGCAGTTAGTCAGAATTCTGTGTGTCTCTTACCATCTGAATCTCTCTTCAAGTTGTCTAGGTGAAAGCTTTTTCTGTTAAAACCCCATGTCTTTATTTGATGGATTTTTTCTTTTTCTTTTTTTTTTTTTTTTTGTTATTTTAATACATATATGTGTATCTATATCTTTGTGTATATATATACACATGTATATGTGTATTTTCTGAATCTGAAACTCTTCATGGTGAATCTAGAAGTTTTGAAAACTCCTCAAGAAAATTCTCTGTTCTGCTGTGTTATTGCTGTTTAGCAGAGAAAGCAGCTCCCGCTCCTCCAACTGTCCACTGGCATGGTCATACATCTGTGTTGCATCTTGCATCACAAATATCTTCTCAAAATAAAGTTCTGTTTCAGGTCTTTATTTTTATATTTTTATGAAATACTTAAAACCCCCTATTTTTTAATTTGAATGCAAAAAACCTCCAAGGCTTCCCTTAGCTATTATTTCCTCTGTTTTTTTTTACATAAGATCTGGAAAAGTCAAATTAACACAAGCAATAGATCAGGAAGAAAAGACTGATGAATTAGTACAACTTTGGGGCTGCTGTTAGGTGGGTTAGATTCACCATAATGCCCTCTACTCAAACCACATGAAAATGTACATTCCTTTGAAACTTTAGCACATATTTAAAGAACGGTATTTTATGTTCATGTCTTGCCAAGACTTGCTGTAAGAAAACCACATCACTCTTTACTTTGCCCTCAAAGAAGTAAACATGAAACAAGACCTTTAATCAGAAAAGTCCCTTACCTCCCATGCTATTACTAATTCATGTCGCCTTCCACTTCTGCCACTTACATTAGCTGGAGGTGTCTTTGGAACTGTGAGCAAAAAGGAAAAAAACAGAACAAAACAGAATGTCCAAGTTATTGAAGTTTTTCCCATAGCAATAAGTTGCTGCAGAAGACATGAGGCTGTTAGATCAGAACAGAAGTAACAAACATAGTACTCTGTGGTAAAGAAAATCTGCTCAATTTTAATTTTGGAGAATTCCACAGTCATCTGGTAAACTCAAACCAAGCATAAGCTGAGAAGGAAAATAATATTGGAATAAAAAGCTCCTTAAGCAGCTATGTCTTCTGCAGATTAGTCAATTTTTCAATGTACAGATCATCTAAGAGATAAAACAGGAGTTATCTTGTTAACATTTGTATTTCTTGAATAGACAACTCGAAATCAAATGCCAAGGAACCTGACATAATTCAGACTTCAGGTAAAATGTTAGGACATAAATAATATGTCTTTATTATTTCTCATGTCATTAGTGATTCAGGATGTTTTAGTTCTTGAAAGTCTATGCTTTACCAGTGAGCCAATTTTCAGAAATTTTGAAGCAATCATCCTTAAACACCCCTTAGCATTTCTTGCAAAATGCTGGAAGCCATACTACTCACGGTAGAGCACCATTTTGTCTTTAAAAGAACATAGAAGGAGCTGATTAAATGCTTTAAAAGAAATTGTAACTATCATCATTGGTGGAAATTAAGTTATCATATTTTGTAAAACTTCAGAGATCTTAATTGTTTCATTGGAATTGTATAATTTCTTTTATCTTACTTACTGCCTCTAATGAACCTCCTAAAATTACTAATGTCTTGAGTTTATTTACTGTGGGCAGGTAACGCCTGCATTCTTTATTTGACTAAATATGTCCTGAGATATAAATTTTCTCTTTTCTTCCTTACAGCAGTGCAGAGGTCATTGGTAGAAATGTACTGTGAGGCATTAACTGTTAAGGCCTTATTGCATGCTGTTTAGCTTATTTATTGAGTAGCACTGTGCCTTTGAACTATACAAAGAAAAATACATTTAAATAAATGTACACAGTCCTCTCTATTTCCTGTGTTGATCATTAACAGCTTAAGTTCAATAAAGTGCAGTTTTTACTAGGTCCTGGAAGTTCACATAAAATTTCAGAATTCATTTTTGTAGTGTCTTTTTGAACTCTGAACTCCCCTTTAAAAAACACAAGCCCATTTCTGCTTTTTTGCATAAATGATGCAAACCCACAAAGTTTATCAATTGCTTTTGATTTACACTGTTGTAAAAGAGATAAGAGCCCTTTTATCTTAGTGTGTTCTTAGCACACTGATAGGGGAGATTTCTAATGTGTGAAGCATCTCTCTCCAATAAAGCTGGGTTCATCATGCCTTTGACTTTTGCCTGCCTGTCTTTCTTCCTTCTTCCCTTCTTCCCTTCCTCCCTCCCTTCCTCCCTTCCTTCCCCCTGCACACATGCTAAACGATATCTTTTATGGTTACTCTCTGCTGAAAGCTCTTGACTTCTGTATAAGCAGATGGTTGAATTACTTTGCAGTTTAACTTTAGCTAGTGTCAAACCAGGTATCCAGGCTGAGCTTGTAGTCCAGGTTCCATGTCCAGTGAATGCAGAGCTTTGGGGTGGTTCATCTCATCCAAAGATAACTTTCTAAACAATGGGGAGGATTGTTTAGACTCTAATGACTGGAGACATGAACTAGTTTAAACTAAGATCTCATCTTTGCATGACAAAAGCCTCAAATTTTCCTTTCAGAAACAGAATTATACAATGCTGAATGGTGAGGGATTGCCTTCTGGTTTAATAAAAAAAAGAAAAAAGAAAAAAAAAGAATAAACCCAATCAATGTGTTACACTGGGATGAATGTTCTACAGTGAAAAGATGCAGATGAAGAATCATCCGCCAGTTAATTAACTTGCAAAATTTATGATGCCATCTCTAATGGAGCATATTTAAACCTTGTTTAGCACACATTTTTCTCTTGCCTTTCTAAGACATTTTTTGGTTAAGTTATACATATAAATGAAGTTTTTATGTAGGTGCCATGTTACTGATGAGACAGTATGCTGTACTCCTTGGTAGCATCCAACATGATGGACTTATTTAACCAGCAGTGTCCTCTTTCTAGAGTTTTCTTGTTAACAGCTTTGTGGATTGAAGCCCTATTTAAATGAATAAACGTTAAAAGAATAAAACTGTCAAAACAATGAATTTTTTTGCACCAAACTAAAATGTGCATTCACACAGCGAAAATCTCTCAAATGAATAACCATAAAAGAATAAATGTGTCAAAGGAGTGAATTTCCTTTGCACTGCAGCAAAGCACAGCATACACAGCTAGAGGGGGACATTTTGAAATGAGTAACTGCTAAGTGAAGAAAGCTATTAAAAGAAAAGATTTTTTGCCAGGCACCGAGGTTATATATTAACAACCTTTTTGGCAACATCACCTTTATATCAGTGTTATATCTGAATTTACTCACTCATAGCGTGAGTTTATTGACATGCAATCAGTGACTTCCCAATCTTTAAGTTATTAATTCTTGGCAGTGACACTCATGGAGTGCACTTTACCAAATATGCAAGTATGATGATGAAACTTGGCTCCTGGACAGAGGATCCATGTGCTTAGGGGACAAGGACATTGGGATCTCTTTTCTTTAGTGTTCATCAAAGCTGAGAAATTCAGTATTGTTTCTTCTGAACAAATACACCCCAACTAGTAGCAGAGAGGTCTTTGCTGTGTTAAAATGTCTCATTTAACAAGAGGAGAGAATGTCACCTACTCGAAAAGGAATCACTCCTTGGCTTAACACTGATCATAAAATGTGACTGTGCTTAGCTTGATCGTATGCCTGTAGTTCTGATCAATGCCTTCTCATTAGCCCCTTTGCCAACTACCTATGAGCAATTGTCTTCTGGTTTATTCTTAGACAGTCAGCTCTTTGGGATCAGGTCAACTCTTATTTTCTTTTGTTTCTTCAGCCATGGGTAAGGTTGGGAGTTTAAAGCCAGGTCTCTGCAGCGTTAATATGAAGAACAAATGGTATTATAAAACATGTTCTGAAAGACATGGTGACTGGATATGGGTCACAGTAAATAATGGGTGTATGCTGGCACATGTTAACATCAAAACCTCCGCTTAAGGTGAAATAACAGAAGTCTTGAAGTGATTTTGCCAGGAATTTGATTTGAACAAAGCCAGCAGGATTTGTTTGTTATTGTTTTCCATCTTCATGGAAGTACTATGATATGATGAAAATGAAAGTGAAATTAAACACTATTAAAACTTATCTCCCCTAATCCAATCAAAAAAACCTTTAACATTTTTTCTAAGAGCAGGCACAAAGAATGTGGCCCTCAGCAGCCCTATGAAGCCTTTGGCAATATGTTTAAAATATAAATGAAGAAAAGATGATATGGAAAGGTAAAGCTTATACATGAATCCTCAGCACATTGCTTAACAAGTCAAGTGTATCTTATCTTTTCAACATGAAAAGCAGTGTTTTTTGTTTAGGACAAAATGTATGCACAGAAGTGACATTGCTGAAGGCTTTGTGGTTATAAAGTAGTGAAAAGTGCCGACAGTGACACCTATATATTTTAAATCTGTATTTAAATGTGAAGTTTGGGTAAGCTTTTGGAAGTGGTAGGTGGTACCATGGGTATGAACGCATGAAAGTTTGTGGTTAGCTTTCCCTCCAGAGTTACACCGTGTCCAACATTTTAAAAACTGCTCTGTGCTTTAGGGTGCTTAAATTAGATGTTTGGTTGAGAGTTTTAAAAATTCCTCTCTTTTCACACTGCATGGCTAATGGAGTTTCTAGATTTTTTAAATAAAAACTGTGGATTCTGATAGACTGTAAAGATGAACCCATTCAGAGATTTTGATTTCTCACTTTGAGGCAAAATATTGAAAATTAATTTTAGTTATTTATTATATTTATAATTAATTAATAATATTTCATTTTGACATTATAACAAATTAAACAGCCAGTTGTGTTTTAAAAAGAGGTATAATTTGACTTTTACTTCAATAATATTTTAAAGTAGAAAAATTAGAACTGGAAAGAAAAATTAGAACTGGAAAGAAAAATTAGAGTATTTTGTCTTGAGTGGACAAAGATTTTTAATTTTTATTCAAAACCATTATTTTACTTTTAATTTGCTAAAGAAAATTAAGAAAATCTACATGTTGTTTAAAATCAGTTTTATTCTCCTCGTTTTTTCTTCAGTGAGTGAAGCGAAAAAATCTTTTAAACTACTCTAGTTCTAGACTGCTTTCCTTATAGAAAGGAAAATATACTGTTACATTGATCATGGCAAAAACTGAAAGTACTTGAAAAACAGTTCAAGTACTCTTTTTAACATTCCAATCTTGTAAAGAAATTAAAAGGAAATGTTGTTGAATGAATAATTAATCATTTTAAAGTGTTTCTGTTTTGTCTTTTTTTTCAGGGAAATGTTGAGTGGCTTTTTTCAATTTTGTGTGTTTTGTTTATTATGAAGAGAAATGACAGATTCTTAATTTTGTAGTGTGTCTTAATTTTTGTGCAGAACAAAAGTCTTTAGCAGCCAAGATTATAATTGATTATGGTATTGCTGTAGAAACATGTGGTTAGATTTAGTTCCCATCCTTTAGTTTTACAATCTGAATAGGTGAGATAGAGGGAAGACAAAGAGGAACAAAAGTCTTACTAATCTCCTGTTTTTAGAGTAAGAAATGCTAACATGATCTGCTCAAATTTACAGTGGAGTCCAGATTTCCCAAATCCCAATTCTATACTTTAATCACAAGGTCTTTCTTACTCTGCTTGAATCCTGTATTCATGGAGATATTTTCCACATGGGTATTTTTTGTATAAATTCCAAAACATCTTGTAAAATAAAGTAAAATGAAACACAATATTGATATTGGTACACTTTTTGGAGACATAAATTATTAAACCTGGCTTTAGTCCTTAAGAAAGTGTTTGCTCGAGGTACAACTGTAGTTATTTTTTTCTTTTAGAGTTTTTTATATCTTTTAAGATACAGATTTATTTTGAAAACCAACTCTTCTTAGCTGTGAAAAAGGTATGGGTGGGGGGGAAAAGGGGTTGTCACCAGCTCAACAGAACTTCCTAATGCGAGGGCCAAAGTAAGAACACATTTGGCAGTTTTTTCTTTGTTGTTTTCCTTGATATCTGTCTGTTTGTCTATGTGTGTATGTACATATGTATGTATCTATCTCCTGCAGTTCATATCTGGGAAACAGGCATATTAACTGGAAATCCTTTCACTATGTGAAAGGCCAGCCCTCCAGTTCTCTCCCTTCCAGGAAAAATTTCATGTTTCATCTGTTCAGGAATGAAATATCAAATGTGCCAGCATCTCAGAAGCGGTTGATACACTGTATTCAACTGTTGGAAAATAAGGATGCCCCAACTACTCTTAGAAGCTGCATTTCTATTGTTCTCATTTCCTCTGTATTTTTAATATTTGTAATTTAGCGGGAGATAGAATTCAGTTCTATTAACTGATAATAGTGTCATATGTGGCTGCAGGACTCAGTCTGAATAGCCTCCAAGTCATCACATATAGGATTGAAATCTCAAATGCTGTGTCATGTATGCCAGAGAACCAATTCCTTAGCTTTCCTGTTAGGTCTTTTAGTAGCACATACATTTGGATTTGTCAATATATACTGCATACTAATTTGAGCCTGCAATGTTTTGTGATAGTAGTCTATTTGTTCTAAATACACCAATGCAGTCAATGATTACCATCTAGTTTCTCTTCTCCTTTTGCTTTAGTAGCCCAAGTAATCATCTCCAAATGTCACAGATACAGCAGGTTATTAGCTTTTTCTAGAGTAAAAATATTTATGATAGTGGGAAAAGCTGAAACTTCTTTTAGACAGGTCACAAACAAATAAAACACCACAACCAAGAACAAAAAAAACCCAAAACAAAGCCAGTCTAAACCAGGTAACTTTTTCCTGTGGCAGAAGCTTTTCTTGTTATGCTCTGAGGAAATTCTAGCTGAGGATAATGTTGACTTAATGGAAAATAAGGACTTATTAAAAATAAAGCCTGTGTACAATCTGCTACTAATGGAGTGCATTACATTGTTACCTCATAAAATCAAGTTTGCATGCATGATTAGCAGGTTAAACTTTGATTCTACTCAATTTCTCTCTCCCCATGTTTCCCCATGAATAGATAATGTAATTGATGCTTTGCCCCCAGGCTTCAAATGCCCGACTGCTTTAGTGGAATGCCAGACATGTTTAAATTCATGTTATTGGCTCTTTTCACCTTGTGGACCTGTAAAATATGTATCAAGGCTAGAACTGACAGAAACGCAGCAGCTGGCTATAAGTTAGATGTTCCAGAAAATTGCGGTATTATCCATTCCGATGAAAGTACCTATGAAAAGCAATCATGTTAACTAAATATGAACTAAGTAACAAGATTAGGATTTAATTAGAAAATTAAAGCAAGTGGAAACCTGTTTATTATTCTGTTTATTTCCTTACACCATCCTCAGCATTGCTTCCATGGGTATTTTTAGATAATGGGCTAATAGAAAATGCTGTTACTATCTTGGGGAAGAAATGATAAAATAAGTGAGGTGCGGGGAGAGAAAAAGACTTTAGTCTCCAGTCAAATTAGCTTGTGCCATTAAATTACAGATGCCGATTTCCATTTAAGTGTAAAATAATGGAAGCAGAATCACACATTTGCTGCCCCTCTGGGTTGTCTACGCAGCTCCCATTCAGCCTTGTGGATCTCAGCTCTCTCCTGAGCGTGAACCACAGTCACCTTCTCCCCTGGGAGACTGGTACTTCTGGAGTTCTACCCAGGGCAGGGGCAGCCTGCCTGTCCTCGCTTGTGGGGCACCCCTAACATCACGGCAAAGAGCCAGGTTACTCTGCCTGGGTCATGAGTAGAGGGGCTGGTGATTTGTTCTTCCTGAAAGATGCTGTGCTTTCACTTACATGACTTTTAATAATTGAGGTCTGGAACTGGAGCCCATGTTAATAGAGATTTTCCCTTCAGATAAAAAAGATTAGTAATAAGAGAGATTCTGGAAAATAGTAGATCACTGTGTAATACACTAAGATAGATACTAATGTCCTGATTTGGAAAGCTATATATGAAACCCAATTAAAGCTATTATTAGCTTTCCTGTCTCTGACTTTGGCATGTGAAAACCAAGGGTGACAATTCTCACAATCACTGAAAGAGCTGTGTCAGAGGACAGAGCTAAACAGGCTCTGGATGTCAGGAATATCTGGAGATACATCAAGAAAAAGTGGCTGGCTGAGTGAAGCAGATCATGAAGCCTCCAGCATTTCAAGAGTGACACAAAAATTATAAGCAGCATGCTATTTTGCAAAGAATTATATGTGTAACAGTTTGGGGTTTTTTTGGTTTTTTTTTGTTTGTTTGTTTAAAGCAGAGTCCATTGTGTTATTGTTCCAAATTTACAACTCTGCTGTTTCTAACAAATGGGGAAGTTATATCTTACTGTAACTCCTGTCTTCTCACTCCCTCTATAGATTAAAAAATGAGACTGCATCTATCATTTTTATTAAAAAAAGCAAACGCAACCCCCCAAACCATTCAAAACTGAAACAGGAACAAATCTTTTTCTTCAAGAAAGGTCTTTTGAAATTGAGGTGATGACAATAGACTTCTGCTGTACCATGCGGTCTTAAGCGGGCACACCAAATAAATTCAGCTTCAATTTCTCTGAAGGCAGTTGAGTTGTTTTACTGGTGCCTGTCTGGATTTCAGTGTCATGCTACAAAACACTCCCTTCTAACATGACATTTGTGCAGCTGTAAGTCTGGTAGCAAAAAGGTATTCCTAACTGGGAACCTGAAAGTGCAAGCAAACACCTAGTGTGGCATTTTTCCTATTTGAACTAATATGTTACTGGTTGATTATTGAAGACGACCTGCATTATTATCAGCTACAGTGCTGTTTGGCAGGAGGAACCCCATGTGCTGGAGTGCAGATTCTTGCTACTAGAGTTAGAGACTCTGTTCCTTCCCATGGCAGAAATAGTGGGTTATTACCAAGAAATGAATACCTGTCACCAGGTTAAAATATACTGCACACTGCATGCTCTGTCTGTCCCAAAATTATTTTGTTTTACTCTTCATTAATACAATTCATCAATTCATTTTTACAGAGGTAAAGTTGCAATTGTCCAAAGAAATATCGAGAATGGACAAGAATGGACAAAAATGGACAGACATGAAGAAGACTTTCACTAGGGCTGTAGGAGTACGTTTTAGTAAATACACCTTGTTTGATAGACATGAGGAAAAAAGAAGAAGGAACCTAAAAAACATGATAGCTAGATGAAATCTAACATTTTCAAACTTCACTTTGTGAGAAAAACATTCACTCACAGCTTCAATACATCTGGTCAATTAAAATCCTGAACCATCCTTTCAAAAATAGGGAATATATTCATAAATCTGAAAGAATATAATCCCAGGGGTGCAACTGATTACCGGATAAACTTTTTTCTGGAATGTTTGTGTCCTCTCTGGTATGTAACACCTGAATAAATAGAGAAGTCATTCAAACATTTGGGTCAAGCAGAATTTTTGCTACTGATGAAACATGGTACAAAATCAAGGATAGAATAATGGTGGTGTAATAAGGTTTCGTTTGAAAATCATTTGAGATGAAAGTACCTAGTGTTTTCCATTTTCCTTTCCTGTTATTCTTAATGGAACGAAGTATGTAGCATCTGAAGTCTCTGAACAAAGTTATCTGAATAAAGTTATTGAGTTCCACACTGTGGGGAGCTTGGAGAAAATGGGGAGAGTTGGAAAAGATTCCACATATGTGAATGAGAATCAAATCACTACAGTGCAATTCACTACTGTGATTGCACAGTAAAATTTAATATCAGCTAGCAACTACACAGTTATTTAAAGCAGAAAAAAATAAATATGTCTTATTACAACTGAAGATAGGTTTGTTAGACTTCATCTGAAATAGTGCATCCAATTTTGGGTGCCATAATGAGAAAGACATTGATCAACTAGAGTAAGTTCAGGGGAGGCCACTGGAATGGTGAGGCTGGAGTAGTTGCCTTCTGAGGAGAGGCTGGGGGAGCTGGGCTTGTTCAGCCTGGAGCAGAGATGGCTTTGGGAGACCTAACAGCAGCCCCCAGTGCCTACGGGGAGGTCATGGAGGAGACAGAGATGGGCTTTTCATAGTCATGCAGGGTGGGAGGGCAAGAGCGGTCATAAGCTGAAATAGAGGGAGTTCTGGCTGTATATGTTAAAAGAAAAATGACTATGAGATTAGTTAACTGCTGGCACAGGTTGCCCAGAGAGGATGTGCAAACTCTGTCCTTACAGGTTTTGAAGACTCAACTGGATAAAGCCCTGAGCAACCAGCTCTGAAACCAGTTTACCCAGCTTTGAGCACGAGGCTGGACTACAGACCTCCCAAGATCCACTCCAGCCCCATTATTCGGTTGATTCTGAGGTTCTGGCTAAGAAAATCAGCCTGAACATTCTGCAGGGGAGGTTTATTGGTGGCATATACACAGACCAGTGACCTATGGAAAGCTGAGGCACAAGATTAACATATCTTAAAACATAAGAATTTTATTTCAGAATGAGAGACCCAGATTTTATGCCAAAGGTAATTTTGGCATTACCATTTGTAATTCTTATAATCTCCCTTCATGAGAAGACAGAGTGCAACACAATGCTTTTATTCACCCTGAATATTACAACTACAAAATCCGTTATACTTTCAAATTCAAGTGGAATCTTTGAATTTGGCACTCTTGTATTCTGTATGATTAATAAAGAAACATAAAAACAAAATCAAAACTCTCTAGGCTTTCTAAATAACAAAGAAGAACAAAGAATAATCTGAAAGTGTCCTGAGATGTGGTTTTCTTCTGAGAATTTGTTCAAACACTATCTCTATCTCTTTCTGCCTCTTAAAACGTGTCTCTCTATCTGCCCAGGCATTCTGCTCAGATTCCCAATCTTTCTTTATCTCCCTTCATTCTGCCCAAGTTATTGTCAACAACTCCAAACTTTCTGAAACCACTGCAACTTTCAAGAGACCCAAATAGGATATAAACCATTTTTCCTGGGCTCCCACTGTACCATCCCAGTCAGAAATATAATGAAATTTCTTTAAATACACCAACAGTTCATGATAGAGTGTGTATGACAAAAAAACACTTTAGAGCACAACGTATTTCAAATTAAGCAGCTTCCCACGGCTTCCCTAGCTTGCTGAAAAAAATTCTGTGAACCTTCAAGGAGAGAAGTTATGAAGAATAAGGGGACAGAGGTTGCTTGGGAGCAGTTGTGTGAAGAGACTGAGAAGCAGCCTGCAATCGAAGAACAGTGGAAGTCTGCCAGAGGGTGGGCAGCAATGGCTGAAGTGTAAAATGAAGAGTAAGGCAGCATGGAGGGAGGAAAACAGCAGGGAATGAGTTTATTTGAAATTTCTGTAAATTAAACAATATTTCTGTAATTAAAACAAACTGGCTCCCCATTACAAAAAATATCACCCTGAAACAGTGATGGCTGAACACACAGATGTGTACCAGGGAGAAGAAAATAGTTCTATTATTATAGTAAAATAGTTCTTGTTTCTGGTAGTCCTAGAAAATTCACCTTTTTAACCTCTTCTTACCTGCTTCATTCGTTCTGATCACTCTTGATGGTGCACTTGGGTCTCCCGTCCCAATTTTGTTGGTTGCTACAACTCTGAACTCATACTCCACCCAAGGGTTCAGTTCAACAGCCATAGCAGACTCCATGTCACCACTTATCATATCTGGAACTGCAGACAGTAAAGAAATGTGTAGGTCACTCAGAAATCTGAAGCTCACATGCAGTGTCTCAATTGCAAGTGGACTTTGTAATACAATAAGGCCATTAGAAATGGTAGACACCAGGGATCTAACATGTCAAAAATCACAGCTAGGTTTTTGGCACTATGGCACTCCTGAAAAGACACAGATTGAAGAATATAGGGGAGAGCTTTCTGTTTATTCACAGATGCATCATGGCAGGTGTCTTTGTGTTGTCCTTTCAGAGCTGTTGCTAAGTAATGTGAAAGAAAAGAAAAAAGAAAAACAAAAAATCAGTGCTTTTAATTTATCATTGTTCTCTTAAGACTACCTGTTCCTGCAGTTGCTGATGGTTATTATTGTGATGAGCAGGAGTTTTGAACAGTCTACTTGTGCTGTTTGAAAGTTTTTCTCACCTGTTTTTACGATCTGCCAGCCAAGAGAAAATGGACTGCGTGCTTGCAGGTTGTAGAGGGAGATAGGGCTGTGATTGTCTGCCCCAGGACTCCAGGAGAGTGTTGCTGTGGTGTCTGTAATTTCCTCCACTATTACAACCCCTGGGGGACCAGGAGGACCTAGAAATAAAGTGGAATAATCAAACAGACCACACCATCATCGAGGATGAGCAGCAATAATACAGGAGATGCATTCTGTAGGGACCCAGTGGAGTTCAATATCCATGAAATACAAGGGTTAAAATGCATACTGCTACATCATGGAGATACTTATTTCCATGATTTCTGCTGGTAAATTGTGATTGTTTCTACTCTTTAAATGCTGCGTGGGTGAGTTTCAATTAACTTGTCAGAGTGACAGCAGAAGAACTAGAAATAGAAACAGATTAAGAAAAAATCCTCTGTTATAATTGTTTTGAACATAAATTAAAGGGAAAAAAGAGCAACTTTAAGAAGCATCCAGGCTAGAATGAACACATGCAATCACATCTTCTCTTTGTGTAAGACTTGTCATCAGGAAAGACAAATAGTGATCAAAATGAAGTACATGTGGGTATGCTTCTTGAAGAACAGTAATATTATTAATAACTGCATCAAGAATACAGCATTCATCCTTTTTCTCAAATTTACTCATTCAGGGAACCCCCCAGCTTACTATCATGCTCTAAGTCTAACAACCCACAAACTTCAAATATTTTGAATGCTCATAATTACTATAGTTCCATTAGAAACAAACAAAAACCCCACAACATCTTCTCACTTGAGAAATTAAAAGATTATTTATTCAACTTAGCTGCAGCAAATGAGAATATGCTTATTACTATTTGTATAGGCTATGTGACTGATCCAGTAAGTCAGGTCTCTGGTAGCAAACATGACTTTGCAAAGCAACATGTGGCTATAAACTCCCACTCACACCCCCAATTTTCTTCTTTAATTCTTCCTGGTATTGATATTACTGGTGTTTGAAAACATTATCCATTTGCACTTGCCATACTAAATTAGAGGCAAGGTTCTCCTGGTTCAGGATCCTCTTCCACAGTTGTTGTAACCAGATGTTTAAAGGAAAATGTGCATGTCTGTAATGGGTAAATGCAAAATAAACATCTCACTTGTGGTTCTTGTACTTAAAGACTCATATAAGTCCTGAAGGACAGGACTTAACACTTCAGTTAAATATCAATATTATTAATAGCTATAATTACTTATGAAAAATCTGGATTTTTTTAGAACTCAAAACCCTTCTGATTCATTTCCATCCTCCTGTTGTTGAATGCTGAAGTTTTGCTTCTGCTTCTACACAGGAGGACCGTGAAATCAGAAATGCCCTATCAGACACTTTGTCCTGAAGTGAAACTGCTGAAAGGGTGAGGATGGAAACAACTTCATTAACAGAAAGCAATTGCTGCTGCACTTTTTCAGGATCCCGCTGTTTGCATGTATCATCAACTATAGTGGTGGAGATCCATTGGATGGATCCATTCCCATGAGCTGTGTTGAGCCGTGTGGTCCCACTTGCTGAACTGTCAGAGCTCAGCACCTGCAGATCAGGCAGGCAAACACGCGGGTCTGGTGCCTCCATTTGAAATGGCTGTTATAGCCAGGATTTCTGCATTACTGAGCTCAGCATTATTATTTGTTTAGTTCCATTTCATGCAATCAAATCTTTTGCTGGCTAGAGTCCTTAGTCCATGTGTAGAAACAAATTTATCTGAATATCAAAGGCTAAAAAAGCCCATTAACTGAAATATTTTTAGTTGCTGGGATTTTTTGTCTTTGCAGCTGCAAACAGCTTTGTAGTTCCTCTGATAGGCCTTCAACAAAAGCATGTTTGCATGAACTATGACAACAGTATGATCAGAGTTCCGTTAATAGTTGGGCTCAATAGCTCAGCTCAAAAGAGTGAAGGAGACATCGAATCCTTTAAATGAGAAAGCAGATTATGCTATTCACTTGCCTCTGTTTACTTGTCAATGACCTACAAGCAACTAAGTGACATTAAAATGTTGGAAATATATGGTATTTAGAAATAACAGTAGCAAAAAAAAGACAAATGAATGTTTGGAATTCAGGGTATTCAACTCCTTCAATTCAAGGAATGGAAGGAACTCGGCAAAGCTTAGTATTATGGAATTATAATGGAACAAGGTCATCTCCCCAGTGCACTGCAGTCTTTGCGGGAGCCCAGGGTACAGCTCTGGGCTATAGGAAGAGCAAATTTTTCCACTTCGGTGGGTGAGCAGTTTCAGTGCTGGGAGTGTCTCCTCTTCCCTTGCTCTGCCGGTTCAGCAGGCATGACTTCACTGTTTTCCGTGCCTTTCATCCAGTCGCAAACAGTGCTGGGATAAGATGGTGCCCATCCTTGGACACCTCGTGACTCCTGGCCTTCCAGACTCCCATCTTTATCTACAGCTGAAAGGTCTTGCTTTTCTTCCTGAGAGACAACACGACAGAAACATGTGTCCTCTGCGCTCCTGCCCTCCTGACAAGTGTTTGCTGTTCTGCGATGGGAAGCACCAGGTCAGGCCTTTGTCTCAGAATAGCAGGTCCTGGGGCTGATTTAATAAAATAGGATGATCTTCAATCTCCATCATCTATCGTTTTTTATTTGTAGCGATGAGGGAAACTTCAGGAAAGCTGGGATCCTGATGCAGTCATATGCTTTTACTGGGTTGCAGCCCTAGGCCCCGAATTATATCATGCTCCCGAGCATAAACAAAATTAAAGTGAAATATTTTAGTAGTTTTCCTCTGCGACAATATTTCTCCCATGCACACCAAACGTTGTTAAAGAGTTTCTAGCCACTGTATTACAGGAAAAAGAACAAGCATCTTGCTTATATAAAAATATGTAAAATATATTTATGCAGATGTCTGCTGCTAAATTCTCAATATATTTTGTTGTTGGAGTTCTCTCATGTTTTTTAAACCTTTTAAATGCATTCGTAGTCATGAAAATGTGTCATTATGCTTTCTGAGATGTGTGCTCTTACACAGTTTGCAGGATGACTGCTAAAAAGCATTTCCATTTCCAACAGCAGGCATTCTTGAAAGCGGATTAATAAAGGACAAAAGCCTCAGTGATGACAAATGTATGACAGTTAGCCAGGACCTGAGTGCTATGCAGATGTCACTCATTTTTGTAGAAATCTCATTAAATTTTACGCTTGAATGTAATCATTCATGGTGTCAGCCGGATGGCTAATGCAGAGAAGCTTTTCTCCCAAGGGCTGTGTTATTGTTCAGGATCTCTAAAACAATTTTTTTACTTGAGAATAGCCAATTGAGGAAAAAATGCACGCTCTGCTCAAATGCTTCTCTGGAAAATACACAGAAAATGACTGGTCATAAATGCACTACAGTGCAGTCGACCTTCATAGAGAAGACATTTGGGGCTGCGATAAGCTCTTATTCTGCTCTAGGAGCACTAGAAACCCAGTGTCAAGGATATTAGTCGATTATCTTCTTTCAGAGGAATTCCATAGATTGATACTTTATTTCAGGACATGCATGACTGCATTTTGGCAAACTTGTTTTATGTGTCTTTTTATTGTTGGAATGATCATCCTGAGAGGTCCCTTAGATTACTTGCTGTGGTACAATGTTAATGTGAGAGTTCTTGAAAGACTATTACCAATAATAGCCATAATCATTCAGTGAGAGACTCCCCTTTCCTGTGAATCCCAGAATGTGCACTGATTTACTCCACTGCTGCTGGACCAGGATAATTCTTAGTTTTACCAAACTACTAAGAAGCCTGCAATGTAGCAGTTCACGAACACATATTTCTTGACCTGAAGATTTTGCTTTCTGAATGACAAGGTGTACTGATTTGTCATCAAGAAGATGAGAGGTCAAGAAAGAGAGGGAAAAAAAGAGACAATAACTGGAGAATGATGTGTCATAAATCCCTTTTTCTGTGCCCACCTATGGGAGATGGTGTTTGCACATGATGGGGAACAAGAGGATGGAGAGAAAGTTTGGCATATAGTAAATGCCATAGGCATCATGGCTTTAGTGGATACATCCATATCCCCATTCCCTCCATGTGTGGGTGCACCCACGTGGTTTCTGTAAGGTAAGGGCCCTGGGCAGATGGAGAGCTTGTAACCCAACCTGCGGCAGAGCAGACAGGGAGGTTAGACTCAGGGTTGGAAGGTAAGAAAGAGAAGACGTTAATGTTTCAGCCTTAATAGTCTTGACTCATTTCAGGGATGAGGGTCAGGAGAAATTCCTGGTGTCCTGCCTGAGAAGGCCTTTGGTGGTACATATGTCATTTTATGCTCCTTCGCACTGATGACTTCTCTGCCTGGTAGAAACCTGAAAAGAGGGGATTTAGACAAGCACACCTTGAGAGCTGCTGAGTGTTGTGAGCTCAGGTGGCAGACTGCAGCCCCAAGCCTCTGAGCTGGATCTTCGTGTTGTGGCAGTTATGACTGCCATACACAAAATGTATGGACAGGGCAGGGAACATAAACTGAAATTTCACCTTAGGAGGAAAAGTACCAGTAGCCTATGAATTGCGTTGTGAATGACATAACTTGCAGGTCCCTAATAGCATAAGAAACTGAATTTTGGACATGCTTCCTTCATTGGCATGTCCTACTGACTAACTTTAGCACTGTAGGGTGTCACTTGCCAGCTGTCCCAGTTCTGGTCCACGCTGCCTCCTTGACACTGCAATCACAGCGTGGGCACCAGTGCTCCCAGAACTGCACGGGTTTCCTTTAGGCACTGAGTTCTTGAATATCACCACATCTGATTTGTGTTTTTGTACTTGTTTCTAGGCACTTTTTTTGGCTGAAGTTATAGATATGAGTTACGCTGATGTTTGTAAAATGTTTCTTAGACAGAACAAAGGGTCCTTTTTAAATTTGAACCCCCCCCCCCCCCACACTTTTTAAAGATATGAATCTCTTTCCCTTTCACACCATTGAAGATATTATAACAAAGGTCCTGTTACAAGATCAGATGGCTGGAAGTGTTTCAGTCTGGAATCTGTGAGTTAAAGGGCTCATGCTCCATCTACAGTAACATACTATCTTCCAATATTGTAAAAGTTTCAGCTACACTGATATACTGAAATGGGCCAAAGCACAGGTCTGAACTCTAGCACTGATCCTATGCATTATTATGTTGTCAGACAGTCCCTATAGTAATTTCAGCCCTGTGCAATTATGACTTTCCCAGCCAATGCCTTGGCACAATTAATGGATTACTGGGGTAGATCCCAACTGGCAGCTTGTCGTGCCCATCCTGTTTTCAGAGGAAAGGGGGACCTGTAGTGTAGCTGTGTGGATGGGAACTCTGCTGTACCCGTTGGCCTCAGGGAGCAGTTTATTATTATGGACACATTCTGTGAGTCCAATTAATGGGGTCTGTGCTTAGGGCATCTTCTTGGCCTTTACTACAGCTCAAATGCAATTTCAAGGACCAGCAAGAATCTGCTGACCTTGTTTACGTTCCATTTAATAATATTGTGTCTGATGGCCTTTAAACCCAAGTGCTTGTCTTTAAGTTTTATTGGCAATATCACAACTGAAAGGAGCAGCGTGGTCAACCTAACCAGCAGTTCCTGCGTTATATTTGCTCCAGGTCAGTGGAGTTCAGAGGAAACATTACTTCTCCAAAAATATATCATGAGAGTGGATTTCTTGCTTAGATTGGTAGTTTTGCCAGTCTACAAGATGAATAGCTTTAACCTCTTTTTTATTTTTAGACCACAAAATGCGTACTCTTAAACCACAGTTTGTAGTCATAAAGGCTTTCATCCCTTCACACTGCAGGATTGCTCTCTGCTCCATTTCAAGATCTTACAGCTTCCAGGTAGCTGTCTGATCTTAAAGGTCATTTTACTTACAGTAGGCATGCACAGTGCATTTGGCTCAGTGTAAAGTCTTACAATACATGGTATACATTGTAGAAGAAAACTTATTTTCGTCTTATTTTTTAAGGAATCTTCCTGCCGTGAATGTACTAATATTTGTATAGTTCAAAGGATTTTACTTAGTTTTGTATATGCTAATAAGTTTATGAGGATGTACAGCGTTGACACAGAGAATAAGAAGACTGGATATTATTTTTTTCTTCATCTAGAAAAGCACAATGTCTATTGACACCTATAAGAATAGAAAACACATTTTGAGCAGTAAGAGTGAAAAGGATAATAAAAGCAGACAACAGTGAACAAACTATTACTAAAACATCCAGAAAATACCTGCCATCTAAATCTACTAAAATCCTTAAGTATAGACCAATGAGATAGTACCGGCAACAAAGTTACCTGTATTAATGCTTAGAGAACAGGGGGCTGTTTGTAACAGAACTGAGATCCCTAAATTATGAATCTTTGAGTTTCTCCTAGAACATATTTTATAATATATGTGTAAAATACAAAATATATAAAATATTAAAATTACTAGATGTGCTGAAACAATATTTTATGTTATTATTGATGGAAACAAGAAAACACACAGAAATAATTTCTCTGCATTTCACTTATCAGTCCTCTTTTCTTTACAGAAGAGGGCACTTTTTGCTAGTTAGCACCTCAAATAAAAAATTTGAGCAAACTTCCCTGGCTACTGCGTACTGTAGTTCCCTTGCAAAGAGCTAATGGTCTTTTTCTTTGCTATGCTCTACCGGACTTAGTTACCTTGTAGTGTCAAACTTTGCCACAGGTTACAGTTTACATTGTTCACATTGCAGAAAGTCAAACATTGAATAAGTCATTTTGGGACTAGTACTCTTTGCTCCTTTGCAAAACCAGAGATCAGGTTGCACTGTATCTACAACAGGTAAGTGGAGCAATCTGAAAGAAAGTCTGATAATTTGTAGGTGAGCTAGCTGCTCCATAGACTGTTATAAGGCAGTGTGTAATACAGCAGCCAACATCTGTCTGAGTAGCTTGCAATCAATGTTACTTACTTTCTTGGGTATAACATATTGTAAACAAGCTTTGCAAAAGTAATTTACAAATAGGAATGAAGTGATGGAATTTATTTGATAACTTAAAATTACCGAACTTTTTTATGATAAAAAGCTTTCTTTTGTTAAATAAATATTAAAATACTAAAAACTTGGTACTGTTGTTTAGTCACTAAAGCTTTCACAGATGTAAAAAAGTCCTTTAACTTCACAGCCTTGTATTCCTAACTCAGTCACGATGATCCTAAAAAGAAACGTGATACAAAAAAAGGGATAACGGTGAAAAATAACCTACATTGGTGTTTGTGGTGTTACTAGCATCACTAAAAATATAGAGGTTTATACAGGAAAAATCACTCAATTCTAAATGCTTGAAGCCCTGTCCCCACCCACATCAGATAACAGCATCATGGTGAATTTTGCAGTGATCCCTTCAGTTGCAAAAAACGCCCTGGTGTTCGGGGAAACTGCTGCTGCACCAAGACCAGTCCCTATCTCAGTGAAGGTGAAGGGACCTCTACTTTTAACAGACTGTAGGGAGCCTCACGCTGATGTCTGTGAAAGCACGTTAGATTCCTGTGTGACGTTCCCAGCTCCCACTAGTTTTGTTTGCTGAACTGTACGGATGTTTTTCTAAGCCAACCCTCCGCACTTGCAGAAGAAAGAGAAAGCAATACACAATAACTGGTTTTGTTAGGAGATTTTTTACTCAAGCTTTTCTTTATTGCAGCCTATGGCAAAGTAATCCTTCAAATGAGTTCATCAGAAACTGTGTTTCAAGAGCAAAAGTGAAGTGTAAGAAGTAGCCTTCTGCTCTTAGCTATGACTTCTGTGGGTGTTCTACAAAACCTCCCTGCCTATGAGTAACAAATTTTGTACTGATGAACTGAATGCACACAAAGTGAAAAACACTGTTGACCTTTTTTAATGTAGCTGATTGGAGCAACCTAAGGTAATAAAGGTTAGCCCCTTCATGGTGTCAGCCTTTTTTATGATGGAAGTATTTGATGTTTTAAATGTCCTTACAGTGAAACATGGTGGAAGCACAGGATCATGAAGATGTCTTTTGTAATGAGAATATGAATGCACAGATTGTTTCAAATTTCTACAGCATAATGGGTAAATCAGAATATAATAAGCTCTTTTTGGAAGGCAGTCTTTAAAACCAAATTAACTTACCAAACAGGCACTGTCCTGAGAAAACCTGACACATTGCTGGCTACAAGATCACCTGAGACATCTGTGAGATGCAAGTCTCCTGGCTGGTACTTGGGTGTTTGGTAACCATGTTTGTGATCATATCATTAGCGTCAGAACATGACATGCATATTTATCCTGTATTAGAGCCTTCTGCTTTGGTAATCTCTTCTTTGTGAAAAATCAGTATAGAGACAGCTCAACTACTGGTGTGCCAATGATAGATGGAAAACCAGCCAAGCTGAAACATTCTGCTATTCTGCTTCTCTGCTACTTAATATTCCCTGAAAGTTGAAGATCTGGGTGGATAAATAAAGGCTTGCAGCCAGACAAAGCACGTGACATGGGAAAACTATTCTTGGATCAATGTCAAGAATGAGATTGACATTCATAAAAATCTTAAATCACTTCTGCTTCTTAAATGGTTGATGACTTCATGTGCTGGGGCAAAAATTTGTTGACTGTGTAGTGAATATCTATATTCTCTTGTAAACATCCTTGTTTGCACGGCAAACAGCTATTGTGCACATATTTTCCTTGGTTGAGTAAACAACACAAGGCATAAATGAAGTGAAATCAGGCAATGAATTTGGTGTCAGGAATGTAAGTCCATAGCTGTGATTTTTGTTGTATTCATTCACTCTGCTAAAACTATTTCCTTGACCATCATACATACATAATTCTTGCTATGGGATTCCTCTGAAGTGGCTCTGCCAGAATAGTTACCACCCTATGTGAAAAGCTGTTTTCTTTTCTGGATGTCCTTAAGCTGTATCAGCGTGCTCTGTATGCCTTCTGCTGCTGCTATGGGCTCTGAACTCATATATAGTTCTGATGTGTTTCTGAAACAGATTCGCTAGTAAAAATCATTATGGAAATAACATTACACATGTTTTTCACTGCAACTTACCTAAAATCAAGAACTGCGAGATAGTAAATTTGAAAATGGTTTGAAATTGTTTAAAAACAATTTATAACCAATTGCAGAAAGTTGAAGAATAGAAAGTTGCTGCTCACACACACACACACACACACACATGTACATATGTAGTAAATTCAGAAATCTTCTTGCACCATTAATTACCTTGTTGTAAGTAATTAGACTCAAAAGAATTGAGATTTACTTAGCATTATTAATTCTTTGTTCTTCAGATTGTCTTTCACTGGTGACATTTCTGGATTTTAACTTCTACTGTATGATGCAAAACAAAGAAGAAAAAGGGGCAAAATAGTGACACAGTTAGTTCCCTGGCATACATTCGAGGAATCTTCCGATAGAGCAACCAGCAAGAATGTAATCAAAAAGGATAATTATGGTTTAAGGATACTCCATGCCTTCTCCACAATAAATGATCCTGAGACATTGCAATTGCCTGAAAATGCAGAGGTGAATGTCTGCCTGTTGAAGATCAGCTTGTTAGTTACGAGCAATAGGAGCCTGCAAAGAGTTTGTTTCTCTTTCCTCCATCTGAAGAGGCTGCAGCAAGGGATAGCTGTATTCCAAGTCACTTGTAATAAAGTTCTAGAAAATTGTTCTTTGACTTAAAAATAATACGTCGGTTGAGTACATAATTCAGTATAAATTTAGTCAGTTTGCTAATAGTAATAATTCTGATATTAATGAGTATCTAAAGAAGAGAAAACGAGATTATTTTAACTTAATTTATTCAGTATGTCCAATTTATTTTCTGTAGAAATGATGTAAGCAGAAGAATTTTTTTGAGTAAAAGTTACAATGACATATTAAAAACACTAGATGAACCTTACAATATAACTAAGGATTGGATTCTGTGGTATGCTGGTATGGTATTATCAGCATTCAACACTGTCGTCTTCTGCAGGGGCTAAAGGAGAGAAAGGTCAGAACAAGGATGTGCTGAAACTTTGCTTATATTGGTACTTCTAAGAGTTCATAATAAAACTTCTGCTATCTCAGTTTGGCCATGGGCTGTAACATTTAAAACACAAAGATGTTCTGTAATATATGTAAAATGAAATTATTTTACTTAGAATCTACACTGGAAATAATAATACAGCTTTGGATTTCAGACTGTACAGCATAGTGGCAATGGGTTTTTCTTCATAGATGATGACTTCCTCTGTAAGGTGGAATTCTTCAGAGGTTACTGAAATATTTATTGAAACATCTGTTGTCTCTGGTCTCTTCTCCTAAGCAATGTCCAGTATCTCCAAAAACTAAACCTAAAGAAGTTTGAAAGATGTTGCAATTTGGGATCATCAGACTGTCAAACTGCAGACCACTGGGTGCACTCTATAAACTGGGATAAGTGGAGAAAAAAGAATTAGAGATACTGAAATGAAAATGAAAGGCCTGTAACAGTGTGAGAAGAGATAGATTAGATTCTCCTAAATATTTTTGATTTTTGAAATGCTGAAGTCTGTAAAGAGGAATCATTAGCAACTTTGCACTGAATGTGCTTTAAATATTTTTCTGCAATACAAAACCATCCTTCATTTTTTGGTGAAAGCAATACTGACACTGTAGGATCTTATTGCCCTCATTTGCATAAGTTTAACAAATATCTTAAGGAAATTAACTACTTCAGCAAACCAACCATATCCTGTAATTTCATGAAAACTGAATTATAAAGCAGTCACACAGTATAAAGCATTTTTTGAAAGTGATGCAAACATTTCTTACTGTATCCTGTAATTATCCAATCATAGAAACAAGAAAAGGAGAACATTATAAGCAAAGTATATTTGAATTTAAATTCCATTACAAAGCAGTCATAGTTTTCATTTCATCAGCAAGGTGGCATGGTGGTGAGACACTCACATGCATACATTCTGATAGTGTTTACAATGACTTTTTTTTGTCGTCTCAAACCTCTTCCTCAGAGAAGCATTTATTTTCTACATCAGATTCAGTAAACTCATTTATATAACTGGTATTCTTAAAAAAAATAATTTTGTGGCCAGTCTGCAGTGTCCTAGATAATGGTAAGCTGGAAGATTTCTGTCACTAATAAAGTCAATGGCGTTAAAGTTGAGATTGCCTTGCCTATCCATAGAGCCGCCAGCTCCTGTCTGAGAGAGGAAAAGGTAACGCATAAGGTCTTGAGTAACCCACAAGCATGAATCAGATTTCATAAGGCATCTCAGATGGCATTCATTATAAGTCTGTGTTGTGGCAACTGAATACCACCATCCCAATAGTGCCATAGCTCATAGAAATCTGATGGTCCTCAAAGTGACTTTATGGAAATTTAACAGCTACTTTCATCAAAATGTGAAAAGCCCTGCAGTCAGCCAGAAACATTCTTCATCATTTAAAGTATTTATTTGTACTAAAAGTGATGGATATGAGCATATCAAATCTAAAGAAGTGGTGGAATGTGGTAGAATAAGTATTTTTGAAAGATTATAATCTCTAAATAGTTTCCTTTTTTTTTTTCTGTCTGGAGTTTTTCAAATTTAGTAAAATATCTACCTTGATTTATTCTTTCAAAAAATGTATAAGCCACAGTAAGGCTACCCAGCTGTGCTACCTAGCAGGGATCCATCTGTCTTGACAGTGCAGGACCCACCAGTTGTAATGCCAGTGAGTGGACTGTAAATCCTTGAGTCCCATCAGGCACAGAGCACACATGTGTGTGCACACACACAATGCAGAATGCAGAAATACTCTGCTTAGGGGTGTGCACATAATGTGTGAACACCCTGCTTTATTGTAAGTTGGTGTCCTAGACATGATCTGGAATCTTGCAGGCCAATGACTCTGCGTTCCTGTGCATAATCGGGAACGTTCAACGACAGGTAAAACAACTCAGCAGATTACAGGACTGGACCTAAAGATGCAGTCAAAATTTGGTGGTGACAATTCCGTCTGTGGAAAAAACCAAATCACTGTCATATTAGGGGGCTTTTGGTTCATAGTTTGTATCTATCATTTTACAAAACACTTCATGTTCCCTCCTCATGGGAAGTGAATGAATATTCCTGAACAGTTAAGCCTGGGAGAATGGCTTGACCATGAGATAAATGTAAAGCATCACATAAAAAAGCACAGAGCTCATTCTACCTACCTTCCACAGGCCTGTGAATGCTAATTGTCTACATTTTAACTAATCTGGTATACCTTTTGCACTCTTAAGACTGTACGTCCATTAACCAACTCTCTTTTGTTTCTCATTGGTGTGTCTGAGGGTCGGTTTATGGTGAAAGTGCTTTCGAAGTCAGTGGTTTAGTCACAAATGTTTTCAATAGTATAAAATCTGAAGAATAATGCATAACACAGGTGTCCCTGAAGCCCACACGCTTAAATTCCCTAGTACAATAGTTTCTGGTGACTGTGTTTTCAGGTGGCACCGTGAGTGTACTCACCCCTAACAAGCAGCTCTGTCTCATCTGCCACGGTGTCCGCCGCGGTCTGAACCCTGCAGCCGTATCTCCCGGCGTGCATCAGGAGGATGTTCCTGATCATTAAATCCGCAGAGGACGCTTGCTGAAACAGGGATGAAGTGCCAGTTTAAAAGTCAGTAAATCTGCGTTGAAGGTAGTTCACGAGGGTGTTTTGTACAGCGTGAGAAACTCCTGATTGCAGCTTTCTTCTTACAACAGTTGTGTGCCCTGATACCCTCTTTTAAGGATTACCAGAACACTGCATTTATAAAATTATTAACAGGGATTAAAGAAGAGGATTTCAGGTTTTTAATAACTTTGACTTTGCTTAAAGCACACTGTGCATATTTGCATGCTCAAAGAAAATGATTCCAAACTAGCTCAAAGAAATTCATTAAGGAGATGAACAGAAATATTTTTGATGCAATCCTTGGTATTGAAAAAGTCCTCTTAGAAATGAAGGGCTCTTTCTTCCTCTTCCTCTTCCTTACAATGCACTGACATTTGGAGTTTGTCTCTTTATTGCAATGAAATTAAGATGACTTAAAAGATAATATTGATTGCTTTTTATTGACACAGGCGAAATTAATACTAAAAATTATTGAGGAAATGTGAAGAGATTCTCATTTTTACTCTTGAAAATGGTACATATTTAAATTTGAAACATGTGATCCCTGGGTGAGTGTACAAAGAGAACCAGTTCAAATTTTTGTTAGTATTCTAGCCAAGAGCGGTTACAATGCCCCAAAATTATGAGGAGAAAAGAGAAGATTTGAAAGGAGAACAGACTTTTGGAGGATAAATGGCTTTTGCTAAGAAATTCTCTATAATTTCATAAATTCAAGCAATAATATTAGATTTTACATGTACAAACTCATTCTTGTGTCTAAAACTTACTGGAGTCAATAAATGTTGCTCCATCATATTTAGGGAGCCCAAGTCCACAGATATTATTGATTTAATATTGTTGCTACTTAGGGAATGAAGAGATAAGTGCAAACAAAAGTCACCCTGACCACATGGTGTAGAAATTGCAGTTCACTTTTTCAGTTCTGTGGCCTGCAAAAAATGGTTGCAACCTTTTTGATTTAGCTTAAGCACCAATAGTTTTTAGCAAATCACCATATCTATTTTTGTTTCTTTCAAAGCATTTTTTTTGAGTCAAATGGAAATAATGTTAACATATCAAGCCAAGATAGACAAAATATCCTGCAAATATCACTTCATGTCCTTATCATTGCTTCTTCGTAGGATTTGTGAGCCTAACGTTGTTTTTTAAACAGTAATGTGGAGTTTGTATAACATTATAGTACAGATTACATATAATTAATATTTATGATATAATTATGTGACATAACATATAATTATTACACTTAAGCACTCTAGAATAGATAATGTATAATTTTAATAATTACATGAGCAATAATATATAATTTAGAACATATAATAATAAATATATTTTTATCTAAACCACTGTTTTATTATTCCACTATTCACTATTAAATTTGAGTTTATATAATACTGTACATATACCAAATACATTATATCATGTATAGTACATTTTATACAATAATATAAGATGAGATTGTGTAATGTAATAAATATAATACAATATGATATATAACATATTATGTATATGTTATATTAAACTATATTTCCCTGCTATAATGTATTGCACATTATATATTAAATATTATCAATAATAAATTGCTATATAGATAATATGATAAAAATAGTGTAATGTAACAAAATAACAAATATATATTACTGGATGTTGTATACAAGTGTTTAGATGCATGTCCTCGGTGTTTCACTTAAAGAAATGTTTACTGAGTATAGTAATTTCCTTTCTCAGATTTTATTTACTTTGGTAACCAAGCAAAGATTGACAGTCTGTCCTTGAATGCTGTTTCTTTTGTCAAAATATTTCTGTGCAGTTGTTCTGATTTGAGTCATTTTGGTCCTGAATGACTAGAATTGTACCCTGAATTCAAAATAAAGTCTTACTAGGGGTGTATGTGTTGATATTTCTCTAGCTGGGCTGGAAATATGTCACTGACTCCACCTAGATTCATATTTTACTGGTTTTTTGGCACACGCTTATTCTTTGCTCAGGTTGTTACACTCAGATCTTTATCCTTCTCAACCGTTTGCAAGTTATGAGTTCCCACTTTATAACCAGTCGTCCATATGTGCATGACCTTGTACATTTCTGTCTGTTCCCATGTGTTATTTTCATCATCTGCTCTATTGGTAATATATCTAATTTTGTGCCAGACAATTGTTATTTGCATACTTTTATCTCTTATGCCAAGGTCATTAAAGACAAGATGAAATAGAATTCATTCCAAGATCTAGTCTTCTATAATTTAGCTTTTTCCTTTCTAGGCAGAAGAATTCTTTTTCGGCACATCTTGGCACACCTTCTTCAGCCAATCTTCTCTTCATTTGCATTTTTGTAACTGAACTTCTCCCAATATTCCATGTAGCACCAAGACAAAATCTTTACCAAAACATATTCACATGCAAAGAAGGAAAGGAGAAGTGGGACATCAAGGATGCTACTGAGATCAAAGTGAACGTGCACATGATCTATAGCTTAATAGCCCTGTAGATCTAAGAGTGTGAATACAATGCTAGTGTTTTGCCTTCTGACATAGACTCATTAATGATGCTGCTGGAGGGAATATATTCAGACCAGTCAGGCCATAATGCAATTCCTAAGTTTTTGCTCTGGCATATCAGAAATCACACCAGTGGAAACAAGTATCTGAGTACTTTGCAGGTCTAAATGCAAAAGAAGAACATACACTCCCACCAGGAGTCAACTTCAGGATACAAATTTTTTAAGTTGTCTAGCACAGCAACATTTACTAGCCTTTGAAATATGGGTTGCTCAAGATAATTAGTGGTTCTGGTACAAAGCCTTAGCTATTAGAAGGATAAGACCAGAATCAGTCCACATGTGTCCTCTCTTGAGGGTAATTTACTTTTAATGTGTGTTTGGTTGTTAAGTGGGAGGAAAAGCATAATGGGTAGCCACTGCCTGGTTTCATTGATCAGGAGCTGTTAAAAATCTTGGCTGTCACTCTAACTTCCAGAGGGTTCATGACTGTGTGAATCCTAATATTCTTATCAGGAAAATATATGTATTTCATCTGCACACTTGTGTCACTGGCAGACAAGCAGCAGTTGAAAGAATCATTGCTGTAAGTGGAGAGCAATGCAGTACAATAGATCCCCATGAAACACATTTATTACAGCATAACGGGATGTGCAGCCAGCATTGCTTACGATGTGTGAGTGGAAAGGAATTAAACTCACTGTGTTTAACACAGAGGGATATGCGCTCAGTCATTAGACTCTTGATCATGGGAAATGAGACATTTTAGCTTCCATTTAGATAAGTAGGAGCTATGTTTGATCAGGACTTCTAAAAAATGCTTTTTTGCTGTTCAGCTTATTTGCTGTTCAGTGGTATTTATAAAGTGGTCTTTATGAATTTTACGGACTCTTCCAAGTCTTGGAAGATGGATTATTTTGTTGATCAGTTTATCCTGTAATGACAAGTTCAAGGCCACAACAGGGCCTGGGGGGGTTAAACTGATGTGCTGGACTTCCAAATCTTAAGAAAATCTCTACACTGTGTCATTGCAGCTGCTGCTCAAATTTGAGATACTACAACCCAGTTTAAAAAAAACCTGCTAAGCAGGAATGCAGCAGAAACTCCATCAAGAAAACTATCTAAGGTCAGAAGATTTATCTTCTGCTTTTAGTCTTCTCTCAGTGGAAAAAGACCTAATACTTCAGGCAGAATCAGCAAAATCCCCTTTGGGGAAGACCAAGACTGGGTGACATGGATGTAAACAGCGTAGAAAGATCTCCTGTCTTGACTAACATGAGTTAGAACAGCCTGGTGTATCAGCAGCCATGTGGGGCCAACATTATTAAATGCTAAAATCAGTGGTGTTGAAATTTCTTTGTCTACATCTAAATTTTGACTTTATTAAGTGTATGTTTTTAAAAGCTGCTTTTTATTCCACTTATTTTATGCTCTTCTGTAATGGGGCATATTTTGCAGTAAGTGCACTATGTCAAAGTAGCATTTTATTAGAAAAATCTATATTCCTTGGTGTTCTGAATATCATATATTACTCATTTAGCCAAGTATCAAAAGCATTTATATTTGTTCGGTCCAAACTTCGACTCTGTGGAATATAACTTGTACTTTACTGAAGCTAAGGCTTAAAAAAAAACCCCAAACCAAAATGAAACAGATAGGTTTAACAGCCTATCTTCTAATGATTTTAAGGAAAACGAAAGGTAAACGTCAAGGCCAGCAGCAGCTATGGACCTACTGTAACACTGGTCTTCATTAAGCAGCAAATAAATAATAATAAAGCTATTGATGCTATCTGTCATGACTAATGGTTCTCTCTAGGGCAATAAATTATTGTATAATTCATATTATGCTCCTGACTATCCCATTCATCAGGTTCTGGGCAGTTACAGTGCTGAGTGCTGTATCAATCCATTGATACCAATCTCTCTGCTCCAGCGTGGCATGTTATCTGAGTTCATAGTTGTGTCTGCAAAATATCTCATCAGCTTTACCTGTAAGGTATTACTTGAAGTAATTTTTTCACAAGAATCCGTGCCACCTATGTATAGCATTTGCTTTTGGTGTGGTGGTACTTCCCCAGGCTCCAGGGAGCATGTAACATGCATATTTTGCTCAATGAGAATCACCGTGTTGCTTTTGTCCTTTGCACCCTTTGCCCTAATGCTTGGGATTTGCAGAGGAAAAGAAATAATGTTAACTTGCAGAGAACTTACTGTTGGTGAATGAATACTTCTTCAGCCATCCCACATCCCCACAAAGAGGAAGTTGCATGTGGATTTTTTTCTTTCCATTTCATAAATACTGAGAGGTTGTGAGTTGCTTTGCAGTAAAGTAACTTTTACATATGGTTCTTCAAGTGAAGAGAATTACACTCACTCTTCCTGTGAGAGTGAGTTCATTATCTTGAGCCAGTTGCTAGGAAACCTCCCTGTTAATCTGTCCATTCATTTACTGTGTTTTTATCTCTAAACCAAGGTGATTCATTCAGCATCCAACCTTTTCTTTTGAAGGCTTTGCACAAGAACAATCTGTAATTGGCCTGCATTTGAAATGGAGCTCACAGCTTTTTTCTAACATTTAGTAACTGTGCTGTTTACTTCCCGCTACCTTTTCTGTGGTAGAATTAAATATTGGTTTGATTATTACACAATTTATCATATATGTTCACACTACAGAATCATATATGGAGAATATATATGAAACCTAGGAACCTTAAATCATTCTCCTGTCATTATATCAGTCCTAGCTTTCATGTAATCTGTTTCTGATGCTGCTCATTTTCCATGTTGATCGTTGTACTTCTCTTCCACACTCCAACTGCAGTTCTATGAAGGTAGCTCTGATTTATCTTGGAAATAGGGACAAAAAGGCAAGGAATTTCAAAATACTGGGTAGTCAATAGAGATGATGTGGCAAGTCGCATCTCTGAGCTTTTGCACTGCAAAGGCCTGGGATCTAGAAAGGCTGCCTGTTATTGTACCAAGGATTCAGGTTGGGAACTCAAGCTGGACAACATGCAGTGCAAATCTGCTCTCTGCTTGGAAGAATACGTCCAAAAACTGTGGTGGAGGCTATCATGATTCAACAGAAGCTTAAATCACTGGGAAAAAAGCATGAGCAACCACTGACTGCCATTGCAGGAAAACTTTTATGATGAAAGCCTAAGGGGTGTTTAAGTAATTTCTTTACTATCACTACAGGGTTTTACCGAGGCTTGCTGGCTGTTGTCTCAATTTCTTAACAGTGAGAGGCGAAGAAGCTTTCCTACACAGTGGTTTCTATACAGAAGAGAATGCTTGGGAGATACAATAGGCTTGAAAAGTACATATACGTTTTGTAAGGTCATATTCTGTATAAACTGAGAACAATAAAACAATGGTCTATAATTAAATGAGACTGAGATTTTATCCTAGAGACTGACCTGAGTTGTTAATGCTATCTTATTCAGCTTAAATGATTATTTAAAACATATGGGTGTTTTTACAGATAACACACAAGTTAGGTACATTCCTGACATACATTATTTGATTTAGCAAAATAGTCTTTATTAACAAAAATTAGTACAATTAAACTGAAAAATGATTTCACACTTGAATCTTGATTGACATATTTGATTAGCAATGGAGTTTATTTTTGGTGAATTTATCTGAAGCAAATTAATGATCTTACAGAATAACCTCATGGCAATGTTAGTTTTGTACCATCAACGGTAAGTTAAAAATAGCAATACAATAAAGTTCTTTTATTATGCTGAAAATTTATATGTGCATTATGATGGATTGTTGGCTTCAAGCCAGCTTCTGTTCATAATACATTTAGGACCATTTAAGTGCCATTTCATGCAAATTCTCAGGTTTGAACACATCAACCACTTGCCTGTTTACTGCTCATGATGTTTATAAATTGCAAATATTTAATCTGTTAAAAAGCAGCAGATTTCGCTGTTGATATAGTTATAAAGGCAAATTATATTCTGAGTTCTGTCTTTTAATAATATAAGTACATTTGGAACAAAGAAGATGAAATTATTGTTACTAGTTTTGTTGAGATTAATGGTATGTGGTAGTATAATGATGGTAGTGTAGTATAATAGCGTCCAGGGTGACGCAGGTTGGCTGAGGGATACCTGATAGTACACAAGTTGCATTTTCCACATCTGTAAGAAGTAAAAAAGATGGTTTTCAAGGTTTTTAGGTCTGTGGATCCATAAGAATTATCCAGGGGAGATGTGGACCCTTCCAGTGGCAGTATTTTGGAGCAGTCTGCACAGAGAAAGCAAGAATAATGAAAACAGTTGTTTTGGGTGAGGACTGGTCATTGGGAGTGGATGCCAGAGAGCACTGGAGTGTTGGGAGTGGATAAGAAGGACTTCAAAGTGTGGCTTGAATTGCCACAAATGAGTTTCTCTCATTTTATTGAGAAAAGACAGAGGAAGAATCTAAGTTAAATGAGTATCAGATGCCAGGTAGTATGTTATGTATGTTTGTGAAACATAAGGATTAAAGAAAACAGAAAAAGTATTGATAATGGGAAGGAATGAGAAAAAAGATGGGATATGAAATGACAAGCTTCAGGACAGAGAGGTCCACTACACTCATGTTGCTAAATTCATGTTCTGTATCTGAGTTGTT
Organism: Chionis minor; assembly: GCA_013398295.1. Lineage (NCBI taxonomy): Eukaryota > Metazoa > Chordata > Aves > Charadriiformes > Chionidae > Chionis > Chionis minor. The sequence continues at coordinate 148,925 of VZSF01003446.1, read as the reverse complement.
ATTACCAGGAGCAAATGGAAGAGAAGATCAAATAATGTGGGGTACCTGCGCTCCTGTTTAAAGACACAGAAAGAAGTAATGAAGAGCATGGAGTTACACAAGTGATTTGAGTGTAAGGGCGGGGGTAGCGATGGATGAAGATGACAGAAACGAAAGCAAAACCTGTTTGGGAAAAGTGTGTGCCATGTTGAGAAGACATCAAAACAGGAAGTATGAAGAAGACACATGACTGGGATTTCATTAGTGTGGTGCACAAAGATAGTTGTGATATCCTTACATGAATGGAGATATATTAAAAGGGTCAATAGATGATGGCACACATCAACTGTAGCAAATCAAGCTCCTAGGTGAGAAATAAAAAAGGCAATGAGGAGAGAGAGAAAAGGAAAACGGAAAACTCTTCCTGGTGGCTAGCCAGAAAGAATATTCTCCTCTCAAGGCTCTCTCAAGCCATCAGTAAGTGGTGATGAAGGAGATGATGAGGATTATTTTTTGCCTTTTTTTCCCCTAGTGTTGTAAACTTTTCTTTGGGATCTACTCAAACTTTGTACATGTTAATGTTGATTTGAATATGTTAATTAAAAACAATTGTTGCACAGTGATTGATTGTTAAGCTTCTGAGCACATATATTGTTGGATAATACTCATCAAGTATTTACATGCCCATTATCTACTTCGCTGCACACTGTGGTTTGGTTTACAAAAGAAGAGACAAAGAAAGGGGGCAGGAGAGAGGGGTGAGTTTCAAGCCAGTGGGAGCATCTTCCCATGAGATCCCACCATAACAACACGATTGGGGTTTGCAGGTGCAAGGTCACAGGAACAAAACCAGGAGATCAGCAATGTGAGAACTGCAAGGGAGAAATACATCTCTGGCAAACACTGCAGAACAGCTCAAGAGAAAGGTTGCAGGGCTGCAAGGGAAAAATAGACAGCAGAGCTGCAAATGGAAGGCCTTAGTGCTAGTAAGGCTGATCGGGTGTTCAAACAATCTGACATGCAGTTATAATGCAGATTAACACTGTGCCAAGCAGTTAAATGATCCATCAGTGTAAGTAAACAGGGGAAAGAATGGACTGTCATGAAATATCTTTTATTTACCCCAAGACTTTTCTCTTTAGAATATTTCCTGTAAACAGGGGAAATACAAAATACCTTAATAGAGTAAACCATAAAAATTATGTGGCTGTATTTCATGACTTTTTTATTGCAAACATTTTTTTAACAGTAATAGGTATTCAGGAATGTTAAGAGATTCACATTTCCCAAAATTCTCAGTTATCTCCCTCCTCCAAAGTAAAATTAAATAGAGGAGATGTTACTTATCATCTCTCTCCCTTACTCTCTATTCATATCTGAAGCCACAAGCACCTGGGCACACCAGTTTACGTACTTGTTTGATTCTAGGAAATGTTCAGTGTCCCATTCTAATGCAGCATACAGGTGTGTCTATAAATTCAATCAGTTCACTGGGATTGTTTATGTCCTGGAAGCAACACATGGTAAAGTGCATTATTAGACCATGGTCTTCATTGTGTTCAGATTTTGGCTTGTAGTTACTAGCTGTAAAACACACATTTCAAATTTTTTGATCAGAATTTTTTATTCCATTTTGTACACTCCCTAGTTTAAAAGAAATTTGTATTACCAAAAGACAAGATAAATTTTTTACTTTGAAACCGCTTCTGCTCACTCAAGTATTTAACTGCTGTAGCATGACAAATGGGCAAAACCTGGTAGTGAGCATAGGGCTGAAATATCTGGAGATTTGAGTTGACGGTAATGGCTGTGTTCAGCCACTTTCATCAGCAAGAAAGTATTGTGACAAACAGTGAAACAAATTGGTAGCAATGAGATTGATATAGCAGCATTACTCTGAACAGAAATTCTCTGTGCAGAGAGCATGTACCTTCTACAAGACTTTTGACAACTGTTGCTGTTTTCCTCAGTGTGGGGAGGAGGGAATTTGTTAAATAAACCTCCTATTTAATTAGCCTCATTTGGATTTATGTCCAGTAAAGAGAAAAGACATTGTTATTAACAGCCTGCTGTTTTAATTGATTCCATGTAGTGTGGAACTTAGTGCTGCCTATTTAGAACATGTTCAGGAAATCTTAATGTTAACTTCTAAAATATGATTATGGTACTACAACAAACAAAGGAGAGACTTGAAAATGTAAGGAAAGGTGCAAAGTCACGCTCTCTCATGAGTTCTAAGTTATCAGATTGAAGTCTCCAGTGCTAGACAGTAGTTAATGTATTGTCCAGTCTGTATCTACTGGCCTTTTCTAAGTAGATTTCCGTTCGCTTCCATGTGAACAAATGACCACTATAAAATATAACATGACAAGTTGTGCTTATTGCTTCCCATGGTGGCAGTTTCAGTTAAGATCAAAGACCAAGAAGTATGGAGACTAAATCACTTTCCTGAGTCTGAAAGGTGCTCATGCAGGTCAAGATGAGGGGCACTAAGAGCAATGCTGCTGCTTACCAGTCTGTGGATAACCACAATAAATCACTTTGCTTGGCTGCCGTAAAAACAGTTTCAACTTTCAAACACAGAATTGGAATGATGATAGGTGAATGAAAATCTACTCATAAAATCAGATGTCTTTATCTAGAAAAGGGGTAGCTCCAGGACAAAATTAAGGTCAGTGGAGAACTTAGAAAAGAAAATTCTGAATAGAATCTTGAACAGGGCTGCTGGATTTGGCAGAAAGGACAGAAAATCAGTTACCCCAATAAAAGCAAGCCCATCTAAATTTCCTGTGCTCAAGAGCTCACCGGTGTTGCTAGAAGGAAATCTTGGCAATTCGGACTTCCACGCAAAATTGTTTCTATTAATTACGCGGATTACCCCTCACAGACCTTAAAAGTTATTGAATCTTTTGGCAGACAAAGTAAGACTTTTCTAATGTCAAAGGATTCTGGATATATGTAACCCTTTGCATTATTGTTCTGCTACCAAGTGTACTGTGGAGTTATGCATACATAACTTTTGGGATGTTTTCTTTCCTAAACTGCCTCCTGCAGCTGCCACTCCAGTGGAGTTTGGTTTGTTTTCCTTAATATTGCCTTCATGCACAGCTTTGTTCAGCTTGACATCCTTACCACACTTATCCTCTTGCCAGCCGAGTCCCTGAAGGTACTAAATCCTTGCTAGCTCAGTAAATAACAGCAAAACCACCTTCAATTTGTGTAAAAATTAGTTCTCAGGATGAAAAAATGATGACACTTTTTTTTTTTTTTTTGGTACAAAAGCTACAGATATAATCTAAAAACAAGTAAAGCAATATGTATTATTAAGAGCAGCTTTTCCTCTTCCTTTTAATCGCAATTGTTAGGGAGCGCACAGTTTTAGTAAGTGAAAATTTGTCTACAGCCCAAATAAATGTTACTTTAATGATAGCTTTTATAACACTGCATTAGGCATCAGAATGTTCACCATACTTAACACCTGGGTCTGACACAGTGAAACTATGAGCAATGCAACCAGTGGTGAGAGGTTGACAATGGTTTTGTTATTAACAAAACCCATTCAAATAATGTTCAATTTGTCAGGCTTTCAAACAAACAGACAAAAGCCAGACAAACCTGAACGTTTTTTTATCTGATGAAGTATCAGAGTGTGCAGAAGAAAATAGACATATAACTCTATATCTTCATGCACACAAAGGATATTATTTTTCTCAAATGAACTACATTAAAATGTATTTTGTTCATGATCAACTCATGCAATTTAAAAAAAAATATTTCATTCAGAAATGCAAAATAAGGGATATAGATAGAATTCTACCAGATTTCAAGTTTTCTTCAAGTTCTTTTTTTCTGCATTCTTAAACCTGTGTCGTTATTGCATTGTGTATCACTCCTTTGAAACTGGATAGGTTAAAGGAGCTTAAGTGATAGGAAAAACAGAAGAGGGTTATTGTCTTTCCCCCTAGTACCTGGTAATGATTTAGGTTTTAATACAGTAAAGAAATACATTTTCATCCGTGTGATTAATTTCATATCCTTATGTGGTTAACAGAAGTGATGTTAAAACACAATTTACAACATTCCACAAATGAGTACTTATAGGAATTATAGAGTTTTTGTGTCAAAACACAGAAAAAATTGCTGTATTAGAACAATCATTATTTTCAAGTTTTGCATCTCTCAGCTGATATTCATCTTCATTTTGGGACAATGCAAAAATTAAGATATGTCTTTTTGTGAATGGAGAGCTAGACATATTTTAGCTACCACTTTCAAAGACGAAGAAGGATGTGTCATATTATGTTTCCAACAGTATTTGGAAAAATTCAGTGAGGATTGTCTTAATGGGGTTGCGTTTTGTTCTCTCTGGTCTGAAAATGAATGTTTTCCCCCTCATCCTGCCTGTAACATGTTTATAGGTATTTTCAGCCCTCTTCTGGTTGATCCAAGCCTACTCTTCCATCTCTCTTTAGCGTGAAAACCAGAAAAGAAATGTCTTGGCATTTAAATGAGTTAGGAATGCAAGTAAATGAAGCATGGTCTGACCACCTCTTGTGTAAGCAATCTTGTAAAGGCAAATGAAGCTAGTCTGATCTAAAAATATCAGGGTCTGATAATTTATTTTGGCATTTCTTTAGAGTTGAATAGTATTTCACTATTTCAACCCTAGTTTAATTGTGACAAGCTAGGATCTAATATTGTAATAACTTGTGAAATATGCAATACCGCCTTTTCAGCCTGATTTTATTTTCTGATCAGCTAAAATTTGCTGTTTGTAAAAAACCATTGAGCATCGACTCCATTATGAGTGCTTAGTACTATTTTCACTTAGTAAAACAGTAATGAGAGGGAAGTCATAAACTTTTATTAAAACAGCTGGTTAAATCTCCTAGGTTTTGGCAAGATTTTAGTCATGTCAGGACAATAAAAGGAAAGAGTAATTTCATTGAGTTTTGCATGAATATTTGCCTGAAAAATAGTCCCAGTATTCTACCAAGTTCTCACTTTGAATGAGCCTTACACCTATCAATTTGAAGATTTTTTCTGGTACAAATGAAATTAATGAAGAATACTTCTTCAAAAATCTACAAAATGCTGTTTTCATAAAACAAATGAAATTACATAAAATTAGCTTTACTTTGATAGGAGAAAAGACTTTAGAAATTTCCTAGCCTGAGGATTTTTCCCAGAGATTAAAAATTCCCTTCATCACAGAAGGTGCTGAAATGCACTGAAGGAACCATGTAACACATTTTATATTTCAAATTTTTGGAAATTACTTGAAGATAAATTGTAATCATAGGATGTTTTCTTGAATAAAAGAATGTTTTAACCTTGAGGTTAAAAAAAAAAAAGAATGATAGTTTTACTTCCGACATGTAGTCCTGGATTTTGAGTATTGGACTTCCTCAGATGAAGAGAAGTATGCTAAGAACCCTCATACCTTATATATAATTTATTAATGTTTTTCAATTTAAAAGTTTATTGAAGTAAAACCAAATAATAATAATAAAAAAACAACCAAAAAACCACACCAAAAAAGCAGAGCACAAAGTGAATATAAGTATGACTTCCACAAAGGCAAGCAGAAGAGTAAATTTATTGCAGCTGACAAGATTTTTAATGCAAAGTTAACTTGGCTGCATTCTACTCAAATTAGATACATTAACTTTTAAAATTTCCCGACCTTTGTGAGCTTCATTTTTCTATGTTAACATAGCATGGACATTTGATTTACATTTCATTACTGGGAAGATTGAGTTAAATGACTGTAGATTCTATTTCCAAACTTGGTCACATTAAGAGACTTCTTTCTACTAAGAAAAGTTCAAACCATTTTATATAGAACAGGTTTGAATTACTTTGTCATACCATTTGATCATATTAAATTGTTTTTGAATCAAGAGGTGATAAGTGAAATTGGTGTGAATATTTTTTTCCATATGATTCTTATTGACTTAAATAAGGGTTGCACAGTTAAAACCTACCTTTTGCAGGGGAGTTTGAAAATAAAGTACACTCCTTGATATTCAGATATTAAAACATATGTTATGCAAGTAAAAACACTGGGATGTGAGGACATTCCAACAACGATATTATCGAGAAGACAGCATCCTTTCTATATTACAATCAGCAGAAGGATGTAAGGAGGATTTGATTCAAACTACTTCCTGTTCCCTCACAAAGATCACCAGATGCCTCACTAATAATAGGATGTGTAAGTATATGTTTAATATCTTCTTGATTAAAACTAGTTGAAGTAATTCTAGTGGCTGCAGTTTGCACGTCCTCTAGCTAACATTTCTTTCCAAAATTAGTGAAACCACTTATCTTTCAATTTAGTCAGAATTTGGTAAATGGGAAACATGTAAAAGCATGCACAATTCTACCAGTTCACAGCACACAGATGACAAACGCATGGTCACTTACTGCCTTGATGCTTTCAAAGTGTCCTCCTTCTTTTTCAAAGTCAATTGGCTGCCCATTGAGTGTCCAATAGAAAGTGACATCTAGTGTGCTGTCATGAAGGGCTTTGCAACTGAGGACAATGCTTTCTCCAACCGTTAACTCTATCTTCTTGGGAGTCAGCTCTATTCTTGTAGGTTCTTGAAATATAGAAGGATTAGGAATATTTAGGTGGAAGTTTAGTTATAGAACAAGGCCAAAATAATATGACTGAGTTCTGCTTAGTCTACTCAGAGCTTACATTTACTGTTTGTTTCAAATACATAGTGTCGAACACTGAAATATATTCATAATGCACACCAAGACATGACAGTGGTGAACAGAAGATACAGCCAGTTATGGGAGCAATAACTCAGGATCCTAAACAACACTCTATAGGACTTCTGAGAAGGATTAATTAATTAATTTTATTAGCCTGAGAAAAAGCTATTACTTTTTTTTTTTTTTTTTAAGACTGCATCACCTGGAATCTTGTGATTCCATGAAGATCTCAGTTTTGCCACTTAAAATAAAAAAGGATGTTTCCATGCATACTAAATCCAGGAAGAAGCCTGAAAAATGAAGTCAAAGACTTGAACACCTCAAACCAAAATCCATGATTATTTAAGAATTCAGCCAAAAACTAAAAAAAATATGATTTAGAAATTAATTATAACTCAGTGATTTAATTATTATTACTGTTCTTAGGAACCAGTTTTCCTTAGATCTTAAACTGGTACAACTCTTACTTTAATCCTAAGCTTTGTTCCCATGCAGAAGGAGGCAGGAGCAAGTGAGTTCCCAAAGCTAAAATATGTTAAAAGGCATATTAATTATTTTATAATCATAGAATGGTATAGGTTGGAAGGGACCTTAAAGATCATCTAGTTCCAACCTCCATGCCCTGGGCAGAGACATGTCCTGCTAGACTAGGTCACTCAAAGCCTTATCCAACCTAGCCTTCCATACTTCCAAATATGATGCATACACAACTGTTCTGGGCAACCTGCTGTAGGGCCTCACCACACTCACAGTAAAGTCTTCCTTCCTAATATCTCATCTAAATCTAACCTTTTTCAATTTAAACCCATTTCCTCACATCCTATCACTACAGTACCCTAGAAAGAGTTCCTCTTTCCTGTAGGCCCCCTTTAAGTATTGGAAGGCCATTATGAGGTCTCTCCAGAGCCTTCTCTTCTCCAGGCTGAACAACCCCAATTCTCTTGGCCTATCTTCATAGAAGTGCTACAGCCCTCTGATCATCTTCATGTCCCTCCTCTGAACTCGCTCCAACAGGTCCATGTCCTTCTTATGCTGGGGGCCCAGAGCTGGACACAGTACTACAAGTGGGGTCTCACCAGAGGGGAGTAGAGGGGCAGAATCACCTCCCTCGCCCTGCTGGCCACACTCGTTTTGATGCAGCCCAGGATGTGGTTGGCTTTCTGGGCTGTGAGTGCACATTGCCAGCTCATGTTGAGCTTCTCATCAACCAACAGCCCCAACCACTAAATAACCACTAATATATATATATATACACACATATAATAACGACTAAAAATAACATTTTGTGTTCTAAAATATTTTATGAGAAGGACAAAAAGAATCCAGGTCAATTTTCTGAAGCCCAGCAATGGGAGTTGGTATTTCTCCACAACTAGAAGCATCCTAAGCTTCTTAAATTTCAAGTGAGATGGATGTGTTCAGTGCCTGTGAGAGTAAAAAGCCTCAGTTACTGGCCAGTGTCTTAAAACAGTTGCTGTCCAAATTAAACACATTACTATTTCACATCTCATCTGACTCACATAGAAATTATGGCAATATACTGGGAGGTGGGGGCAGTATGGTTCGTCTTTTTTTATTTTTTTAATTTTGGGGTTTAGGAGTACTGTACTAGTGAACACCTAATAAATATTCTACAATTTGTGAGAGTTGGACCAATATTAGCAACTCCCACCTCACCTTGATGATGTTGTGTCTAAGGATGAATAAGTGCTGGGCAGCACAGAAATTTAGCAACTCTTCCCTCTTTTCCTTTTGTAACACAATATGGTGTGTCCATGGTCTAAGTAGCCAAATCCCTAGTTGTGGCACCAGTCCTGTAGCCATTTGTTGATTTGCCAGATTTGACTGGCCCTATCAAGCCCCTTCCCGTTGACTGGTAGTATTGATTAAAAAACTACCTTCCCCCCAGAGTCCCTGACCACCCCTCTCATGGCTCTGTAATCCTTCGTGATATTCCTCAGACTGCTCCTGGCAGTATCATTGGTGCCCATGTAAAACAAGAACAGCAGATAATAGTCAGAGGACTGTACGAGGCTTGATGATCTCTCAGTGACATCCCTGCTATGACCCCCTGGTAAGCAGCACACCTCTGTAGAGTGCATCAGGTTGGCAGACGGATGCCTCAGTACCTCTAAGGAGAGTCACCTACTTCTATTGCCCATCACCTTTTCTTAGTTGCACTGGTTGTTATATGGGGAGCAGATCGGCCTGCCTTACTCAGCCCCAGCGCCCCTCCTGATGTAACTGGTTTTTCCTCTTCAGCCTGTAGAGTGGTGAAGCGGTTCTGCAGGGGCATTTCAGGCTTCAGGGGAATTCTTTTCCTCCTGCTGGTCCTTGCCATCACAAGCTTCCATTCTCCTGTATTGATGCCCCCCCTCCCTTCTGCGTGTGCCAGTGCAGGAGATTTTATTGATAGAATTATTTATAATTGGAGAGACTTAATATATATACTAATTCTTCTGATACACATCTATAATATAACAGCTGGAGTATGCAATCTGATGCAGGAATACAATGTTTGACCAGATGGAGGTTAGCCCCCCTAGCTTGTGGGAAATGCTTTTTTATTCTGCCTGTACAATGCTGCTGTATGGTTGGTTGAGGATTCTAAATAATAATTAAATATTAATAAAGGTAAATCATCATTATTATAAAAGTATTTTTTCATACCTTTAACAGATACTGATGCAATGATTTCTGCAGATCCAAATACGTTTACACCTTGGCATAAATACCGTCCTTCATCAGACTTGGAAGCATTCAGGATTCGCAGGCTCCCATGTGGAAGAATAGTTATCCTGAAAGGGATAGATACATAAATGTATAAATATATCTCCCATCCTAACAGCCAAATTCCATGATGATATCTTTCAGAGCTAATAAATAGGATTAAAGATTGCTGCCTCTGCAGCAAGGGATGATGAAAATGATAATTGAATTCTCTTCTGTTTCAAAATGGTTGTAATAAACCCATTTTATTCCTTCTCCTTCCTTAATTCAAAAAGTTTCAGGGAGGTATCAGTGGATTAGTATCCTTTGACACTTATCAGTGGTGAATTTTAATGAACCTTTTGTAAAAAATAAAAAAGGTGATTCTTCATAATTTGTCTTTAAAGTTTCACTGCTATATTATTGTCAAATCACATTTCAATATCAAGCACAGGCTATTCCCTTTATTAAAAAATGACCTTAAAAATAAAATCTGAGAAGAACGGGAAGTAAAATGTAAAAGAGAACTAGAAAAAACATAAAATTAATTGCATCTGGTCAAAATATGATTTATGGCATCACCAGACAGTTTAGCATGGAGACTTAAATAATACCTGTTATTTTGTAGCTCAGCTTTTATTTTTTTCTTTGAGTTTTGTATGATTGCAGGTCCACTACATCTCTAAGTAAGTAACCCCACCGAAGCATACTTGTGAGCAATGTTGTTCAACCATGTACATTTAGGTGCTTCAAATTTTGGCTTTGCTTGCATAGTATTAATCATAAAGTCCATGAAGTTACATAGAGGTGAAAATAGAGACATTTTTGCTGTTCTAAAATGACAAAGCCCCTAAATTTGTTATATGTTAAAGCTGTAGTCCTGGAATAGCAGTAAATTACCATTGCTCCTTTCCTGACAGAGAACTATAAACCTAAATGGAACATGGCAACTCTTATATAGCATTTAAGCCAAGGCCTGCTTGCAGATGTTGCATATCCTTTCCCAGGTTGCGTAAAGGTTATGGCTCTCTCAAAGGACATGGAAGATGTAGACTGGAAGCCCTCCAGCAGGCATGAACACTGAAAGCAGATAGTTTTCAGCAAGTGCTTTCAGGTATCACTTAGAAGTAGAGGAGGAGATGGAGTGCTTTCCTCTCCTGTGTTTTGAAATTAAGGTAAGACCTCTCTTTGTGTTAGAGAAAGAATCTAAGTAGGTGGGTGGCTTTTCCCCAGCGATGGTTGGACTTTCAGATATACCTGTCCAGAGAGGGCTTTTTATCTGTTAATATAGTGACTAGCACTCCTTCTGCTGGGAGTCCCTTATTGAGGCTATGATCAGAAATCATGGAGGGTACAATGTTGTGGTTTACTCTTGAGAAGTATTTAACCAGGAGTAAGGCACTTTGATCACCATTATTAACAGGGTTTGGGCTATTCAGCAGCCTAAAAAAGGAAGGAATTCCCTTTCTAGGCTGCTCATGTTAACATGTAAGGCTGAGTTACCATTGGTTTAAACTAGGAGTGATTTACTAAAGGCTTAAGATTCAATAATGTGTTCAAACTAAATCACCAATATGAGACTGCATATCTTTTTCTTTTTTTTTTTTTTTTTCCTGGAAAAAGAGTAATACCTCCCATTCTCTGACTGTTTGTGAAAAATGGTGTTTTATTATCCGAGGTTTATAAAAATTGTGGTGGAGAAAACAGAATTTAATTCCTGTGAAAAATGTATTCCCATTTACTGTGGATGTGAAACCACTCACTGCTCTCAGCAGAGAGGAAGAAGAAAATAATAGCTTCAAAAGTGAATGGGGAGAGGAAGGACATTTCAACTCTCAAATTGCCCAGTGAGTTCTGATGGCAAATCTCCTATCTTGCTCTAAACAAACCTGCTAGAAAGCAGCTCTGCAGAGAGGGACCTGGGAGTCCTGGGGGACAACAGGGTGACCATGAGCCAACAATGTGCCCTTGTGGCCAAGAAGGCCATCAAGAGGAGTGTAGCAAGCAGGTCGAGGGAGGTCATCCTCCCCCTCTACTCTGCCCTGGTGAGACCAAATCTGGAGTGCTGTGTCCAGTTCTGGGCTCCCCAGTTTAAGAAAGACAGGAAACTGCTGGAGAGGGTGCAGCAAAGGGCTACGAAGATGATTAGGGGGCTGGAGCATCTTTCTTATGAGGAAAGGCTGAGGGATTTTGGTCTTTTAGGTCTAGGGAAGTGAAGACTGAGGGGGGATCTCATCAACGTTTACAAATACTTAAAGGGAGGGTGCCAGGAGGAGGGGGCCAGTCTTTTTTCAGTGGTGCCCAGTGATAGGACAAGAGGTAAAGGGTACAAACTTGAATATAGAAAGTTCCATCTCAACATGAGGAGGAACTTCTTTCCTTTGAGGGTGGCAGAGCACTGGAAGTGGCTGCCCAGAGAGGTGGTGGAGTCTCTGACTCTGGAGACATTCAAAACCTGACTGGACGCCATCCTATGCCACCTGCTGTAGGTTGACCTGCTCTGGCAGGGTGGTTGGACTAGGTGATCTCCAAAGGTCCCTTCCAACCCCTAGCATTCTATGATTCTATCATTCTATGAAATACGTACCAGTATTTGAGACACATTATTTGTCTAAAGGTAATTCTATAGAAAACTTAATCATATTGAGCAAATGTCTCTGTATCAGGGCTTTGAGGTTTGGAGTTTTTTCCAATAAATAAGGTCCGAAATTTTGTTATGATATGTCACACCTATGAAGAAACAATCTGCTTTAACAGATGACAAGGATGTAAGCTTCCTTCCTTTTCTCTTGGTGTAAGTTTTGTTTTCCTATCAAGATGCTCTGTGATCAATGCTCTGAGGACATTGTATCATTAGTATGACAATAGCCTTTGTAGAACAGTAATAGTTTTCATCAATATACTGTCAGCATCAGACAAATGAAAGGACACTCCTACAGTGTTTACAAACTATAAAAGCTTATAAGCAGTGTAAGTCCTGATATAAAACTGTTTTTCATTCTGATCTTGAAGGAGAAGAAAGTTTGATGCCTGTGGAAGATTATCTAATGAATCTTGTACTTATTATCAGCTACGTTTCTATTTAGCTAAAAGCTCTTGCTATCCATGAGGAAAAGAATAATCGCTCAATCAAAGGAATTGCAAACACATTTGCTGGTGAATTATTTGGCTCAGAAATTGATACTTTCCTTAAAATGCCTAGCATTCATCTGTTCTCCCTTTTTTTTGTGTTTGGGAAAAAAGCCAGAGGCTGGTTATGATGGAAACTGAAATGCTTTATTTATTCACATAACACTTGCTGCACACAGCAGGAACATAGACTTCTCCTCCCTCCCTGCCAATATCTCTCAGTCATGGAGAGACCACCTGTGTAGTATGTCTACATATTTTAATATGAAAATTCCATAGCAAAAGGTTTTTTAGTTTCATAAATAAAAGGAAAGCAAAGAGAGAAGAAATGGTGTTGAGGTAGAATTAAGGATATTTCAGGAAAAAAACCCCTAAATTACTAACTGTTTAGAAAATGAGGGAAAGATAATGATGTTAGGTGAATGAATGGAGGAAAGATGGATGAGACATCAAGGTGATAGTTTGGAAATTATTGTATGTAAGTATAAGAAAAACTTGCAATCACATAAAGGAGATAGAGGTTGTCCATTCAAGACTCTAAAAGAATTGGCACACCAGCTTAGCGCCTATGTAGAAAAGAGTCTAATAACATAGAATCACAGAACCATAGAGTGATTTAGGTTGGAAGGGACCTTAAAGTTCCAACCCACCTGCTTTGGGCAAGGACACCTCCCACTAGACCAGGTTGCTCAAAGCCCCATCCAACCTCGTCTTGAACACCTCCAGGGATGGGACATCCACAACTTCCCTGGGCAACGTATTCAAGTGTCACATCACCCTCAGAGTGAAAAACTTCTTCCTGAGATCTAATCTGAATCTCCCCTCTTCCAATTTGACCACTCGCCCTATCACTAAATGCCCTTGTAAAAAGTTCCTCTCCAGTTTTCTTGTAGGCCCCCTTCAGACACTGGAAGACCTCTAGAAGGTGTCCTGGAGCCTTCTCTTCTCCAGGCTGAACAACACCAACTCTCTCACCCTGTGCTCATAGCAGAGGTGCTCCAGCCCTCTGATTGTCTTCCTATCTCTCTTCTGGACTTGTTACAACAAGTCCATGTCTTTCCTGTGCTGAGGACTCCAGAGCTGGATGCAGTACTGCAGGTGGGGTTTTATGAGAGCAGAGTAGAGAGGCAGAATCGCTTGACCTGGTGGCCACCCTTCTTTTGATGCAGCCCAGGATGCAGCTGGCTTTCTGGGCTGCCAGTGCACATTGCCAACTCATGCTGAGCTTCTCATCAATCAACAGCCCCAAGTCCTTCTCCTCAGGGCTGTTCTCAATCCATTCTCTGTCCAGTCTGTATTTGTGCATGGGATTGGCCATGTGCAGGACCTTTCACTTGGCCTTGTTGAGCTTCATGAGGTTTGCACAGGCCCACCTCTCAAGCCTACCCAGGTCCCTCTGGATGGCATCCCTTCCCTCCAGCGTGTCTACTGCACCACTCAGCTTGGTGTTGGCAAACTTGCTGAGGGTGCACTCAATCCCACTGTCCATGTCACTGACAAAGATGTTACACAGCACCAGTCCCAGTACTGACCCCCGAGGAACACCACTCGAATATGGAGAAAAATATATGAGCGTTGATGCTTTGGAGTCAATAAGCACATTGGCTTACGGCCAATAGCAACAAAGGATTTTAAAAGGAGTTATTAGGAAAAAAATAGTCAAGATATGCCAGCAAATGGACATGAGGTAAAATTCAATGTGATTTAACTAAAGTACTTTGAATGAGATTAAATTTTCATAATATGTAATAAAACAACATGTTATCCATAGAAAATAAATGCAGCTTTGATTTCCACAGGTTTCAAGTATGATTTTAATTCTGAAATTCACATGATTGGTTAAACAGACTTAATACAGAAATTTAAGATGTCCTGGTTTGAGTGACGCAGGACTAATTTCTTTCCTAACTCTTGGGAAAGCTGTATTTTTGGAATACTCTAGTGTCTGAATTTGTGAATATATTTACTTTATAGCCAGTTATGGTGTGCGAGTTTCAAGGTCTCAGTGTTTTGAAACTTACCAGATGCAGGAATGAGGAGGAGGGAGACTCGGGCACTTGACCCAAACTGGCCAACAGGATTATTTCATACCATGAATGTCACATTCAATATTAATGAGAAAGTTTGCTACGAAGCTTGCTCGCTCTCCTCCTTGATGGCTCTCTCCCTTGATAGCACCTCCTTGATGGCGACAATCCAGAGGACTTCTTGTCCTGGTGCCAGATCCCTGAGCCCTTCCCTTCCTCCCGAACCTGTAGCACTCGCAGTGTCTGACATTCACTGTCCACTGCTGGGAGTGCACGGCTTCCTACTGATATAGTTGTCTGAGTATAATCCTTGTATAGTATATGTGGGTATTGGGGTCAATATGGGTTCTTTAGTATAATACTGTTAATTATCTAGTTCTATCCTATTAAATCTGCTTATCTTTCAGCCCCTAGGTTTCCTTGTTTTCTTCCTGATTCCCCTTTCTGGGGGCGCAGGGGTCATCGAGTAAGAGAATAATTGTCTAAACAACAATAAATTGTTATGGGTTTTCTCAAACTATAACAGATGGTTAAGAAACCGGTTGAACAGAAGAGAAAAACTATTTTTTTTGGAGGAGAAATGATTCTTTGAACTACTATTATATTTTTCATAATGACCAAGATACAAAAAGAAGGATGCTAGAAATTTGATGAAATAAACAGTTCATTGACACAGAAGATCAGCGTATCAAACAGGAGGGCTTTGATGACTCCGAGCACCAGACTCATAAGAAAGTAATGAATGTAACTCTGAACTAAAGGTACTATGCAGCAAAGGCAAATGCAACCCTAGAACATACCAGATACAAACCTGTATTATGGAACTATTAATACATAAGGTGCTGAGGAAACATAATATAAAATATAGGAGAGTTATGATATCTGTATTCAGAAAGATTAATTCTAATTGAGCTGGCGCTCAGGAGGATCATCAGGATGACCAGATAGGAAAGAAAATTTTTCATTCTAGGAGCTTTTTGTAAAATGAAATCTATAGTATCTGCATGTGAGGTGAGGTTCTTTTCTACATGTTAATTCATGAATCTTGTCAGTAGAGTCAGTGGAGTTTCTATTACTATTAATAATAAAAATATTTAGATGTCTAATTCACATTGCAGATACCTACACTCAGATATCTCAACCTGGAACTGAATCTCACCCTGAAATCTTGATTTAGTTCCCCGGACGTAAGTGCCTGTTATGACCTGACATCATTTGAGGGAGAAAGTGCCAGCTGCTGTTCACATCACGAGCATGACTTGGAAATTAATTTCCCTGTTGTCCCCACTTCCTGTGGCCCTGGTTTATAAAATAAAGCAGCCTGAGCACATGAACTTCAGATGATACTAAACTGGGAGGGATGCTTGAGGAGTCAGCGTGTCAGCTACAAATATGCATCCAGTCTGGAATGGGACTAGGACTATTCCAAAGAGAAACTCAGAATTAGGCAATGCGGACAGTGTCGACTTTTTGCTGCTCCTGTTGATCCATACTAGCTGTTCACATAGAAATAGCCATAAGGTATCCAAGACACCTGCACAGGACTGACAAGTGTGACACAAGACCTATGAGAGGACTTAAATGATTATGGCACAGACACAGAGGTTTAGGGCAGGTCTAAGTGTGCCTTTTTGGAGCCAGGACAACAGTTTAGGGACTCTCAAAGGGCAGCAGGACTTTGTGATGGGGTAGCTGACTCAAGCCCACAGTATAACATTAGACAGTCTAAAGAATTAAGGGATATAAAGCCTGCTAGTGATGGTGGTGGTGAGCATCAAGTGTGAAGCTGGTCTCTGAACTTGAACACCCGCTCACTCAGAAATCAATTAACCACAAGCTTCACTGCATACTGTATGCGTATAAAGCTAAAAACCCCAAAAAATTAATAACGAAAAGAGTTAAATTGAAATTGAATGTGAATTTCCAAGTGTATCTGATATCTGTGTGTATTACATTTTTCCACTATGATTTTATCTGAAATAGTGCAGCTGTTGGATGCCCAGCTTGCAATGCCTGTGGTTTTCTTGTCTAGAATATAAGCAAGGCTGGAAATACATATTAGTAATATTTTTATAATGTTAATTTTGCTGATGACAGCATAACCCAGTAAACTAGATTGAGAATTTTTACAAACCTATAGCAGCATAAATAAGAGTGTAAATTTTCTTCTTTAAGTCTTCAGGATTAGACTTAGATTGACATTGGAAGCCTGCAAAATACTCAGTAATTATAGTTTTCAGACAATATTTCCAAGTGATTATTTTCACTGTAAAAATATTTGCAATTTATTCAAAGCTATTGTTCAGCAGTAACACTTAAGATTGGAAACATTCTTAATATATTTGTTTAAATAAAAATGCATTAGCTCACACAGATCAGTCATTTCATCAATTTTGTTTTTCTTTTACCAATAAAGTATGCACCAGGGGAGTAAGATCCCTGATAAAGAATGTGGTGTTTTATCTGGAAGGATGAAAGTTCACACTGTTGGCATACGGGATGCTGATGTGAACGGAAAGGTGTTTTCTGAGAACAAGTGTCTGCTGAGAATCTGATGGATGGAAATCAAGCTCGTAGGAAATGCTGGATCTCTGCTTATAGATGGTGTTTGGAAGTCCTTTATTTGGCAGTCAAAAATGTCTTCTCTTAATCAGTGTTGACTGACAGAGAGGTAAGGAAAAGTGTTAACAGAGATGAACAGGGTGGAAGGACTCCACAAATGTGAATGATAAAATTCTGGTTCCTTTAGGCTTCATGCGATTTTGAGAAGGGGACTGAGTAGAAGATGATATCGAAGAGTTCCTCATATGGGGAGTTTGGCATGATTTTAAAGAAATAACCTTTACTTTTGAGTATTTTGATTAAGAAGTAGCAAGCTTTTTCCTTCTAGCTGTTTTATGCACAGAAAACTTCTGAGTGTAACTGTAATCTTTGGCCTTGTTTTGATGGGAAAGATCAAGAAGTAGGAAATACGATCATCATTGTTTTGATATAAAAAGGAGGTCTATTCTGCTTGACATGTTGTTGTGATTATTTTCCCTTTGATTGATTCTTAAGGATAAATGAAATGTATCAGTATTCTGGATGCTGTCATTGCTCCTCTGTCTTACAGACAAAATATTAATTCATTAATATCTGGTACAACCCACCATGGAAATTCTCAAATATTCTTTACAGCCAGTAGAGGACACACTGATTTAGATTGTGGAAATTCTCATCTCTTTATCACCAGGGACAGTTTTACCTTGACCCACTAGGGCCAGAATGTACATTTGTTCTTCCTATCACACGTAAAATCAGTGAGCAGAGACTTCCATAAAGATTAAGATAATGAGAAGAGAAAACTCTAATTTTCATTCTGTTGCATCATTCATAGCGGATTCTCACAAACAGATGTCTTGATGCTGTGGATAGAAATTGTCTAAAAATTTGCGATGGACTCTGGATGCTGAACGAGCTGAGCAGTTGAGGCAGCAAAAGTTACAATTGCCACACAACCTTCAGGATTTTACCGAGGACTTGTAGCAAAGACAGTGACACAGTGTCTGGATCTTAATAGAAATGAATGCCAGACAGCTTACACTTGGAGCTTTATATTCTTTATATAACAATTACAGAGTAAGAAAAAATGGAAGTCAATTGTGTGGTCATTTTTGGTGAGAAGAATTAGCATTGAGTAGTGTGATTATGTTATTCACTCTTTTACCTTTCTCTGTTTTCAATTTATTTCTTGTATTGTATTTTGCCTTTATCTTTCATAGCAAATTCATTTTTTACAGGACATTAGAAAAATAGTCACAGCAATCATGGAAGCATTACAGTTAGTTAAAAGCTTTGAAGACTTTAACACCTAGTAACTGGGTCAAAGAAAAGTATAAGTTATTGAAGTGGTTAGAAATTTTCTCCTGTATTTCTCATTGGGATCTAAAACCAGGAGTATGAAATTAGTTTGTGTGTATGTTGGAAATAAGAACTTCAAACATGCAAATGCAGAGAAGCCGCACTGACTCATTTAGCCTGTGGTCCCTCACAGTGTTCTGATCTGATCAATCTGTCATTTCACATTAGCTTAGATATGGGATGTGTCAGTGTCCTTTAATGTAGATTACAATGAATCTGGACAAGTATTTGTAAATACTTGAAACCTTTATTTCTCCTTGAATGTCTTGGGCTCTGTCATTTCCCTTTGTTTTCTCTTGCTCCTTCATAATAGATGTACAAGCCTCTAACTCTCACCGAAAATGGATCTGAGTTATTGCTATAGTAAAACCACTTAAGTAAGCAGAATGCCATCTATTTA
The DNA here is from genome assembly GCA_013398295.1 of Chionis minor. NCBI lineage: Eukaryota > Metazoa > Chordata > Aves > Charadriiformes > Chionidae > Chionis > Chionis minor. The sequence continues at coordinate 130,055 of VZSF01003446.1, read as the reverse complement.
TGTACATTTTTTATATCACCACCCTAGATAGAGTCTTTTTATTTAAATATTGTTGACCTAATTCGAAACAAGATTATGTTTGGCCCAGTCCCTTGGCAAAACACAAAATTATTTGGATTTTCTTCACTTCATATTTTCAAACATTTATAACAGTACAATTCCTATGTGTGATAACTTAGGTCATTGGAATATGCTAAGATTTATCATTAATTTACTACAAACTACTTCCAGCTCTATTTAAACTAATCTATGCAAACTGTCTTAGGGCATTTTTTTTCAAAGGAGCCACAGCCGGGCCTCTCATTTTGTCCTTGCTGTTTGCTGCACAGTAACGTTTGTGCAAGAAAATATGCAGCTCTCACCAGTGCAAATGGTGTCCACATACTGAAATGTAATTTCAAGTGGCTGACACTACAAGTCGTTTTTTGCTAACAAATGGAGCTTCTGTTCTAAGCACAGGGAGTAAGTATGGTTTCTGCACTGTTGCTGAGCAGTAAAGGCTGGAAACTACTGATATGTCAGAATTAACATGGTGTCTTGGAGTGCTTTTTTCTTTGTATGAGTAATGTTGTAATTGGTTTTAATGGTGCTTCGTAATAATGACTTTATTCAGACCAGTCCTTAAGCACACAGTTTGCTTCAAAGACTCTGTTAATAACATTAATGTAAATGATGGTATAAAGGTCCTAAAATTCAAACATCTGCTAAGGTATTAAACTGGATCAGAGCCTAAATTTAAGTGGAAAAGAGCATCAGATCAGTAATCAATTACCCACAGAAATTAAACAAACAGGAAGACTTTTAAAATAAACTGTATTTTCACTCGTACACTCAAGTAACAGAGATCAGTTCGTATGTTTTGAAATTAGTGTCACTTTACTAATTGGCACCTTGCCATTCTGCACATATAATTTGCCCCAAAATGTGTTTGTTCTTGTGTAAAGAAGAAAAATGGAAAGAATTCCTCAGAAGATATCTCAGGGTAAGTGTCCCAGAGGGCAGGAAAGGCCATTTAAGGTCTTTTCTGCTCTGCATTGTAGTCCAAAAAATCTTTTAAAAGCTTTTGTGTGTTGGTTTTAGGACAGTATATCACCAAACATGCTGAAATTACTCTACAATGATGAAAATATTCTTTTATACATTTTACAATCCATATTGTACTCTTGATCCATTTAAAATTAAAATATATGTTAATGTTTTGATATTTTTAATAATTAAATTTATTTCCTATTTTGCACACTATTTCAATGTCAGAAATATTCTGTTACTTAGAAAAGGTTCCTGCTTTTCAAGGAAAATACTTTTATCACAATAATTTTTTCCATGTTCCTAAGTGACAGCGATGAATTATTAACTTATTCTATTTTCCTCATAAGCTTTAGAAATAACAAAGTGCTTGTAGGACTTTATAATTCCCCCAGGAAAAGAAAAATACATGGGAAAATTTTACTTACTTTAAGATATTTCCATGTTTCACTTGTTAGCTAGAAAGGCAACATTAGTACTTGAAGGCAGGCTTGGTATACAAGAGGTAAAATTCAAATATACCAGGTGCTCAAGGGGGCAGATCTTTTGCCACTGTAAAATTACATAATTTCATTCAACTACATAGGTTTATTTTGATTTATTGTAGGTGAAGACATGGCTCAAACCAGCCAAACTATGCTATGCTTGAAGTGTTAACATTAACTGCAATATATGTGAACAGCAGAAACTTTAATTTTATTGAAATGAGATTCTTGTGAATTTAAGACTGTTAATTAGATGTTTACATGGTAAGTTTTGATGTGCTCAGGGCTGCAGTCATCAAATTAAAGCATTATTATTATAAGCTTTGTAATAACGTCCAGTCAGATGGAACCTGCTTTCCAATATTGATTCATGTTCTATAGCAACCCTACTAGAATATTAACAGCAAGTGGTATTTCCATGTAACACAGAAATGAAATTTAATCTTTCCCACCTCCCTGAAAAATTATTTTGTTAGACATACTGTTACTGCTTTCATGTGAGTAGAAGAGTTGCATACATAAGAACAAGTGACTACTTTTGCATTAGAAAAATGCTTTCAGAAAAAAAAACCAAAAAAAAAAAAAAGAGAAGAAATCAAAGCAGTCTGTAATAAATTAATATGCATTGTTTAAGACCACCCTGATGGAGCTGTTTTCTACTTTTTAGTGCTCTCTCCCTTGCAGGGGGAGAGGCAATAATAGACAGGCAATTATTTGTCACTGGGAGCCGAATGCCATAATCCCAAGCGAGATGGCAAGCTACCAGCAGCCAAAGTGGCTGCTGTCTGCTTGCAAAGCAGGCTGACAGTTGAGAGTCATATCAGCAAGAGGGCTGTGAATCCATCCAAATTAGCCAGCATAAAGGTCTGAAAAGGATTAAGGCTTAAATACATGCTTTCTATGTCCCATTGGTATGACACAAAAAAATCCCAAAATGTGCGTCTTTTGGTCTGTCATTTCTGGAAATAGACACTAGAACGAGATGAATCTACTCACAGTATGTGAGGGCTGAGATCATTTTAATGACCTACTGATACTTGCTATTAATGTATCATTCTGTTAATTTCTTACTTAATGCCTTTGAATTTGAGTGCTTTTTGCAAAATTGTGGTTTCAGCCATGTCATATGTGTAATGTCCGTGTAGTTCAAAGACAGGACAGATGAATGTGGCAACGGCTGCCACATCCTCAGATCAAACTGGCTTTGTTGTCAACTGGAGAAGCTCTAATTATATTTCTGTCATTTGGTAGGTACTACTAGATCCTGAAAGAATGAAGACTGATTGCTTTCATCAGTCACCTGCCTCTGGAAGAGTCTGCAAAGACTCTGCACTTTGAGTCTACACTTACTGCATGTTTGCTCAGGTAGAGAATCTCTCGGGGGGGAAGACTCCATTAGCGTGATGAACATTTCGCTTGAATCAATAGCTACAAGGTCTTCCCTAATTGTTCAGAAATTTCTTTACAAGACGCAATGCTCCACAGAATTACCGGCCTTCTAACCATTTCTGTTGTGAAATGGCCTCTGTTTTCTCCTCTTCTAATAACTGTGAGGTCTCAGTTGGAGTATAGCCTAGTTTGACTCACTTTTTTCATGGAAGATATAGATCTAGAGGGGACAGACTAACGAGACAGAGTAGAAGAGGTTTTTTAGTGCAAAAAATGATTTCTGGAAATGGGAAAGGAATAATTTGATCTGTTAGGTTTAGACTATTTTAGCTCTCAAAATAAGTTTCTTGAGATGTTCATGGCATTGTCAACATTGAGGAGCTTGGTAGACTGTATGTGAAAAAAAATGGCATAAATTAGTATAGTGATAGAAATGACAGAATAGGATAATTAGTCCTGTTTCATAGTCCCCCTCAGCTCTCTAATTATCCAAATCAGAAATCACCATGCTGTGAGCAATAAGGGGCACTCCTTATTTGTTTGCTTAGTTCTGCACTAATTCTGAGTTTGTCCTTGGAAATTACAATGCTTCTTTCTTCTATCATCAGAAGAAAGATATAGCAGGAAAGTTCTAAATAATCTGTCACTACATCCAGAAAGAAAGTAATGAGTAGGGACAAAAAGTTGTTTCATGGCTCCATTTTCACTCCAGGCTACTTCACACCTTGAGAGAGGAGCTTTTAAGTGGAGAAATCTGCATGATAGAAGAGACTTCACAAAAAATGTTAGAAGTGAATGGGCACACTTGACAAGCAACCTTCCCTCTCTAGTCCCATGATGCTGCCCTCATCGACGTCTGTGATATAGTGACATTAGCTATAGATTTCTACATTGTTTGCATCCAACACATTTCCTGGCTGCATCCTCAATGAGTAGAGTGATTAAAAGTCAGTGCTTCTTGTGAACATGGGGCTGTTTATTCAGTATTGGCACAGGCTGGGGATTCAGAAGCCTCCGTTATAAATAGCAGTGCAGACTAAAGGCTGTATTGTTTCTGCAACACATAAAAAATTATCACAGGAACTTTTGATTTGCAAGACAGCTTTTCTAGAATACTACCTTGTTTCTTATCATTGACAATTCTCTCTAATTATGTTTCTCTTTTGATAGTAAATCCATGGGTTAATGGTCGTACTGACAGGGTCTTGCAATATTTAAAATTTTACAAGGGGTTAGAAAAATATCTCTAACTAAACTCTAAATCTGACTACATTATATTTCTTACATCTTGTGAAAGAACCAGTCTGACCTGTGGATGCAGACATATTGCAGGAAGGAGACACAATCAGTTCAGTGGAGATGCAGTTTAAAAGCATTGGGTCAGCACAAAAATACTTCAAGACTGTAGGAACTGTAAATGGGATTTTGACCATAATGGATTAGGATCTTATTTACATCAGTTTTCATGTCAGTTGAGTTCATTTTGCATTCTGGAACAGAATCTGGTACTACAGCTGGAAAACTAGGTAAAACAAGATCTATTTTTTCTAGCACCACACAGTGAAATACAGTCTTTTATCTGTGAAAAGACGGTTAAAAAGACACGAGTTCCCTCCAGAGAACTGTATTGCCACTAATACTAAGGGTGAAAAGGATACAAATTTTTCACTGAAAAACAATCTACTGATTAGGGTTGTTTGAACCTTAAAAGCTTTAGTTTACTTTGGAATACCTTCCACTTCAACTACAACTGAAAAGATTTTGATTGTAAGTTATAATAGCAGTTCAGTAGGAAGTGCTGCTCTTTAAAACTGACATATCTATCTACAGCTGTATCATTATGCATGAAAGAGAACAGATGGAATTACCCCGGTGACATAAGTTATGTGCAATAGAGCATAAGAGACAATAATAATGATACAAGGAAAAAAATTCAGTGACTGTATCTGTGCTATTCTACCAGGCTGCTCCCAAAGACGGTTCTTGTTTTAGACTGGGGTGCCCCATCATGCGCAATGAGATGGTCACAGACCATTTTGGGAGAAACACTCTATGTGAAAAATAAAATGCCCTCAGGCTCAGCCTATTTTGCTTCATGCCCAAACCACCTGCGCACAGCCTCTGCCTCCTTTCTCTCAGTGTCTCTATTGCTTTTGCAACAATGGCAAGTTGTGATAGTCACACATTCTGGAGAAGGACTAAGGAGTCAGCAAGAACCAGTGAGAAGCACCTGGGGAGAAGATGCAATTGCTAATGTTGTGATGCTGGATGCCCACATCTATTTAAATATTTGCATTGCTCTTCCATTGCTCTTGCTGCTGCCAGCCACAAGCTCTCCAATGGATGGGATGTAGTGCCCCTGAGGTCATATTTATTTATCATGTTAAGTCTGGGTGCACATCATGACACCCCACTGGTGAGACCACATACTCCCAGATGGTACAGATGATCAGTTGTGGATTGCTAAATTCAAGATATAAACTGTCATGGTTGTGGTGTCACACCACCAGTTGACAGCGGGCTTTGGAGAGGATCCCATATTGGTCTAGAGGCAGCAGTGAATTGCTGTGTGGCATCAGCTGTGTCACACCTACAGACAGGTGGCAGAACAGTGGTGCAAACATTCTAAGGCCTCTGCTGCTGTAATTGTAATGGAAAACTTTAATGGCAAAAACTAGTTCTTCTTTGCTATTTGAGAAAGTCAAAGCAGCATTGGGGCATTCATGTGGCACACAGCTCCACGTCTTCCTGGCTTTCTTCGTACTGTCAGCCTTAATAAATATGCATCTTGTCTCACCAGCATTGAAACAAGAACATGATACTTCTGCAGTGACATAATCTTCCCCATTTTCCTAAATTCTATTTGCTTCCTTCAACCTTTTTTTTCTCCTCAATTGTTCTTCCTTGAATCTCTGTTCCTGCGGAAAACAGAATGCTTTGGCCTTCTTAACTGTTGCCTCACCTCTCTTGTTCCCTAACCTTACTTACAAAGTGCATTATCAATGACATTGGCATGGAGCTAGGAACAGAGTATAGAAAATAGGATTAAAAAGTTACCGTGTCACTAGGTATAACCCACGGGCAGACATGGAGTTGTGTCATATAATTATACAGATATACTAATCAGAAAAAAAAAAAAAAAGTTTATATAACCATAGCAAGCTCCCTTCTCAGGATGGCAGAGAGGAGTACTGAATCAACAGATTTCTGTGCTCACTGTGCAACCACATCTCACTTTTGCATACAGAATTATTTTCTATAGCCATTTAAAAGTACTTTGAGCTCTTTTTAATGACTTTACTTGTGTGGCAGTGTGCTCCCACGTCTCCAGGTACCACCTGATCTTCCCTGTAACCCTGCCCAAGAGGTAACCACCCGTGGGGGTCACAATGGGTGCACGTAGTTGTGATGGCAGCACCCGGGGCTCAACATGGTTTCAGGGAAGCAGATAACAACACAATAGCCACGGGCTAACTTGAGCAATGCTGATTCTGGGCTCAATATGCAAAGATGACTTTAGGTCAATCATCTCACCCCCGTAAACCGTGAACAGCCCAAGAACCCTTTGAGTTCTCCTGAATGACAGCAGCTGGACGCCAGGATCTCCCCGTGAGCAGGGACACCCTCAAGGTTACTCCTTGAGGTTCAGAGATTCCTTGCCACAACAGATCCTCAGTAAGTGACTAACAGCATGCTGAACTTTGAAATCTTAGCTAAGTGAGATAAAAGATTGATTGCACATATAAAATCATTTAGACATAAACTACTGACCAAGTCTGGGACAAGTCTGGATCCAGCTGCACCCAGACTCCTCTCTGAGAAGAAGTTTAGAAAGCAAGGGGGTCCTTTCTGAACCTCACGACCCAATGGGAAGGTCTCCCTGACAGCTCTGTCTGACCCTGTCCTCTACGCAGTAAATAACCAAGTGTGCCTTGCCATCTCAAATCTTGTTTAAGCACTGTTGCATTTACCATCATACTTTGTTAAATCCCTGTTTTGTATCAATTTGTATTGCTGCTCCTCTCTATGAGTGAAGGGCATCACTCTTTCCACAACAATTGTATACTCTGAATCTAATAGACCAGGTGACGATTTCCCAGGGACCTGACAAGGCTACGCTAAGTATCTAAAGCCAATAGTGCAAATGTGTCCTTAAAGCAGATAGTGACAGATGGCATCAGTTTTGCCTGTCATTTTGTAGTTCACTGTGTCAGTATCTCTCTTTCCCTCTCTTCTGAGGTCTGAGAACAGACGCAGTCAGGGATCAGAGGCGATAAAAAGAAATACATTTTTCCTAGGGATACAGAGAGGACTACATACAGAGTTTCTTGAAACCCGATGAAAGTTTGCTGAACTAAGAGCAAACCTGAAGGGAAGGATGAGCCTTCCAAGGACACAGTGGATGGGGATAAGCCATTTATAGCTTCACTTTTCTGTTGCCAAGTTTGCTTCATTTAAAAAATATTCCTTCATTTTATTTCTTTTCTGAGAAAACATAGCTCCTGTGGTTCAAAGATTTTTGGTGCTTTAGGGGTGCTTGCTTTGATGAAAAGTTGCAGACAAATTCTCAAAACTCTGGATGACTCATGCTCCTGTCACAGTTATGTTTATTCCTGCTGAACTGAGACTACACTTGTAACCTCATCCATTGTTTTTTCCCCAGTTTTTGAGTGTTTGAACTTGCAACCTTTTCAGTGCTCTTCACATAGTTGCTTGGATATGATTATAGCATTATTTATGAACTGTGCAAAAATAGAAAAATTAAAAGAGCAAATGACATTTCTTTTAATTCAAGATTTCATAGCTTCTTCCAGGGACAATCAACAAAATCAAAGACCTTTTTTAAAACATGATTTTATTTACTGCTTTTATTGAGCATGGAAACCTAAGCTGCCATTTAGCAGCAGGGCTGTGGAAGGGAAAACAGTAAGATGGAGTCTTTTCTACAAGGATCAGGTAAAAACATCCCTTTGAGAGTGGGTTGTAGTTTAGAACCTGGAAAAAAAAAAGGGTGATAGACTTTGATAAGGCTTAACATGTGATACCCAAAAATATCTGTATATTCAAGGTGTTGCTTGACAAGTTCCAAGATCACATATGGACTTTTATTTATGGACATTTATAAAGCTCTCCAACCTCTGGGTGTATCTTTATTGTGGAGGTATTTTGATTTATAAATTCAGATATTGAATCTAATGAGATTCCTACTGAAATGTAAACTGTTAGTATAAATTGAGAGATATTTGGGCTAAAGCAAATTAGCTCAATTCAGCATCTTTTTGTAACTCAGTAACATTACCTTTTTGAGTCTTCTACCACTGATTTTCCACAGCTATCCCCCATATTTAGAAAAGTGGCCTTTCAATGTTGAAAAGGGGCTTATAAGAAAGATGAGATCAGATGTTTTAATAGGGCCTCTACTGGTAGGACAAGGGGTTGTGGTTTTAAACTAAGAGATGGTAGATTGAGATTTGATATAAGGAAGAAATTTTTTATGATGAGGGTGGTAAAACACTGGAACAGGTTGCCCAGAGAGGTGGTAGATGTGCCATCACTGGAAATATTCAAGGTCAGGTTGGATGGGGGTCTGAGCAACCTGATCTGATTGATGGTAGAATCATAGAATCATTTAGGTTGGAAATGATCTTTAAGTTCATCAAGTCCAACAGTAAAAAATGGTTTGATTATGTCCTTGCTTATTGCAGGAAGTTTGGACTAGATGACCTTTAAAGGTCCCTTCTGACTCAAACCATTCTATGATTATGCAAAAATAGGAACAGCTAGTGGAAAAGAAGAAAACAGACAATTTAATGACAATGTAAAGGGCCATGGGTTTTGTCTCATACAAAAGGAGACACAATGAATGCAGAATCAATGCTCAGCAATCTGACTGTAGCTACTGTTGTAATCCAGGCAGGGAAAACATATTCTATGCCTGTAGTCTGCAGCAGAACAAATGGACAGCCTGCCTGTTCAGTTGTTCAGCAGTGACACAAGCAGCAGATAAATCAGTTTGTTAATCAGTTGGTCCCACTGCCAAACATGAAGTAAGTACGGATTTGCAGTAATTATCCTTGCAAAGGGAACATCAGTGATCACTATACCTGTGTGAAGAGTTTAGGACCTCTGAGTCATTTATGAACCATGGTCCATCGACTGCTCTTTCACAGACTACTGTTTCTGCCTAATTAGGATTTACATCTAAAAGCTTTTCTTGCTCAGACTGGAATTAGTTGTATTTATAATTTGTCTCTCCATATTTGGTATTTATTTAATCAACTGAGAAAAGATAGTCTAAATTACTAAGCACTTCTTACCTCAAGGCTTGATGACTGTTAAACAAAGGAATTCATTAAGAGGAAGATTATTGCCATCCTTGCAAAGATATGCAAATAACAGCGAAGGTACAAGAAAACTTTCTTATTACTTTTCAAACAGTTTCTTGCAAGGACCAGGCACTTTCATGAGTTTTCCATAGGGAGGACAGCAAATATTAGAAAAGAGTGGAGAACGACAATTTAGGATGGAGAAGTTGACAGAGGTTCTTTTGCAGCCTGTGCTTCCTCAGGAGGAATTCCAGCTCTTTTCTGAACTAATCTAAAACCCGGACACTGTGATTCAAAAGTCACAATCAGGCTGTAAACTAAGAAGAGTATCAATGGCTAAGTAGTGCTGAAATTATCAAAGAACACAGTACTACACACTGGAGCCCTTAGGCAATGCTGTCATAAAAAAATAAAAACCAAAGGGTGAAATGAAAGACTTGTGTTCACTTTGACTATAAAGGAACCTTATAGCTGCAAGCTAATATCACATCTTCTACAATTGTTTTCATCTCAAAATGAGAATGTTTATGTTGTTGATATTCTACATCATTATAAACTCAAAGCCCAAAGTTCACCAGAAAGCAAGGGATTTTGAATCAAGATATAGGTTTAATCCCATTAGACATTTTTCTGATTTGGTTTTACATCTGATAGTTTGAAGATACAGTGTTTGAGATCTTGGTCAGGTTCTGCTATGCTTTAATTCTTACAGTTGTGTGATCACCTAAGTTTTTTATTTTCTTTTAAGGTTGGCTTTAAACTAATTCTACCTTTTTACTTTAAAGATTAAATCATCTAACTCTAAGAATGCGTACAGAAGTCTAGTTTGTCCTGGAACACACATTAATGACAAAGCCTTTGCTTCTGATTTGCTTCTACTTTGACTACAGAAATCTAACCAGGCACAGACTAACCACAGAAGCACAGACCACTGGAGACATTAATTTCCATGTTCACATTTTGGGGTAGGTATATCATGAAGGAAATTTTTGGCTGATGCCTGAATCTCAAACTCAATCAGAATTCAGTAGTCCACAACTTGCTTGTTCATTATCACAAGAAAAATGTAAACCAAAAAAAAAAATTCTTGGATGTAATATAGGCCTTGCACTACATTTTCACCTGTGATGGTACAAAGGTGTATTTAAAATATAAATTATATTGGTTTCCTTTCCATGTGTGTGACAGTTTTCATGACAGAAAAAGAGACAATATTCTAGGATAATATTCTAGTACTGTATAATTAAGGTTTAGATGACATTCAAGTATTCTAGAGATAGTATTCTGGTAGCTAACTCCATAGAGTTAGCCATGGTTATGAAAGGTTCAAATTTGCTACAGGACCTTATTTTTTCCACCCCAAATTTCCAGAATTCACGGGTTTTGAAAAAAAAAAAAGAGCCTATTTTGAACTGAATATGTCAAAAATTGGTTTAAGCTGTCTCCATCACTAGATGTATAAAAAAGGTAAAATATCTATGTTCTGTAACACTCTAAGACCTAAAATATAGTTTGGGTATTCAGCCAAATGATCGCTATGAGAATGGCATAAATGGAAAAGAACAAAGTTTGTGATCAAAGATAAGGACTTTAAAAATTAATTTGGTAGGCTTTATCTGATCAAGGTTTTTGCAAGCCACAAAATCGACTTCCAAATAAAGAACACCAAGCCTTACCTCCTCCCCTTTATAACTTATTTGACAGATCAATATTCCTGTGTATGGAAATTTCTTTAAATAATTCATAGCTGCTTGAACAGAAATGCTGAAGTGTCATTGGAATATTAGTTTCATGTGCAAAAGGTCATCTATTGGGCAAAAATCACCATCTTCATCAGAAAATACCAAATATTATACATTTTTAAGGATTCCATTTAGATTAAACGTGTGTTCATTGAGATGTAAAGCTTGAGTCTTGTTTCATTCAAGTCAATATGCCTCTCTCTAATTACTTTATTATAGAATTACCATTTCATCTTTGTAAATGCCAAATGAATTAATCACCATGTCTAAACAATGAATATCTTGGTAATTAAATGACTTACGTTTCACTGTATGTTGTTACACTAGTTCTTGGTCCTCATGTTGGGACACTAGCCATAAGATTTCATTTAATTCGATTTAATTAAAATGAAGTTCACAAATGCAGAAATTCAATTTAAAGGTTCACACGCCTGATTGAAGACAACTAAGACAAAGACAACTGCACTTGAAAACACATCTGCTTAAAATGGAAACAGGAGGGATTGTTAAAAATATCTCACAAAGCAAGATTATACTTAATCTATATTTACTGTTTTCAGCTGTGGAATTTATGGAGGAACTGTGCATTTTTTTTAACAGTTGTGTCCAACAGTTTCTAATTCCTAGTGTTGCTGGATCTTATTCTGTCATTCCACAATCACTCTGGATCATTTTCCACCATAAATCTGAGCCAGATGAAGAATGTCTGTTTACATCCAATGAGCCAAAACTTAATATTAAGAGTTTATGACAGTCTTATGTTTGCATTGGCTTTCCAATGGCATGGGAGTACAGACTACTTAACTCAGTTTACCGAGCCTTTAGTTATTTTTTTTAAAAAACTCTGAATCAGCAGATTGGGTTTTTGCTGGCTTTAGTGTTTTCTTACATAGCTTCAGCATGTTTGGTTTCAGAACAAGCAATCTAAAAGTGGATTTACTTTCTTGTGAATCACAGCCATAGGAGGAGCTTCTGCAAAGCAACAGAATTTCAGCAGTGTAGGGCACAGGGTAGGCTCTATCACTTTCCTGTGCATTTGTCAGACCTTCTAATCTTAACAGAATAAGTTTCAACTCAGTGCATGTAAGGAGTGAAACTACTTATGTATCACAGCACAGGAGTTTGGCTGTATATATGTATTATTAAAAATCAATATGTTAACATAAAAGAAAAATTATTTAATTTTAACATCCTAATAGAATTTTCCCCTAATGCATGCTTTCAGATTTGATGTAAGATTAAGAGACAAGTCCTCTCAGTAATAGTTGAAATATCTTAATTTATGAATGTAATAACTAATTCCAATTATTCTTTATCTACCTGTCTTTGACACAGACACTTCTTCAGTTTCAAACTGGTAAAACCCTGACAGTTAAACTACTGGCATAACATCACTTTTTCATCATTACAACAAACCCAAAATTATAGTTCTATTATAAAAGAGCTTGATATGCAAAATGTCTGCAATATGTACAATGAAGGTGTAGTCAGAATGAAACACGGCAGGTAGCACAGTGGTAATGCATTTACCTGAATGCTACAGACTGCTCTGTGTCTCTCTCTGGAACTGGACAGTCACCCTGCTAATGAATATAAAAATCTAGTTCTGGGCTGTTGTCATAGACACTTGATTACTTTTGATATTACAGAAAGCTCTGCTTCCAGCCGCCACAGCTTTTCTTTGTTTTTTAATTTATACCTAAGATAATTCCTTAATGTTACTTTTAGAAGCAAATGTAAAATATTTCCCCTTTGACACTACCCATTTTGTCAAAACTGGTGCTATTACACCTGTAGTTCAGCCAGACCACATGCATGGCATTCTGCTTCTATTTAATAGTCTTGGTATTAAAACTTGAACTTGGTGCATATGCCCTGGAAAAACTTCTGATGGAAAAACATTTTGATCTTCATGTCCTTTACTGTCTTTCTACCAAATAGAGAATCCTTTGAAGGTAGCTCAAATATTTATTTTTTAAATCCATCACTTGGTAACTATGGCAGCACCTGATTCTGTTTAACCATGGCTTCTTGTAGTAACTTGATCTGAGATAATTCAACAGGTGATCATTGTGCAGAGACTTGTAAATTTGGAAGATAAAAAAACCAAAACTCTTCCAGTAGTTGGCTGTAGATTTAGAAAGTAATAACAAAACTTTATTTGATTTTCACCTGTATTATTTGGCTAACAAAATATAGTCCTTTTCTTTTCCCTTGCCTTATTTCTACCCTTATACCTTCATTGTGCAGCAACTCTGGACAGAGCATTGCATGTTTGGACTCCTCAACACAAGGACAGGGACCTGTTGAAACGGGTCCAGAGGAGGGCCACAAAGGTGATCAGAGAGATGGAGCACCTCTCCTACGAAGACAGGCTGAGAGAGTTGGGGTTGTTCAGCCTGGATAAAAGAAGGTTCCGGGGAGACCTTATTGCGGTCTTCCAGTATGTGAAGGAGACCTACAAGAAATCTGGAGAAGAACGGCATGTAGTGATAGGAAGAGGGGTAATGGCTTCAAACTAGGTGAGGGTAGATTTAGCATAGATCTCAGGAAGAAATTTTTCACTCTGAGGGTGGTGAGGCACTGGAACAGGTTGCCCACGGAAGTTGTACATGCCCCATCCCTGGAAGTGTTGAAGCCCAGGTTGGATGGGGCTTTGAGCAACCAGGTCTTAGTGGGAGGTACCCATGCCCGTGGCACAGGTGTTGGAACTAGATGATCTTTAAGGTCCCTTCCAACCTAAACCATTCTATGATTCTATAATTAAGAATTTAGTCATGCAATAACTAAGAATATCCCACAATACTCTCATAATTATGTGTTAAAAATATATTGGGTTTTCTTAGTTTTCTTTCAATAATGTATTCTAAGTAACATAAAAACCCATTTTTTTTCTCATTTAAATGAACAATATCTTAAACACTTTCTTATAAAGAAGATAGAGGTATTTACTTTTGTTCCTAGTTTTAAATATTTGTGATTAATGCAGATATATGAGGTGTGATAGTAGAAATAGAAATAAATTCCACATTTATTAAACATATATTTTATCTCTATAAAGCACTGATGCATTTTGACTCCAAAGTATTTGTCTAGTACAAGGTCAAAATAAGAGGAAAAGAAAAAGTTGTCTTCAGTGCACAGATGAATAAGAGCTATACCATTGCATAAGAAATAAAAAAATGCCACTGCAAGAAACTGATGAAGTGTATGCTCAAACATAAAAATAGAAGTGTCATCTTCATTTATTATTTTGAATAAGAAAAAGAAAGAAGTAATATTCAAAGGCTAAGTGACCTAATTCAAATTCCCAACAGTAGTATGTAGATGATTTTGCCAGATCCAGCTGAGTAAACTAAATAAATCATTTCTATAAAGTTAACTCAGCAACAGAGAAATCTGTGGGTACAGAACAGTGTATTTGTCACTGCACAGATAGTGGTGAGAAATAAGACACATACTGAAATCAAATAAATCACAAGCAGTAATGAACAAAGGACTAAATTTTATAGCACATCAAGGAATAAATCCAGCAAAGTGGATGAAATGCCATTATGTTAGACATAATCAAACTAAACCCCAACAAAGTCCCATGAACCTAAAAGGTTGAAGCAAATAACAACACGTTGTGAATCAAAAAAGTGCAGAAATATCAGAAAAAGGTACCTATCACTTCTAGATTGGATCTTTACAGAAAATTTATTAGAAAATCTGAATTGTTCTCTTTCTCTTCCTCATTTTCTGTAATTGCTAAATCTAGATGTATTTAAGTATCACAGAGCTCTTAAAAAGGAGAATATATCTCAAAATTTGATAATTAATGAAAATTCTATCATCATTCATTACGAAAACCCAAGACTCAGTTGAGTACGTGATTATTTATTTATGTCTCTAAAATACGTAGAAGATCACCTATTTTATTGTTCTGAAATTGCAGAAATTAGAATACGTATGTTACAAATTTGTGCAGTACCTTAAATTCCTCCCGATATATAAAGTTAAATCCCACCCTGCTGGAGTTGTCTGGGTTTTTTCTAATAGCCATTGTACTACCACATGAAGAAAAAGGAAATAAAAAGGGGAAAAGGAAAAGGAAAAGGAAAAGAAAAGGAAAAGGAAAAGGAAAAGGAAAAGGAAAAGGAAAAGGAAAAGGAAAAGGAAAAGGAAAAGGAAAAGGAAAAGGAAAAGGAAAAAGTAACTTTCAAGTGTAGATTTCCATACATTTAGCACTGAAGATAAACTGTCCTGGGTGTGGCTAGATTTAGACAAGACTTGGCAATGTCAGTGACAGCCTTACACGGAGGTCCAAGGCTGCCTTTGGTCATTCATCAGTTTTTAACAATTTAACTCCTAAAGTTTTGGGAACTCACGTTCCTGTCTCAGTAGTGCAGGTTGTCTGTATTTTTTCAGCACTAAACAGGTGGCAAGGACTCAGGAAAAGGATAAGAATATTATGCAGTCAGCGATGGCTTGCTTTTCTCTTGCTGCCCCCTGAATTCAAGGGAATGTACCCCTGTCATGTGCTATCATGTGAAAGACAGGTGGCCCAAAAATTCCTTGAACCAGTAGGCAATGGTTACACTCGTGGAACAGCAACTATCATAACAATCCTATAATACTTCACTTTATTTTTTGTTTCATATGTTATTCTATTAGCTTACCTTTTGCATTTTACTTGTGTCTATTAATAAAAAAGTGATAGACAAAATCTAAACCTGAAGTCCAGGTGTAATTTGTTCTGTACTGAACAGGAATGACCTGTCAAATGCTTGCACATCAGTGCAAGCTGGTGATCACATATCATTTGAAAACCACTCCCTTAAAACTACAACTAGTATTGCTATACTTTACTACGACAAAAAAAAAAAAAAAAAAAAAGTACATCTTAGCCAGGTTTGAGTGCAGCTTTGTATTTTGATGTCCTAACACAGGACAGCTGGGACAGCAGTGAAGTATATCCTGAAGGTGAAGGTGAGAAGCCTCAGTTAAATTTGTGGGGTTTTTCCCACCTGTTATCTTGCTTGCCTCGTTCTTCCCTTTTTGAAACTTATTTCATATTTTGCTGCTGCGGAGGGGTTCAACTCTTCCTTTGAATTTATGGGTACTGGCTTCTTAAGCAAACTCCAAAGTTGGTACTCATCCATACAACTAATATGACTGCCTCAGTCCTGGCATGTCTTGAAACTTTCTCTGACTTCTGATACTAAAAATGATAAAGAGAAAACACAGTGTTATTACCTCCCTCACCAGACAGCAATGTTTGTATGGATGTTGCACTATCTAGTGTGACTGCTGTCATAAAAAAAAATAGAGTCAAATACTTTGTGCTGTTCTAAAATCCTGGATTGGATATTCTGCCCCTTGCCACCCCCAAAAAAGAAGAGATTGCATAAAACACTGAATTCAGCTTTTTTTCTTTTCATAGTATGCTTACATAATACAAAAGTCTGTAACTTTGCCATGCTATCATTAAACAATGTTGCTGGAAACAGCACATGATGTGCAAAAGCAAACTGTGAATAACTTCATTTCTTAACTTGAGACTTCGGGGAAATATCTTCTTTTGGTGAGTTCCACTGAGTTTATGGAGCCTTTTCCCAATGAAAAATCAACAAAACATGAAAAAGAGCATAGCCTTAGGCTCCAGAGAAGAGTATCAGAATTGTAGCATGTAAAATATTGAAGCTACTTTTGAGCTGTGTACATAAAATATAACATAGTAGAAAAAAAGTAGTTTCAGCCCACCCTATTTGCAATAACTTTAAAAAATACCATCTACTTTTGGGCTAGGAGTAGATGTAGACTATTTATTTAAGGTAAAATATTTGAAAAAAATGGTCTTATGAAATAATTAAATGCATAAAACCCTAAACAATCCACACAATTTGGCACTATTAGTAATAACAATGGGGGTATGGTACCCTTAGTACTCATATACCTCTCAGTCCAATTGACAAGGGAGAAACTATTTCCAAGATGTTGAAATCCTTGATGAACAACAGATAATATCACTACAATTTCAATGCTATTTGACTGTAAATAGCTCATTGTTATTCCAGTAAGAAAGGTTGAAGGAGGACGCTCAACACATACAAAATGATACTGCTGACTCCATTGCTTTAAGAAGACAGAAACTGGTAGATAAGACCTCAGACCTATCTAGGGCAATAGTTCATCTCTAATGGTCATGTTCGATAAACGTTATAGAAGAAAAATAAAGAAATCTATCAGACTATTTTAAAATCCACATTAAAGATTAAGCCCCAAAACGCTTTTAAAAGTTAACAAATATGATATGTTCTTATAATTTGGACTTTATTATTCAATGAGATGTCTAGTCCTTCACTGAATCTTGTTAAATCTTAGTTTCTGGGATAGTCTATTGTAATAAACTCTACAATGAGAATATTTGGGATGGAACTACCATAGTTTACCACAGGTTACAATGCACATGGTTATGCCTCCTGGGCTGCATCAAAAAAAGCATGGCCTGCAGGTTGAGGGAGGTGATTCTGCGGCTCTACTCTGCTCTTGTGAAGACCCCTCCTAAAGTACTACTACATCCAGCTCTGGAGCCCCAGTACAAGAAGGACATGGACCTGTTGGAGCGAGTTCAGAGGGCCACAAAGACGATCAGAGGGCTGGAACACCTCTCCTGTGAAGACAGGCTGAGAGAGTTGGGGTTGTTCAGCCTGGAGAAGAGAAGGCTCCAGGGAGACCTTATAGCAGCCTTCCAGTATTTAAAGGGGGCCTACAAAAAAGGCGAGGAGGGACTCTGTCAGGGAATGTAGACATAGGATGAGGGGTAACGGTTTTAAACTGAAAGAGGGTAGATTTAGATTAAATATTAGGAAGAAAATCTCTTCTCTGAGTGTGGTGAGACACTGGAAGAGGTTGCCCAGAGCAGTTGTGGATGCCCCATACCTAGAGGTGTTCAGCACCAGGTTGGATGGGGCTTTGAGCAATCAGGTCTAGTGAGAGGTGTCCCTGCCCATGGCGGGGGGGTTGAAACTAAATGATCTTTGAGGTCCCTTCCAACACTAACCATTCTATTATTTTATGAACTGCTTTTTCATCATGAAAGGTCACTATACCAGATTGCATTCTGAACACAGCTGAACAGCTTGCACAGGCACATTTTTACTCCACTTTGTACATACAACTAGAATTAGAAAAAGAATGTTGACTCTCTAGGAATCTCAAAAATTACATTGCCAGTAAATTAATTCATATCTGTTTACCTAGACACACTTGTGCATAGGTATATTTTTCATAAAACTACCTTTTGGAGGAAAAAGAAATCAAATCATTCAGTGGTTTTGATAATAAATCAAAGACAAGGACATTAGCCAGGTGGTTGTGCTTGTAGTTCCCTTAATCCTTTCTTCAATGGCAGTTTAGTACACATTCATTGTTGGCAAGCATTTCATGCAGAGAAAATCTACATTTCAACAGTAGTCAGCCAACTGGACAGCTGAAGTGAAAAATTATAGATGTTGAGCTAAATGTTTAATGACTTCATGGGTATCTACTTATTTAATTCCATCAAGTAATCTTTGCCCAGCATCTTCTAAGTCAAAGCCATTGCAGAAGTCTGCCTGTGGTTTTAACTTTGCTACAATACAGTACTGTGCAGGTGAGGAAAGTGAGTAGATCACCCAGGATTTTAAGGAAGAAAGGTGAGAGCTAAGTGTCTAAAGAGCTGGTGTCAAATGAGATGCTGAAAATATATGCCCAACTTAAATCCTGGTATTTTAAAATGACAGAGTTAGACAGATAGGCTTCCCATACTACCATGTCAAGAATTTTTTAGCCAATATTTTATGTCAATCCATTAAGAACCCAATTAATACCTCACTTCATATCATAAAGGGTAGGAGAGAGAATGGGAAAAACCTGCAACCAAACCCGAAATTGTACCTTAGTCTCTCAGACTGATGTTTTGGCTTACACAGTAAGAAATCTTATCCTATCCAATCTGTGGAGACAGTTTTGGTTGGCAACAAAAAGAGCCTACAAGAAGTACAGTGAGCCACAGATAGGCAATAAAAATACTAGCCAGGGACTTTTATTTGAAAGTTGTCAAATCCTTGGCTCCTAACTCAGGTTTATGTTATTACTTCTTATATTAAGAAAAATAATAGAACTTCTAAATTCATATGAAAATTTAAGAGCCAAAATATTAGGAACCTTTTTCTTTGAGTTTAGTCACAAATCTGGAAGGTGTCTTTCTAACAATTAGGTTTATAAACTCATTCAAAAAGCAAAGTTTTTTGTTCTAATCCTGCTTCACCCTAGTGGTACTCATATTTCTGATACTTTTATAACTGTGAGACTCTAGCGAAAAAAAAATAGTTTGTTGGCTCTGAAGTCTTCCCTGGAAGTCAAGAGACAAGAGAAATAATACATATCAACACTGTAGCCTCAATTCTGGCATTCTTAGCTCGTGAAAATTTGTTCTATATTCTGTGCAAAAAAGTTGTTCTGACTGTTGCATCAATATCTCAACTGCTGATGTGTTTTGTGTCATATTCAACATTGTGTTAAGTGTGTGAAGAAGACCTCTCTGTAGGTTGCAGAGCCTCACCTTCATGTTGAAGCTTGATTTCTAGATCCTCAGTGTGGGGCAGTTTAGAAACAGTATCTCCAAGGAAATTCTAGCCACACTCAGAGGAGCCTAATGAAATTCCTCTAGCTCAAACAGCCTAGGCTTTTGACATTTTTTCCTTGAGTCTGTCTGCTTAAATTCTTATAGTCACTTATATTCCTATCAGTGAGGCACAAAACCTATACTGCCAGGATGAAATTCAGGGCTATGGTAACTCAGCGCCATAGTTTTTGAAAGGTCCGGACCACAGGCAGAACTCCCAGTTCATCTGTCTGTTATGTAGATGAACCCTTGCTTTTGTTTTGTTTGGCCTGTTAAACACAGGACCTGAGTGTTTCAGGTCTTCTGAAACTCTCAGCCTGAGTGTGCTGGATAGGACCTATTTCGTAGCTCTACACAAACCCTTAGAGACCCTTCTACTGAGCTTGGTTCCTTTATGATTGTTTTTTTTTCTCTTTATGACCCAAATTTTCTTCTGAGATCATTTTGTATTTGCTTATCTAATTGCTTCACTTGTTTCGTTTAACTGTGGTTATGACTTAAGCTTTCAAATGTAACCTAATAAATTCTATGAAATAAACCAAAATCTTTTATGATGCATTGTTCATTTTGACCCCGCTGCAGTACATTGCTTCATTTTTTAATCTCTAAGATTCACATTCCTGTTAAGTGATGTAGCAAAAATCAGTGAAGAATATAGTAATTATCTTCATTTGAATGCATACATTAATGACTGAAAATTTATTCTCATTCAGTAGTAGCAAATGAGTATAGCTGACATTAAAACATTTCATTATTGCGTTAAATCTGTGATTTTTCACAGAAACTCATTATATTTCAGTGTATTTCACCTAGAAGGTTTTGATTTATTATTTATGTATTTGGTTCCTCCTTCAACATAAAATATTAAGGGTAGTTCTATAAGCCACTGAGGAAAAGAATTCATTTTCATCCAAGATGTCTACAATAGTAAAAAAAAAAAAAAGTTAAAATAAAACAGTGACAAAATCTACTTCTTGCTTTGAGGGCTGAAAACACTCCTTATTTCTCAGCAAGAACTTTAAAAAGAAATATATTTAGTTAGTTTTATCTAGCCACTAAATTATTAAATTGCTAAAATAGACTGACAGCTAAAAGCATTTTTCAAGGTTTCTCTGTTTTCGCACTCTGTTATCAAGGGCATGAAGTGGATTTTGCTGCTGTTTGTCATGCTTCAGAAACACAGTGATTGCCTGATGAATAAAATCAGAAGAATGACAGGTGCAGGGAGTTGGACCTTCAGAAAGGCATATGTACTTCATTTAGTAGGGATATCAGCTACTCCCAAGGCTCAGATGACTGCAATGGATTTTGTCTTTGATCCAAAGTAAAGAACTGAGAGGACTTAAAAGCAGCATGCTTCAGTGCTGTCTTGCTGTCTGAAACTGTCACTCAACTCCAGCTCTTCCATATTCACACTAATTGACAAAGATCGTGCAACATTTGACTAGCGTCTCCCTTCCAGTCTACAAAGAAGAGAATTGAACAGCGCTTTCGGTTAAATACCTGCTAGTAAAAAGTAAGGTACATTATGGGGGAAGAAGCTCTAACTCCTTTATAGTCCATGCTATGTGTCTAGCAGCTCCATTTCTGCTTTATCAAAATTAATTCATCTGCTCACAGAGGTACAAAAGGGCAAACCTTGTAAAAGGATTAACGTAATCATATTCAAATGGAACTCAATTATAGACTTCAGCATTTACGACCAAGTAAGTTCAAGGAAAACAAAAAAAATGAACAGTTAAGAGTGAAGATAGCAGCACTAGGTAGTATCTTCCACTTCTGTCAGTATTGGTGTACATTAGTCTCACTGGCTGCATCAGTTGAACAGGTAGTGAAGAACTAGTGAATGCTTTGAATCTCTGGTTGTTTCTTATAGTCATTCTTTACCTAGTCTCAGTGCCAACTTGATGCCCATCTTGCCATTGCAGGCAGCCTGAGCTCAGTCTGCCCCCGCGACACCAAGCTCTTGCACTATATGGCAAAATCAGTGCCACATATTGTCGTGCACTGTTGGTGGGTTCTCCGTCTGTCCCTACAATTCTGAAAATAAACACCATTTCTTCATGTCCAAACGCTTTTGAAAGTCATTGAACACCTTTGACTTTGCATAGAAAGGCTCAAAGTAGACGAAACAGGAGGCCCTTGCCTGATCTTACCTTCCTTTTCACATGCCTACAACTCCGTGGATTTGTAGGGTACCACACTGGTATTTCCTTATGGTCTGCACCATGTCAGTAGGCTATCAACCTAAACAGTACCAGTTAGGTCAAAAGTAATTATGCACTTATGTAATTATGCAAGTAGAGATGCAAGAAAATAGTTGCAATTAGAAATAAGCTTATAATAATATCAATAACTATAATTGTAAGAGATTTATTAGAATATATTTTAATTATTAGTATAATTTTTGCCATGCAATACTCAAGACTAACCCTCTCTAGTCACAGCAATCAGTGACTTAATTACCCTTAATATACTTAGGGCCAGGATTTCATTTTTTATAACACATTGGATTGCTTATTGCCTAAAGCTTCTTTTCAGGAATATTTAAATAAAGGTTTTATAGGACTATAATTTCAACTATAGTCATAAAATATGGAGACAACATGGGTCTGAGAAAATATCTAATGCCAAAATCTGTTATGAACTCTCTTCAGAAGAATAAATTAATAAGAATTTGTATTTTCATTGTATCACCTCTCATAACGCATTTCAAAAAGACGGAAACAAGCTGTTCTATCTAGAGCTCCTCAACTGCCCTCAGGTAATTTTGAAAATGATAAAATATAACATTAATGTGATTAATGCATGCATTTTTTAAACAAAACAATTAAAAATAAAGCTGAGTATTAGTTAAAATTCATGGTAATTGGAAACCTTCATTAACACTGCACAGCTGAGGACATTAGATAAAAGTCTTAAGAATTGCTTGCTTTTCAATCAAGCCCCTGCTATTGAATGTTTTCAAATAGTAATTTATTATCAACTCATAGGATAGTTCTTAATGCCCTCAAATCACTTAAAAATTTAATCTAGGTTATTTTCCTGAGTTTGTTTTTCTGTTAAATCTAGGAACAGCAGAGATGCTGGCTGCTGAGAAGTGCTATACAGCTACAACAAAAGAGAAATCTGAAATGGTTATTATTCCTAAGAAAACTGATAACATCAAAACAGAAACGATCTTGTTGCCACACTACTTTAGCATAATGAAAACTGGCAGAGCAGTATCTGTTGTGTTTTATAGCCTGAGTGGAGAGATTTCCCTGCTACCTATGATTGATACTGGAGATCCATCACTTACTACAGAGCCTGAGCACAGCTAATGTGCTTTACTGATATCTTATTCCATCTTTATTTGGCAAGGGGTAAAAAACCCACAGCGACGTGAACACAGTGCAAAACTTGAAACTTTTTTTTTTTTTTTAGCTGTAAGACAGCATGAATATTTAGTAAAATAAGGCAATTAAATAATTTTGAATGGACAGTTTAGCCCTAGTCACTCACCAGTGCGTGGTGTTCTCTTCTACATCATATGACAAGGTGCGGCTTCACTTGTCTCTCCATTTTCATTTGGACATCTGTGGCACTGTGTTACAACCCTTAAAGAGTAGCTAAGAGTTTGCTAGAGAAGTTGGAAGTACAAGCATTTCCCAGTCTTGAACAAAACAAGTCCAAATTTGGGTAGTACTGCTACTGCAGAATTCAGACCTCCTCCAGAATGATGGTTAATTCTTTACTTCTGAATTTCACTAACTGTCTTTGGACTCACTCAGGATATTTAGGCAGAATAAGAAGAGAGTGGTGCTTTTACTTTGACAGATCACACTGATGAGAATGACACTGGAGTGCTCCATAAATTTTATGTTTCTACATTATATTGTAAAAAGAAAATTAATTTTTATAAAGAATTCAGAAAAAAAATTTCAAGTGAATCAAGAGCTAGGAAAAGCATTATAGACTGAAAAACTTGAATTCCACTGGCACTGTTATTTTAAAAGACTTATTTCATTAATCTTTTTGGAGCAAGTGAATGCTAGATCCCAAAGGGTTTCATAACCTAGAAGGGAAAGGGATTAAAAGTGCAAGTAGCAGGAAGCTACAGACAAGCAAATTAAAATTAGGACAATACATTTCAAACTGTCAGAGAGACTAGTTGCTGGAAAAAAAGTCCAAAAACTACCAAGGGAAGAACCGGTTCCCCATCTTTTTATGTATTTGTATTAAATCTAAGCTCCTTTCTAAAAGACGGCATGCTATAGTCAAACATGCTATTTGGCAGGGAATTAAGAGGCTCTGAGATGTAAAGCAATTCAGACTAGATTATCTAGCTACCCATTAAAGTTTTAAACTCTATAAAACTCATAAATATTCAGTTATTGTATCTTTTTGGCTCTTCTCTCTAGAACTGACAAAGGAGCACATGCTTGGCTGCTGTCAGGTGTTACACTGCATCCAGCAACACATTTCATGACAGAAGAAACTTAAGACCATTTAGTGTCACGGAGACATCATTCAGAATATTCACGTTCTTGTTTAAAACGGATCATCCCTTGGAAGTGATGTGAAGCATAAGAAAAGACAAGTTGCTTCTTTCATGTTTCCATGAATGTGGAAGATCCCTCATCTGTCTATTTCCGCTGGATTTACAATACAGAAAGCATGGAGCTATTGTAGAACCTGACCAGAGGCAGCAGAAACTATAATTCCTTGGATCTGATAGTTGCTATCTACCTGTATAGTAAATGGCTCTTTTGATATATTACAAAGTAGAGTACAGCAAGATTTGTTCAATGTTTTGAATGACCAGAAAAGCAGATCTGGACTGAGCTGATAAAAGCTCTTTGGTCTATTTCTCTTTGCAGTAAATCACAACACAATACTCAACACAGTAACTATATTTGATGTCAGCATGTTTTGCCTTCTTTCATAAATGTATAATTTGCTAAAATTTGCTCAATATGCTAATTTTGTCTATCTAATATTTGGTTATATGAAAACCCTAACACATCTAATAAGAAATACAAAAAGAAGATGGTATTTGCTAACTAACGTGGCCATTTAACTACAACAACACTACCATCAACATCAACGACAAATAAGAAGGCTAACCTCAGCCTTGCTCGAGTTTGGAATGAGGTAACTAGAGACTGGAGCTGTATTTATACCAGGCTAGAACATAGACATAATGTCTGATACTACATGATACATCATTTACAGGTTTTCTGACTGATAGAATGATAATATAGTTGTGCCTATGCCTATGCCTGTTTCCTACAGACATTGTCCAAGTTTCTTATATTTAGATAGTGAGAACATATACAAAATTTAAAGGAAAGGCAAGATACATTCAAGTATTGATAGAATTATAGAATGATAGAATGGTTTGAGTTGGAAGGGACTGTAAAGCTCACCTAGTTCCAACCCTCCTGTCATGGTCGGGGACACCTTCCACTAGACCTGGTTGCTCAAAGCCCCATTCAACCTGTCCTTGAACACTTGCCAGAATTGGGCATCCACAACTTCTCTGGGCAACCTGTTCCAGTGTCTCACCACCCTCAGAGTGAAAAAAACTCATGGAACACATTTCATTCTCATCTGAGTGGAATCAACTGTTTATCTCCTGACTGAAAAGAAAATGTGTTTAGGCATGAGAGGTAGTACTAGAGAGCTATTTGTCTGAATGTGTCCCTGTTACATATGTTTTCTTTGTCCTTCAAAGGGACTTTAACAGTTTATGAGTATTATGGATAAAAAGAAACAACCCCAACCTTGTTGAAAATCCAAGACAATAAGAAGTTAATATAAGTCACTGCAAGTTACTGACTTGGTTTTTTTTGTTGTGTTTTTTTTTTTTTTTTTAAAAAGCCTTCCATTGATGAAAAACAATTGGCAGAATTTCGGTTTTGTTCAACATGGAACCTTAAAATATTGAGAAATTGATAGCTTTCAGGATAGATATGTCAGCTTTTCCAGTTGTCTCTTTATTATACATAGTTTGATTGCATACATTGTCTGGTAGTATCCATCATGTGCTATATATACCTTTTCTAAAAGTATATATCACTGCTATCTTGGGCACAAATTGTCACTGATAAAAAAGGAAAAGCAGAAAGCAAGATGGAAAGCTAGAATGTATAGGATACACTGTGTTCTCAATTATTGACTTGAAAATAACCTTAGAAGATGAGGAAGATGCTAGCAACACTAAAACGAAGAAGAAATGAAGAATTTCTATTATTTTAATGTCAAAACCTTAAAAAGTGGAACCCCATTTGTGCACAGAACTCTGTTTTTTTAAATGAAATAAAATTAATCTATGTATTAAAATACTGTCTTAATTTAATTGTAGGAAACATGCAGATAGGAGAAAGTTAGTAAATCACTGTGGCATTAACTGTTTTGAGCTATGAATTCTATTGGCAACAGCAGTATGACCACTATTGGTATGATATGATTTTGGGTTTTTTTGAAAAGACATAAGAATTATGAAAATTTCCAACATTTATGGCACCATTTCCATTTAGTAGGATTATCAGAAAATCAGTTTGCATCATATTTTATCTATTTTGTTTGCCAATGATACCAAACTGATTGAGGAAGTGGACACTTCAGAAGGGAGAGCCACCCTGCAGGAACACCTGGGTAGGCTGGAAGAGTGGGCTAACAAGAACAATATGACGTTCAACAAGGACAACTGTAAGGTCTTGTACTTGGGAAAACACAATTCAAGAGTGCAGCAGAGGCTGGGATCTTCCTGGCTGGGGAGCAGTTCTGTGGAAAGGGACCTGCGGGTCCTGGTGGACAGCAAGCTCACTATGAGTGAACAGCATGCTGCTGCAGCAAAGAAAGCCAACAGGATGCTGGGTTGCATCAACAAGGGCATCAACAGCAGAGGCAAAGAAGACATTATCCTATTCTACTCAGCACCTGTCAGGCGACACCTGGAATACAGTTTTGGTCTCTGCTATGCAAAAAAAGATGTGGACGGGCTGGAGAAGGTCCAGAGAAGGTCCACAAAGATGATCCAAGGACTGGGAAGCCTGGCATCTGCGGAAAGGCGGAGAGAACTGGGTTTGTTCAGCCTTGAGAAAAGAAAGTTTAGGGGAGACCTTGTCACCATGTTCCAGTATTTAAGCTTTTAAGATTCAGCTGGACAGGGTGCTGGGCCATCTTGTCTAGACTGTGCTTTGCCAAGAAAGGTTGGACCAGATGATCCTTGAGGTTTTTTCCAACTTGGTATTCTATGATTCTATGGTTGTATGATATATTTTATTTTAAAGTTAATTAAGATCAGTGCCCCTTTAAAGCAGTCGGTGCATACTGTCACTTCTCACTCTTAGCAAACATTGAGAACTGTTGAAGAGTCTATTGCCTTTACGTGTATTTTCATCCATGCCATTTGTGACAATATAAGTACTTATTCACAAATGTAAAATTTTCTCTTGATCATACATGACAGGCCATGACGGGTTCAGATAACACTGAGCACTCCATCTTCTCTGTCACAGAACTGTGCCATTCAGAGGCAAAGTGTTCTTCTTGACATTTGAAAGCATTTTTTTGCAGTCATTATTAAGATATCTGTACACTGTAAGAAAGGAACAGACAAAGTTCACAGACATATTTGGCTTCTCTCAGTATAAGCTGAAGTGAAGCATCAAATGCATGAAGATTAGTGCAGCTTTCCATGTTTGTAAGAGTAAGAACTGCCTACAGGCTCGCCACACATGGGAAATCCCCCATCAGTCAAAGGCACCAGGGGAGATAATGAACCATGAGAAAACCATCCGGACAAAACTTAACGTGCTCACTTGCCCTGAGAAATGTGCTGAAGGGGCACAAGTGTGCCACTCTGGAGCATGCTGTGCAGTGGCCTTTTACAAGCAGGTCAAACAAGAAACTTTGGTCATGTTATTTCCAGGGTAGGAAATACAGGAAAAAAATAATCAGAAAAAAAAAAAAGCATCAACCTGTAACCATAACAAAATTGTAATTGGAAGGCAATGCCAGTGGTTTGCCAACAACACAGGAAACAGAAAATGTAAGGATTATTGCCTCAAGAATGCTGCTACTTAGAATGCCCAATTTTGTTTTCTTTTAAGCTTCTTGTAATAATTCATCAGTGTAGTGTCAGCAAGCTACAGGAGGAGATTGTGTCCTTCTTATAAAACAAATGAGAGGACAGATTTTTGGCTAATATGTTACCCTATTCTATTTACTGCATTTACAGTTCCTGTTATAGCTTTGAACATAGATAAAATAAGGCAGGAACAATCTCAACATATTAACTCACAAATTAGGACCAATGACACAATCAATGAGCTGTCAGAACAAAGCTCTCCTTTTCCTTAGCATCCCACATGATTTCAAGATAGACAGTTATTAAATCTGCTCAGATATATATTTTTTTCTTCAACAGTTAAGAAAATTAGAAAAAGACTTGTCTTATATTTTAGGAAAATAGGAATTTTCTGCCACATATCCTGGTACAAGTTTGCTCGAGAAACTCTTGAATCACTTGAAAATACATACTTTTAAAATTTTGAAAAATACAAGTTTCAATAGTTTTTATCAGTCTCAAAATACCATAATGTCATAGTCTTTTTCATCATATTTTGTCTAATACAAAATAAAACTAATCTCTCCTGTGCTATGTAGCTGTAACTTCTCGTTTGCACTGCATTTAGGGACATTAGCCAAATTCTGAAAATATGATCTGAAGGCTAATTTTTATTTTGGTGGTGATCTCTCTCAAACTTTGTTTATTCCATTGTGGCAATATGAAGCCATACTTTTTTTCCCCTAAATGTTGAATATTATTTTTATTATTTATTGAAAAACAGTTTTCAAAAGTACATCAAAGTACTGTGACAGCTTGGTCTGATTCAGTGTTTACTCCATTTTGATCAGGAGTAACGAGGACTAGTGAACTTCCAGGGTCCCTTCCAACCCGAATAATGCACTGATTCTATGAGTAATCAATCCTGAAATCCTCTGAAGAGTAAATTAGAAACATTATTCCCATTCCACTAGTCAAGATGAGGAATCCAAAAAGTTAAGTGAATTAGGGTAATAACAGTTCCTGTTAAAGTCAGATTTTAGTCCCCAATGTTCCTCTCTGTTCATTCAGAGAGACAAAAAAACACACTGGCACTTTAAGAATGTTTTATGCTACAATTAAAGAAATTAAGACTTTTTCAGATGATTAACCAGAAGTTTTGATCTGTGTTGAACTCAAACTTTGGAATATGATATGCATTGAACAAGAAGGAATGATAAAAGACTCTTGCAAGGTTAAGATTCCAATAAGATAAGTGAAAATATTCAGAGAGGCACAGAAACACCGTGAGTTGACATCTTTCCTTTGCTGGAATTCTGTTCCTAAATATAGGTTGACTTTCTGTGGCAGAATCCCTGAAAGTAGTGGAAAGGTACTTCCTCCCCTCCCTTATGAGATTATCAAACCATCTCAGTGATTCTTGCCGTAAGAAAATGCTTTCTGACTGGCACAGGGCATTTCAGCAATACCTAATCTAGTGTACAACTGTTTTATTAACCTTTTCTTTTTTTTTTTTTTTTTTAGTTTAAGAGCTGTTCTCTATGATCAGTGTAAAATAAACCATGAAGAAAAATAAAGGGGCATGGGATTTCCTGAAATAGTTACGTAGTTATTCTGTAACTGCTGTGTATTGCTCATTCAACCACACAGAAAAAAAAAAGAAAAAAGAAATCTTGATGGTATTTACCAGTACCTGCATCTCCTTTATTATAGTAGCAAGGAATAACAGCCCATGATTAGGTGCACATAATAACTTATGTATATATAAAAATTAAAATATGTATAAATCAATATGCATATTTATTACACGTAGTTATTATATAAGTATGATACAGCTTATAAACATATAGTATAATTTAATATTAGATATATAAATATTATGTATCCCATAATAACATGTATCCCTGTATTTGCTGCAGAGCATACAGAAAACATTCTTTGTGATTAACATACATTTATTGCAGGTATTTCATGTTGTAATATATGGGGATTTCTTATGTCTTCAAGTTTTTCATGCAAATTACTGTTTTGCTTCCTGTATTTACCATGTAAGAGGGCATTGTCTGTAGTTTAAGGGCTAAACTCCTCAGAAGACAGTTTTGTGGCACTTCTCATTAGTTCTATATTTTTTGGTTTTTCTCCAGAATGTGGTTGACAGAGGTACCAGATGATTTCTGCTATGTGCTCCTTCAGTAATTGTTGAAGTCAATGATCTTACAGAAAACTTATCCTCATTACTCCAAATGAAGGTCACATCACTTTTTTTCTGCACTAAAGATCAGTACTGTCCAGCTCAACATCTTAGAAATACTTCTATTCTAATTAGAAAATTGAGGAAATAAAACATATTGAGCTTGAATCAGGTAATATAGGAAATAACTTGAACATAATTGGAAGAAGGTAACAGTGCCCCCAAAATATTCTCATTTTAACAAATGCCAAATAAAATCATAGGTATTATAAGCTGAAAGATATTTTTTCTTTAAAGTCGAGCAACCTATGATTCTTTGCTGGTGAACTTAGCTCAGTATCTAGATGTAAAACAATCTCCAAATTAGAATAAAGGTATTCTGAACCCTTAAATAAACATATTTACATTCTGTTTCAGTCAATAGATATTCAATCCCCACTTAACTAAGATAATGGTTATGCAAAGTTTTAGCATAATTTTATCTTGTGGTTATATGCAGTTCTTAGCATTAACAGAAGGAAGGGAATATAAACAAAAAGAAGCTAAAACAACAACAACAAAATCCATTAATTCCACACTAAGGCATGTCTCCACATCCAAAGGAGAAGCTGAATATGATTGAAAGCAGTGTAATAGCTGGATTGGAGTCAGGAAATTTATGTCAGTGCCAAATCAATTACAGGTTGCAGGTGTCCAGATTTAATTAAAATAAATTTCTATAAATCAGGCACTAGATATCTGCCATGAGTGGAGAAAAGGAGAAAAGCAAGTATAAATAAAAAGGTATTTTGTTTGTAGTGAAATGTTAAAAAATATCAGAAAATAAATGTCAGCAAGAAATTTGTACATCCTTTGGCAGAGTTTTCATTCTAAAGTCTAAAATCTTTTTGAAGATCTCTTCTCAAACTACATTAAAGTGTGCTTCATTTTTAGAAAGGGATTTATACCAAATTACTTTGTTGTATCTGATACTTATACTTTCTGTATTTAAGATTAAAGATAATACAGCTAAGAGACACTAAAATAAACTGAATTCTCTATTGCACACAAGGAATCTTCAGTGCAGGTAAATAAATATTGATTTATACTTGGAAGTACATAGAAAAAAGTGAATAAATATTTAAGGATTCTAAATGTTAGAAACTATATGTAAAATGATACTGTATAAATATATATCAGCATTTTTCAATATTGTTCTTCTTTGTCATTAAAAATGATTAATTTTTGAAATCATCAATCAGACAGGTCAAAGGTCTGAAAAATTGCTGTCTTATAAAAATCCCTATGAAATCATAGAAGTCCAATAACAAAAACCGTGCAGTATGTTTTTCTATATCTTAGAAAAAGGATTCGAAAAAGTCAGCTTCTACATCCACAAAATTCTAAGGACAATGGAGTTGCAATGCACATGACAGAAGTCACAGAAATGTTGTTTTCACTCTAAGAGCAGTTTCCAAACTAAAAATGTTGGTGAAACATATCAGTTTCCAGTGGTTCAAAGATCTGTCTCAACATGCAGTACATCAAAGCCTTGGTTCTTCCTTTCTCTGAAGCTAAATTAAAACCTAAACTGTAACTAAAAAAAGATAAAAGAAGATCAGACACAATTCCAGGAAGATGGAAGAAAGAGAGAAAAAGCACAACTCCAGACAAGCGTACACACTCTGCTATAAATACAGCGGGATGAAGAACATGGTGTTAGGAAGTGAGTAAATCTGCTTCTGTAAGCTTGGGGCCGTGAAAGTGAAGGTCTGTTTGAGTAATTGAGGCAGGAAAGTCACTACAATTTAGAATGCTCTTCAAATAGAAAGACCTTAGGTCTGTGCCCAGGACTCTATGTAGATACATTCTCACAGAAAACTGCATTTGGTAATGAGGTCTTGAAGATGGGATTTGTCTTATCTCAGTTACTTGCAAGTGTTGAGTCTTGTCTAAACTACGGGTCTGCTTCTTTCTCCCTGTAATGAGCAGACAGAAATAAGCATATCAGGGGACAATTCACATCACTAGTCTTGGATGGGTATTTTGGGCTGAGTGCAGCACTTTGACCAACTCTTGCTGTACTGCTTACCGAAAAACCAGATGATTGGCTTAGAAAAAAACCTCATCTTTTGGATTGCTAAAAAAAAAGGAAAGTAAAACCTGTTTTGACCAAAGTGGAGGGTGAAGCAATGCAATAGTCTGAGACCTGGCAGTTCCTGTTGTGACAAAGTCCCACCTGCAGGAGCCATGGTGACCATTAAGCTCATGAAATTCCTGCTCAATATAGCCGTTCCTCCATGGACACTCTCCTGCAGCCTGAGCAGGGACTGAGGACGATGCAATCAAGAACCTGCTGCTGCTGAATACTTGTGTAAAACACATCTTTATGATAGGGCCACATAACATCTGAATGAAAAGCTGTGCTGACTGATACCAAAACGAATCCAGTGAACTTTCTGGTTCTCATAGAGTTTTGGTTCTGATCCTTACTAATATTTAAATCAGGAAATGAGAAAAAAAAAACCACCAAACACACACACACTTTTTTATCTATATCAGATCTTTTGGTTCCGATCCTTACTAGTATTTAAACTGGGAAATGGAAAAAAGTATTTCTATAAAAAAGCACATAATATGTACAAAAGTGTATATGTATCATGTGCCTAGCATTTTTGATGAAAACAATTGTTGTGATGTATTTTAGTCTTGATTGTACATTACTCAGACCGGTATTCTATTGATAAAAACTATTGGGGTTTTTTTTTATCCTGTGGTAATTGGTGAAATGTGGTTTTTTAATTGTTAGTGTTTATGAATGCAAAAGTGACACCTGCTAGACAGGGCATTTAGTCCAAGATAGCTGAAATGGAAAAAACCAAGAATTTGATGGAGGGGAGAGAAGAGAAATTTATGTTGTGCACAGGAGGAGAGTGAGAGAAAAAAGACAATGGAGCCAAGGAAAATGACGTGGCCCTAGCTGCAACTTCCCCAACGCTCACCAAAAACATCTTAAAACACAGTGTGTAAACTTGGTGTGTTTCTGGGTTGCAGGCAGGGATTGACAGGTCTGTAAACGCCCTCTGGATTTTCCTGTGTGATACATTACACATGCAGTCCCTTCTGCCTGACAGAAGTGTTGATGAACTTAGTTACTTATGCTGTCTTGAAAAGGAGAAGGGGTGAGAAGAAAGCACTGTAAAAACAGAGATACTGAAAGCAGTAAGTCTAGTCAAGAAGCTCTTAGCAATGAACTTTTTTAATTACCTGTGCTACAAACCAGGAGCCCAGCTTTTGAATTGGCTTTTCAAGTAACTTAGCTAAAAACACATACACTTGTAAAACAAATGGATGACAGCCAAGAATGTGACAAATCCGTAAAAGAGATGAAGAAGCGAAGACTAACAATTCAACGCCATAAACAGCCAGCTAGTAGACAGTGTCACTGAATCAGTTTAGTGGAGACACAAAATATCAGAAACCTCGTGACCGTGGACATGACTCTGGCCAGTTTGGGGGTTGTGTACTGTAAAACATCTATGAGTTTCTTTTGCTTCTAGGTTTCTGGTTTGAAAGAGGAAACATTATATAACTCCATCCTGGGTACTGCACAGTCTGAGTTACAGCCTCGTTTTTTCTGCTAGCTTGTTTCACACAGCTCCCATACACACACCATCTGTTTCTCAGGGCATAATTTGGCCTTAGATCTCATCTACCAAATCAAAGCTTCTTATTGTTTTTGTAGAGGCAACACACAGAGAGGCAGATAGATAATAAACCTGCATCGTAGTTGCAAACTGCGCCTGAAGATTTTTAATAAAATCTTGCAGACTAAAATGACTGTTCTCATATATCATCATTAATGTGGTAAATGGCTCCCATGACCCTTTGCCTGTCTATAAATCACAAACTATGAAGATATACCAGGGTGATCAGATCAGTCAGTGGACATTTAATTAAGTGCACAGTTTTTCAAGCTGCTGTTTATAAACAAGCAGAAGTCATTTTTCTCCTGTAGTAGAAAATTAGAGTCTAGATGAAGGTTTACAAATTAGATTAAGATATACATTTTCTGGATTATACATTTAACCAAGGAATGCACTTACACTATCTCACTGAAAAAGCACATATCAAATCCTACCCTCTTTTATGGTCAGTGTTTAGCATTTAAAGAGGGTCTGATGAGAGCTTCAGCATGTGTCAGAGAAAATATTTCTACTGTTTTCATGTGTCATATCAAATATCAGTCTCACTAATACTACTAATAATACTTCAAAGTCTTTTATTATGATATGTTTGTGTCTCATGATAAGCAATGTGTCCTGGGACAAAATGCCAGTGCCAACTTTTCTACACAGAAAATAGAAGCTTTTCATCTTGACCTCTGGAATTTAAATAATGAATTGCATTTCTTCCACAAAGAATGAAACCTGCTGGTATATAAGCATCATTCGCTGTACCAACTTGCATCTTCATTTGGGAATGGCATGTGCTTGAGCAGTGCCTAGCACAATGGATGGTAAGACAACATTCATATCAAGTGTGTCATTTGCACATTTTTGGTATCTGAATTGTTTTGGTGAAAAAAAAATATTGCGAAAAAACCGATGTACTTTTATTTGGTCCTTTCCTTCCATTCAATTTTCTGCTTTTATTTGGATTATGAAATAGCCTTTTATGAAATTGTTGACCTCAATTCAGATGTTAGTAGACAAAGTTAAAGGGCTATATAGATCAGCCAGGTTATGGTCTGATACCTTTTAGCTAAAAACTAAAGAACCCATGAAATGACAAGCAAGGTGGCTGTTCAGCATTCATGATCTTCTGATTTTACTTGAATTCAATTTTTCACCTTCTTTGATCTTTCTCTTATGACTTTGAATAATCTGTATTCATTGAAATATGACATTTTTTTTCTCTATAGACCTGGGATAGAAATCCCCTGGAACAGTTTTAAATGCTAAAAATAATCAGTTTGGATAATTCAGTCATATATTTCAGTTTCTTCATCATGTTTTGGGCTCAGCCTATGAATCTTTTAACGGGAAACTGATATTTCCTACAAAACGAAAAAGGTGCCAGTTTGCACTGCTTTAACTGTTTCTCCTTTTGGTCTTCTCTGACGGCAGTTCCTTTCTCACGGTCAGTTTACTGCTAAGAATGTGATGAGAGCAGCAGCTTGTAATTTGTAAAGACTCCTTAAGACTTCTTTTAGTTGCTTCAGTAAGTTTAATGCTTATCCACAGAGTCCCTTGTGTAGAATCCTTCCTATTGATCAAAATCCTCCACTTGCTAAGTGCAAAACCCAACTTAAGAGTACATGGATAATAATGCCATAGAGCAATCTACCGCAGAGCTCCGCGGAGTGCTGTTAAGGACCTGAGGCATCAATAATCATTTTTTCAGTCACTCTGCTATGAGAATGGTAGCAGCTGCAGAGACATTTCTCAGCTTCCAGAATGTGCATTAACAGTGCGGCAGATGTTTCTTTTTTCCTAGCAAGGTTTCAGCATCGTACTAAAGAACAATAAGCCACAACCTAGAATAAGTTCCTGTCTTCAATATTTAAGGAGAAAGGAAACTCCTTCTGAAGCCCAGAATCAAGAGCTTTAAAGCACAGTACATTTTCCTGCACTTTGTGTTCACTGAAGAGCCACTTCTTTTGTTGGATGAGCTATTATTGATCAATCTCAACATTCTCTTACATTTTCCTCCATTTTTTGTATGAAATGTGTATTGTAGAAATATGAATGCA
Source organism: Chionis minor (assembly GCA_013398295.1). Taxonomy (NCBI): domain Eukaryota; kingdom Metazoa; phylum Chordata; class Aves; order Charadriiformes; family Chionidae; genus Chionis; species Chionis minor. The sequence goes on along the minus strand of VZSF01003446.1, from coordinate 94,453 downwards.
TACTTTGCCATTTGCAATATTACCAGTGAGTTGTTTCAGTTGCTTCTGTAATTAAACTGTTAATTTTGTACTATAGAGAAGACTGAGATAGTTCACCAGATGATAGCAGTTTTGTCATCAAGTATTTCCTTTTTCAGATGCTTTTCAGCCACAATTAATTATATAGTTTTAATATTTTTCTGTACCTCAGGGAAGTATCTGCCTGATTTTCTTTTGGCTTCCACACAAAATTTAAGCACAATTTTAACGTACTTATCTGTGCCCAGAGCATCCTTCCCTTCAAATCCTTCTGCCATTCTCTTATCCAAGTACTTCCCAGATGGAGCTGATGGGGCAGTCTGTCTGTCTGCAGCCTCCTTGCTGTAATAAATTCTGCCCCTTTGTTACTGTGCTCACAACATATTCCAGACTGGCACTTTAAGAACTACTGGGAAGCCTCAAACAGAGGGAAATTTAGTTGTCAATGTTGTGTTCTGATAAAGTACTGAAAATATTAGACATGATATTTAAAAATAATAGCCTACTCAGAGCTCATTTCTTTCACTTTGATCAGTTAAGGACATCTGTAAGTCTGAAACAGTTGCAGGAAGAACCAGATTTGGCTTTGGGCATAGATGTTTGAAATACTAGCAAACAAGTAAATGCCTCCTAAAGTCACGTCACAGTTGGAGACTATAGTGTGGATTGAATAATAAATACTAATCATGGTTAATGCAGTTATTCCTGAACATGATGGAAAACTGACTCTTTTTTCAACTTTTTTTTTCACTGTTTGGATCGTTCTGGCTACAGGACCTATAAGCAAAGGCAGCAGCTCAGTGATTTGATTACAGAAGAAACCTTGGAAAAATACTTACTGGACAAAGGACCTGAATGTAGAGAAAACTGATTTTTATTAAGTCAGAGGTGCAAAAATTATAAGGAATTTGTATCACAAGCAAGGTGAAAAACTTGTGGGAAAGGGCTTCAGAACTAAACTGTATAAATAAACAGTTTAAAAATTATCACAAAAAATGGAAAAGAGGATATGATGTAAGGATGAGGGAATATACAGAAAAGATAAACTATGTTTTGCTACACACCAGAAACAAAATGCTGTATTGCACAGGAAATTAAAGCAGAGAGAAAGAACACTTGTTTGGGTCATTTGAAAAGAAGGCAAAATTAAGCCTCTAAACTACAGTACTTTCTCACCTAATATTCTTAAATTCACATTGAATAGAATGAATAAAATTATAAAAATGAGTGTTACTCTGAATAAAAGAGCCCTTGGCTTATAGGAGATAATACCCTATGTTATCCTTTGGCTTTTCTCAGCTGACCTCACATCACTGAGAAGTTGACCATATGTACTACTAAGGAAAATGCCTGGCTCTGAAGAGAAATGTATTGTCCATGGAAAGAAAAGCTGCTGAAATATTGTTCTCCGAAAATGAAATCAGATGATACGTGGAGGTAAATAAAGACATCTTTTTAGTGTATTTACAAAACTGATGAGCTGCAAAGGATTTTTCTCTGCAGTAACCTGGTGAGCTACCAGCAAGGCAGAGTTACCTATTGCTAGGTTATTTGTGCAATCAAGCATTTTGAAACCAAAAAGGATGACAGGGTGACAATGTGGTGCCACAACTTCAAAACTTTTGAATATAGGCAATATGCTTTTTATGTGTTCACAAAGCCATGTAAATAGTAGTATAGAAATGCATAACTGTCATAAAAAAAGGGCCACAATAATTCCCATGTGCGGGTTTTATTTCAATGACTTGGTAGAAGTCTTTTTTTTTTTTTAAAAAAGTCTTATTTCCTAAAATGATACTCCATTCCTGAAATTAAATTATCTACATTTAAAAACACACAAAAATCAACACACCCTCACAAGTAAAGAGTAAGACAGGTATGCTTTAAATTAAAATGGCTTAATTACAGAATTAAAAGTTAAAAAATTGAGGATATGGTCTACAAATGAACAGCGTTGCCAGTTTTATTATCTGACCTATGTACGATTAGTTTTATTACACAGGTCTTTACACTCTGGGGTCCTGTTGAAAGTGTCTGAATTAGTTTTGATATTATGTTTATGCAGTGACAATTTTTTTATTAATTTTATAGGGTAAATTACATTCAACAGAACAGGAAACCCCTTGCTAAGGAATAAATGAATTTTAATAAATAAGGATTCATTTACTGCTGTAGTTGCAGGTATTTCTTTTTATAGGAGTTTGTATCAGACACAAGGGATTCTCCTAGATAAAAAATCTGGATTATACTTTCTAGTATACGCTTTTATCTGAGTGTCACATGCAAGTGCAGTTGAGCCATAATGCAGAAGTCAAACATCAATCAGGAATCATGGCTCAAAGGAAAAAGCACATGTGCTTAAATTCAAAGGTCTGAATCACATGAGTCTTTTAAGCTGACATTTCAGTTTAGAAACCACTGTGTATTAATGGAATATCAAAGAGGATGTACGATATCCCTGAGTGGGTATTCAGTGGACAACAAAGAACTACTGTATTGGCCTTGATCCTGAAATGGGGCACAGAATGAAAACCCCAAAGAAAACACAACAACAGTACAATAATACTGTGTGCCTTGCATGTGAAAGTGAAGAAATGCTGAAAAACCGATTCAAGACAAAATGAATCACCACTGAGGGGAATATGGTAATAAAAGCTTCAACCCATACACCTTTCTCAATGCAGCACTTAGCTCTTGAAGTATTAGGAATTTTAAGTCGTCACAAATACTGTTTTATATCTGAAGGATATAAACAAGTACAAAGATGAAGTATAAAATCAGCTATAGAATACACATAGTTCCCAAAGCACAATAAACAGGTTCCATCTTCTTTTAAGAACTCTTTCTGGCATCTTCTACTGTCTTGCCATTGCTGGCGAGGGTTGTCTTCTGGAGACTTTTTCTTCTATCAGATAACAGGAGGCTTCTGTTGGCTTTCTTCTGGTTAGGGGCAATCTGTGCTTTCTGTCTTCAGCTGCTTCCTGTCAAGAAGTGGCCCGAGCATCTCTTCAGTTGGTGCTTGAGGGGCAGCCATGTAGCTGTCAGGCTGGAGTGCCACTAACAGACACCTGGCAGTTGTTAGAGCAGCAGTGAATGCAGACTGTGAGACATCAAGGAGAACAGACAGAGACTGCACTCAAGGGAACAGCAGATGGAAACTCTCAAGATAGGGCAGACTGGAAATGCAATAGTAGTCTTCCTAGATCTTGACCTGTAGATCACTTACACTTGTAGATCTTCAACTTCGGGACAGGCATAGTGCCCTAGGAGCAGCTGAGGAGGAGAAAGACTCATCAGAGAAAGCATCAAAGCCAGCTGACCCCAGACCAAGCATTTGTGTAAAGAGGAAAAGGTGGGTGATCATCACTGAGGTCTTCTTTGTGTGTTTGGCAAATGAATTAGTTGCACTGTCTGTTTCAAAAGTCTGTAATCAGTGATATAAAATTCAGCTGGTGGCTGGCTACTAGTTGATATCCCTCATGGATACAATGGCAAGGAGTCCACTCAGTAGGTTTGCAGCTAGTACCAAATTGAGACGGTGATGTACGTGCTGTAGAGCAGTGTTGTTATTCAGATGAACCTCAACAGCTGGAGAAATGAGCTGAGACAAAAGTCAGGATCTTTAGTAAAATTCTAAATCTGTAAAGAATAACTTTGTGCACAAATACAAACTCAGCATAATTAACTAAAAGCAGGTCTGCAGAGAAGGACCTGGGGTCCTGTTTGACACCAAGTTGAATATGAGTCAGCAATGTGTCCTTGTGGTAGAGAAGGTTAACCACCTTCTGAGCTGTTTGGTAAAAATGCAGCTAGCAGTTTAAGAGGCAATTCTTCCCTTCTCTTTGGTACTTTTTCTTTCAGGATTGTATCTGCAGCACCGAGTACAAGCAGGACATTGACATACTGGAGTGAGTCCAGAAGAGAGACTCAGAGATGGTCATAGGGTGGAAGCACCTGACGCATGAGTAGAGACTGAGAAACATTTCTTGTTTCAGCCTGGAGAAAAGAAGGCTAAAGGTAGGTTGTTTTTTTTCTCTTTTCTCTTTATAGCCACCTATTGGAGAGTATCAGGAAGACAAAACTGGACTTAGATACATAGAATAAGAGGAAACAGAGGCAAGTTAGAGTATCTGACTAAATATAAGGAAAAATAAAATGCCTTAAAGGTGTCCAAATAATGGAACAAGTTGACCGGAGAAGCTGTAGAATCTCCACACGTGGAGACAATCAAGACCGGAGGGGACAAAGTCCTGGGAAATCTGACGCAGTTAGTCCTGCAGGGTGTTGAACTAGGTTGTTTCTAGAAATCCTATCCTATCTCAGTTATTCTATACCAGTCATACTTTCCAGGAGCACTGCAATGTAACAGAGCATTACAAAAAAGAAGAAAGAAAAATACAGAAAAGATCAATGGGAAAAAAACCCCACCCTGATACTTTGTTTTTAAGTCTTTGCAAACTAGCTTCTCATGCATACACATTTTGCTTTGGACTGATGATTATGAAAGACTTGGATCTGACTTTGTTTGTAAAGGGTATAAGGACCCATTCACAACAAAGAGGTACCAGAGATGTAGCAAGGAAACTTCCAAAAATTGCTTATAAAACAAGAGTAGAAAAATAAAGGTGTTTCAAAGTTGTGTATTACTATATCAGGAAAATAGAAGTCACTGATGAGTCCAAGAAATTTGTAGATGTTTGTTTCTATGGATCAAGAGATAAGGAATTATGAAGATAGGCTGAGATTATTTGTAGATTTGTTTGGTCTTTTTCTAGTCTGGAACCTGTTTTTGCATTTTTTGGTGGAGGGAGAGCTGTGGTGATTTTTGCTAGACAAGAAGCTTTGAGGAAAGGCTTGATATTTTTTTTTTGATTATGAAAACTTTCCAGCCAAGCTCAGAAAACTTTTTCAATTCTAATCTCAAAAACACGAAGAGTTAATGCTTGGTTGGTGAAAGGGTTTCTTTAAAAAAGCAAATATATGTTATCAGTAAGTATATGTCACTTGACCTAGTAGTGACGAATGAACTACACTATAAGATGTTCTTGGAGTTGTGTAGCTGTTGTACATATTAAATAGTAAAGAAAATTTTGAGGAGGAAAGGGAAGATGTATGAAATTGCAAAACCTGAGACTAATAAACAGTCACTAAAAAGTCAAAAGTCTAAGAGAAGTTCCTTTGAATAGTGGTAGTTCTTGCCAAAGAATCAGTAATGCATAGGTCTGAGAATGTTGAAAGAGGTCGTTCTTACAGAAATAACGAAAAAGGGGAAGTGAAAGGTCTTTCTGCTCTATGGTTTGAGAACTTTGTAAAACTGGAAGGCTTATGGAAGCTACATCAAACAGCAGCTTCAAAAAGGTGCATTTGCTGATTCTCACATAATCATAGTTCTGTCAAACCATATCACCTTTTTATAGCGGTGCATTACCATACCATCACTTTCCAACTGTGTAATGAGGGGATTTTATGCATTGTGACCTTAAATAACACATATGAAAATAACATACTTTTCTCATAGCTCTTCCTGAGTTCTTAACTAGAAACTGTAAATTTTTAATCCTTTAAGCATGTTTCAATGGCTTTAGCACAGTTAATTTAATGGCACTGTGGTAAAATTTAAATTATACATTTCCCAGCTTTAGGATGATTATGTCTGCTGTGAACAAAGGCAAAGAGGTAATAGCCAATGAGCATAATACAAAAAGCGTATTAGTGACTGTGTACAGAGATGCCAGGTTCTGGTGGCAGAGGGAGAAAAACCCCATAGTACTATATTAGGTCCAGTGAAGTGTTACAGATATTAATGTTGGTGCTTTTTTTACTAAATATCTTTTAATAATCTGATAAAAATGGCATATTAATTAATTTGGAAGTTATTACTTGCTAAAGTTTTGAAACAAAAACTACAGAAGTAATCTTTTAAAAGGATATAGCAAGAGGAAAGCAGAAGGGAAGGGCAAGGTTGATGAATGCTTGTTAAAAGTCTTCCCAAATATGAAACATCTCCATTGTTTACTCTTACGAGAATGTTTTTTCTCTTTTCAAGCCTCATCTACTAAACAGAAATCTTGACACATTTTTAACATTCCTGTGTGCATTACTGTTTGGATTCTTTTCCCTATGACTTTCTTTTCATTTATTTGCTGGGGGGACAGTAGCTGTATAAGGCCACCGAAAAGAAAATAAGAAATATAGGAATCTCAGATATGTATGTAGAAAATCTACTTTTGTGGAAGTCACTAACGTCAGAGTAATCTAATTTTCAGTGATGCTAGTAATTTGGCATAGCAGAATTGGTGTTATACAAAACTAGATCATATTAGAAATAGTTTCTTTTATAGTGGTAAATGGGTTTACAATTTACAAGTAGCGATGGATCGTACATGTTGTTTTCAGAAATATTTGGAAATTCTTGCCTCCTCTCTATCATTTATTAAGAGGAGACATTTAATTTAAAGTTCTTCTAAATTAGTCCCTTACCCAAAGGAGAACGTGAGATTGATAGTGTTAAAGACAAGGAATGTAACTTGTAACCAATAATAACACAATCCTGATTTGTGATACTAATTGCCATATTACTTAAATAAAGGAATATCTTGGCTTTCCTTATAGAGAAATTGGTATACATTTTTCATGAGGAAATATGATGTCTATTTTTTTTCACAGTGAAGCAAATCTGAACCTTGACTACCGCAAAGACTGATGTCCTACAGTACTTGAAAATATGCAAAAGTGCAAACATGACAGACATTCCTTGTTCTGACCTAAAATGTCTTTTTTTTGCTGGGTAAGATGTAGTTTCATTGCCATACACTCCTCTGAAATACACCATTGAGATTGCTGATTGGATAGTAAGTTTATGGTCATTTATGTGTTGAAAACTGTTCATAGAGTCAGAAAGAGACCTGAAAATCATTGAGCTTGAGAAAGTCATCATGTCATTTTTTTTTTTATCATGACTATGTGGATTAACTGTAGCTTGTTGCTTTCTAGGTGAATGTCATTCTTTTTTGTTACTAATCCTGCTACAAAGCCAGCTTCACCATACTTTTTTAGATAAGTCAATTGTTTCAGTTTTTGTATATAATTTCATTTTCTGCAAAGCATATCTAACATTTTTAAAATATGCATAGAAGACTTCTCTAGGGGCATTTAAGATATAAATACTGACAGTCCATGGATATTCAAGATTGACAGACTGAAGAATGTCAGAATATAATGTGAGAGAAGATGCCAGATGCATCATAAATTCCCTTTAAATTTTCAAATTTAATAATAATTTTCATAATATAGCCACAAAAATAATTAAATCTTAGTGCAATAGTTCATAATCTGTTGAGAAGCCATCCTAACTAGTTTAGATTTATGACAGGTAAGGAAGAATATTTTCTTGGAAGGTGGCTTTCTAGTTCAAAAAAAATTTTAGCATGTATAAAAGATCTTCATAGACTCCAGACAGAACATGGATGCTGACTAGTAGATCTAACACAATATTGAGCATCACTTAAAATGTAGTTCAGCCTTTTATGACACTATAAATTAAAAGATACACTTGAAGTATATGGAATCTGACAAGATTTCTCAATCCAAACAATCTGGGTTCATTTTGCAAGTTTCCCACAATGCTTTAGGAATATGTTCTTTAGCATTCTGTTTATTCCTAATTTAAAAATAGACTTGGTGCCTACAGACTTTAAACATTTTATTGCTATATAATAACATGTCACCTAGTGACAGCAATTGTTGTTTATTTTGTCACTATATCAGTGTGACTAATTCAGTGATAATGCACAGAGATTCTGATGAGGTAAGACTGCACAACTTAAACATTTCCCTATCAGGAAAACCGGTAAGCATGCTCCTTCCATATATTGAATCCAGCTATCACAGCACTGTTTCCATCCTATTAAATGCTGTTAGCTTTAAAACATGGTGGCAGCACGCAGACAGCCTACCAGGAGCAGGTTTTGGCGCGCACAAACTCCTAAGATGCCTAAAGACTATTTGGGGACAGCTACTTGATGCAGGCTAAAATCCAGCCAGGGACTAACCGCTTTATAGCGTAGCTAATCGCATCCCAGTGCAATCCCAGCAACATTACAAGGCAGCTTTTAATTTACTTGTGTAGGCAAATCATTTGCCGTAACTGGCATGTAGCATATATAGACAGGAAAACGTGCAGCTTGCTTTCTGTGCTGTACTGGACACTCCTCTGCTGAGAGCACCTGCCTTGGTCCATGGCCAGTCCTTCCAATCCTTCCTGGGCTGCTCTGGCACATGCATGTCTCCATCTGTGTGACAAGCTGACAAAGAAAATGATCTAGCAAAAAAGAATAGCCCAGGTGAAGTAAAGGGGCTATTTTTCACCCAAATCAGATCCCTAAATCTTTTAATTGTAAAGCAAGACCCCTGAGAGATAAGGGGAAGAAATTTCAGCAATTTAACTTTGTCACTGAAACCAGACCTGACTACACCTGTAGGTACAGAAAAGCAAATCTCTTGCCTAAGGTCCACAAAGCAGGAAACATTTCAGGCGTGATGGGTACTGGACTGTTTCTTTAATCATGTTCTCTGAAAGAGAACATGGGTAAAGAGTAGGAGTTGTTTAGGAGTGTGGCCAAAATCATTGTGTTGTCAAAACTCACGTGGTGTAGTACAATCAATCAGTAAAACAGTGCTGCTTTTGAACAAAGAACGTTTTTTGTGGGGGGCTGATCTTGCCATTTGTTTTTACTGTTTAGTCAAGGTTATCATTGTTTCTCTTTTGTACTTTATAACCAGATCTCTAATTCCCATTATGAGCCTGCCACAGCCAAATTAGATCATGATTTATGTAAAACTTGAAAAGAAGTGACTTGTGGAACTCTCTCAGGAAGATAAGACTTTGTCATGAAGTTTCTCTTTCTTAATGTCTTCAGAACTTCTCTCTTCACTACTTTTTGATCATTAAAGTGGGAATCTGGGGATCAGCTGGTGGCATAAAGTGTTTAAATTCCCAAGAATTTTAGATGAAGTTACTATTAAGGACAAATTATGCTGAAAGTCATAGTCTGAAGAGCTTTGAGCGAAGAAAAACCTTTAGGTGACTGGTGACTTGTCATATTCTGCCTGTGTGGTGCACAAACAGGCAGCCGTTTATAACAAGAGCAGAGAAATGAATTATAGTTAGAATCAGAATTCATTCATGAACTGTTCAACTGGTAATTGGTTGAGTTGTGTAAGCAGATATTCAAGGCATATACAGCAGAACAAGTATCTTGTGGTTGTTAGCAACTTAAAAGGGTTGAGCTCTTCAGCTTTTTCTCTTTAGTAGTGCTATGGGATATATATATGGGATACTTAAATTTCAGTAACAGAAAAAAAATCAAGAAAGGCAATTGTATGGAAATACCAAAACCAATGTCATACAGGCTGAGGACTGAGCTCCTTAAGTATTTGTGTCTCTAGTCTGTAGATGCCTGAAAGAGGTCCAAAGCATCCACATGTGCTTGATGGATACTACAGAGTAATTGCAGGAGACTTGCACTCTGCTGAAAAAGCAGCTGGAGGCCAGGGAGGGGTTATTGTAAGGAACTGCATATCTGTTTTTACGCAATTAGATCCTATTTGAATTGAAAATTGGTGGAACATTTCTTCAAACATCAACCCAACAAGTGAAGAAGAAAATATTTTCTAAAACACTGTGTACTTCAATGCACTGTTACCTAAACATATGCTTCTGTATTAGAATCAAGTATTACTTCCCTGAAAAGAGTCAGAGTGTGCATAAATCGCTGTATAGCAGTGTATGAAGTACTGAATTAAGCAGAAATAATAGAAAATATTGTCCTGAATACAATTCCTGGCAAGAAAAAGACTGGGATGTTTCAGGTCAGATAAGTCATTTAGGATCTTGTAGATAACAGTTTCCTTGAATGTAACCATAGAGTTCATTTGGTAGTCTGTGGGAATTGCTATTTGTTAAACCAATTGAAACTCATGAGTGGTCATTTTCTTTGGATATTTAACTGGGGACACAAAGTAAAATCTTCCAACTGCTTAATCTTCTGTTCCTATAGTTGGACTAATTCTCAAGATATTTCTTTATTACCAGGAAAAAAAAATTGTAGTTTTCCCACCAAAAAGTGGAAGGGTAGTAGACTGAGCTATGGTACTGTCTGTGTGGCTGATCACACAGATGCAGAAAAGCTTGTGCCAGATAGCAGTTGAGCCTGGTGCAACTTAGGGACCAACAGACAAACTGAAAATTACACTTGAAAGTAATTTTCTATCCATTTCACATATACACTTTCTTTTGCCTTCACAGTGCACAGTTTTCAGTTTAAACAAACGTTGCATACTACAGTTAGATGGAACAGAAATTAATTTGGAGAGCTACCACTGTGATTATGAAGAAAGCATATAATATATACCTCTGTTACACACAAATACATGTTCATATTTAAAATCATAACACAATCTGTACTAACCAAAGCACTTTATAAAATTGAATACAAATTTCATCTGCAAATTCAAATATTATTTTTTTCTTGTTTCGGGTTTGAAACATCCTTTTTCTTTTCTCCTTTGATTTTTTTTCATAGCAATTGAACTATAAAGCCATTAAAATAGAGACTTACAATGGAAACACTGACAGATCCTTAAATATAGAAGAGTGAAGAGTAAAACTGTAATAAGAACCTGTCAAAACTGAAAATGAAGGAGTCTGAGAGATCAGAGGAATATAAAAACATGTCCATTTCTAAGTTTTTGAATGTTGATATTTTTAGATTTAAGTGCTTTATGTGTTTCCACTAATTGCATAGCAAAGTATGACAGATAAAATATCTAGGCATACAGGACAACTGCTTGTGTAATTCAAAGATTTCAGCATTAATCTGAAGGTAGGTAAAAAGCAATAGTCCCAGGCTTCCCTGTGTCTCTGTTTAGCAACACTATAGCAATTCTATATTAGTATTTGGAATTTAATGTACCCATACAAGATCTCTTTCTTTTCTTTTCTCTGACTTCTTTCACAGCTGCTCAATGTTAGAGAAACATAATTGAAAGAACACAAAATGATGCAAACTTAGGTAAAGGTAAGACTTCAGCAGCCTCAGTTCACTCCCTCATGTATTATGTTACATACAGCTTGAACACTTTCTCCCCTCCAGTGGATTTATTCTTCATTTAGTACCTATAGATGATGATTCTCACTTAATGGGAACTGTTTAGTGTTTTCATGTTCTTCATAGGTCAGTGCAGCTAAAATCTACCTGGACTTGTGCAAAGGACAAGTCTTGGACATAGTCCGGCACAACATCCTTGTTTCTAAATTCGAGAAACATGGATTTGATGGATGGACCATTCAGTGGATAAGGACCTGGCTGGATGACTGCACTCAAAGAGTTGCGGTAAATGGCTCGATATGTGAGTAGTGATCAGTGATGAGTGCCGTTCCTCAGAAGTTGGTACTGGGACCAGTACTATTTAACATCTTTGTTAGTCACATGGATATTGTGATTAAGTGCACCCTCAGCAAGTTTGCTAACTACACCAGGCTGTGTGGAGCAGTGGACGTGCTGGAGGGAAGGGATGCCATCCAGAGACTTGGATAGGCTTGACACGTGGGCCCATACAAACCTCATCAAGTTTAACAAGGCTGAGTACAAGGTCCTGCACATGGGTTGGGGCAATCCCAACCACATACGAAGTCTAGGTGGAGAACAAAATGAGATCAGCCCTGCTGAGAAGGACTGGAGGATGTTGATTGATGAGAAGCTGGACATGAGCCAGCAATGTATGCTTGCAGCCCAGAAGGCCATCTGTATCCTGGGCTGCATCAAAAGAAGTCTGACCAGCAAGGCAAGGGAGCTGATTCTGCCCCTCTGCCCTGCTCTTGTGAGACCCCACCTAAAGTACTGCATCCAGCTTTGGAGTCCTCAGCACAAGAAGGGCATGGACCTGTTGGAGTGAGTCCAAAGGAGGGCCACACAGATGATCAGAGGGCTGCAGCATCTCTGTTATGAGGACAGGCTGAGAGAGTTCGTGGTGTTTAGCCTGGAGAAGAGACGGCTCTGGGACTCTTTCAGTACATAAAGGGGAGGGACTATTTATCAGGGAGCGTAGTGCTAGGATGAGAGGTAACGGTTTTAAACTGAAAGAGGGTAGATTTAGATTAGATATTAGGAATAAATTCTTTCCTGTGAGTGTGGTGAGTCACTGGAACTGGTTGCCCAGGGAAGCTGTGGAGGCTCCATCCCTGGAAGTGTTCAGGGCCAGGTTGGATGGGGCTTTGAGCAATCAGGTCTAGTGGGAGGTGTCCCTGGCCATGGCAGGCGGATTGCAACTAGGTGATATTTAAGGTCCCTTCCAACCCAAACCATTCTATGAATGTGTGGCTTGAAATAAATATAAAAATATATTAAATCAAATCGTATCATGTGGATATAAAAAAAAAAATCCACATGACTATGAAGAGAGAATTTCCTCATGAATATTTCTCCATGTTTTTAATGCCTGATAGCTTTTCAAATATTCATGTCTCCCTATTTTTGGTATCCATTAATTTTGTGATATTTAAAGACTGACCATCAGAACAATTGCTGTTAATATCCAGTACTTCATTGTTTAATGTACAGCTTCTGCAGGCTCCTCTGTAGCTGCAAATCAGTCCCAATGACCTCAGGTGAGGCACACAGTAGATCATGTCAAGCAGACAGTAACTTTGCTACATGGCAATACACCGTGGGCAGGGCTTGTATGAGTAAGCGACGTCTCCATTTTATCAATTTGGTGGCCAAGCAGACTTGGGGCAGATCTGAATGCAGAATTTCATGTGTCATGGGAGAAGAATTGGTTTTAATTCATTATATGGCCATATTTTAGATCAGAGCCTTCCAGCCGATGGAGACACTGAACAGCTGATACGCGCACAGGTGGGAGGGAGTAAGCAGGTAGAGCTAGACTCTTCTCAGTTATGCCCACTGACAAGACAAGAGATAATGGGCAATTCCATTTACACATGAGAATATCTTTCTGTTTTACTTAGGGATGTTTAACGGGAACAGGAACAAGTTTCCCAGATAGGCTTTGGTGTCTATCCTTGGAGATATTCAAAACCTGACTACTGACATGACCTTGAGCAACCTTTTCCAGCTAACCCTGCTCTGATCGGGGGGTTGGACTAGGTGATATCCAGAGGTCCCTGACACTTTCAACTGTTCTGTGATTCCTTCATATCATTCAGAAAAGAAATAATAAAATTTTTTTACCCACTTGCAATCAATAAAAAAACCCACCATGATGTCTACTGCAGGAATAGGGATGTTGAAGTTTGTGTCCTGGCCAAACCCAGGCCACGTAATTGCATTCAAACTATCTAAAATTCCCTCTGCTGCTTTACCAGCCAAAAGATTTCTTCACCTCTTTCCTAGAACTCCTTTGGAGGTGGAATGCAGGAAGTTAATTGTTCCATAGGAAAAGTGTCTGAGGTGGCAGGTAGAGAATTATTACCATTTATTTTTCTCACAGAAATGGTTAAATATATTCAGGGCCTCAGGCAAAGTTAACCTTGGACCTAGGTGGATGAATACAAGCAATTATACAACAGCCACAGAGAGACTGGCACTGTTATTCTGCTCGTGGTGCTCTATTGTGAATCTGACCTTCAGAGACTGTTAACGTTTTTCTGCAAAGTTTACTCTGTTGTGTGAACGAGCAAGCTTAGACTGCGCCATATGGAAAGGGAGCAGTCAATAAATGCAGAACTATATTATCAATGCATACATATATGTTTAAACTTCAGTGTATTTAGATTTTTTTTAGATAAATATTAATCTGCATGAAAATTGACATATACAAGAAATTGATTTAAAAAAACATTAATATTTTTAAAGCTTCAAAAGGAAAAGGAACAAAAGCAAAATAAAGCAGCACAAAATTGGCACTGTAAAAATCCTTCTTCCTCAGTTATCCATTTGTTGGTTAAATTGTGGTATTTCTTTTATTATTTTTTGGTGGTCTGAATGGAGAGGAAAAAATAGGGACTGAATAGAACTCTGCACTGCTAGAGTGCTTTTGAATGATTTTATTTTAACTATAATTAATGAATATGTAATGGAAATAATGAACTAGAGTGAAAATTCAATATCAGTTTAATGAGGAGAATATTTTAAATGTAGGAGAAAGAACAAAAACAGATGAGGAAAGACTTATAATGCTTTTTAATACCTATGACTCTTCAAGCATATCTGTTTAAATATCAACTATAGTAACTACTACAGGGCAATCTGGACAAGAAAGGTATGTGACTAAGTGATGAGACAGTTTACAGCTCATGAAAATTTTTGCAGTAGTAAATCATTAGAAAATGCCTGCAATTTACATAAACCTGAACACAGGTTCTGTAACTGAAAGAATTTACAAAAAATGATTGTCCAGAATTTAATCATTGGCTTTATTAGGATTACTAATATTTATATTGATGTAACTGACAGCAAATTCCAATCTGTTCTACTGTGTATAAATTTTATGGTTTACGAAATAATATTAAATATCACTTTTTTGCCTTCTTTTAGCTTGATGCATAAGTTATAAAAAATGTTTAATTAGAAACAGTCTCCTGTTCTGACCTAAATAGTCTGGGTCTGGATCTTGTTTAGAAGCTAATGTTAAAATAGTAAATGAGGGTTTGATTACAGATTAAAAAGTATCTGATTGGAATATTTCAGAAGCTTCACAAAAATGTTTGTTTATCATTGTACTCTTGCCCAAGGGTCCAGTTCTTCCTATTTAGGACCTAAATCAAAGTTTCAAACAAACATTTTATTAAAAATAAAAGCATAAACTTATTTTTTCAGACATGGATCCTAATAGCATCACCTTTTCTATAAAAACAAAACTACTTATGAACTAGAAGATTCAAAAGTTATTTAGAAAATTCTTATGGACTAAAAACCTAATATTGAAATCATAGATGAATGATACTAGAGTATGTATTATCACAGGCTGCCATAAACGACTCACATAGAATCATAGAATCACTTGGGTTGGAAGAGACCTTCAAGATCATTGAGTCCAACCATAAACCTATGCCAAAACCACCCTTAAACCATGTCCCTCAACAACACGTCTACCCGTCTTTTAAATACCTCCAGGGTCGGCGATTCCACCACCTCCCTGGGCAGCCTGTTCCAATGCCTGATAACCCTTTCGGTAAAGAAGTTTTTCCTAATATCCAATCTAAACCTCCCCTGGCACAATGTGAGGCCATTTCCTCTTGTCCTATCGCTTGTTACTTGGGAGAAGAGATTGACCCCCACCTCGCTATAACCTCCTTTCAGGTAGTTGTAGAGAGTGATAAGGTCTCCCCTCAACCTTCTGTTCTCCAGGCTAAACAATCCCAATTCTCTCAGCCGCTCCCCATAAGACCTGTTCTCCAGACCCCTCACCAACTTTGTTGCCCTTCTCTGGACACGCTCCAGCATCTCAATGTCTCTCCGATACTGCAGTGCCCAAAACTGAACACAGTACTTGAGCTGTGGCCTCATCAGTGCTGAGTACAGGGGGACAATCACTTCCCTGCTCCTGCTGGCCACACCATTCTTGATACAGGCCAAGATGCCATTGGTCTTCTTGGCCACCTGGGCACTCTGCTGGCTCATGTTCAGTCGACTGTCCACCAGGACCCCCAGGTCCTTTTCTGCCAGGCAGCTTTCCAGCCACTCCTCCCCAGGCCTGTAGCGCTGCCTAGGGTTGTTGTGACCCAAGTGCAGGACCCGGCACTTGGCCTTGTTAAACCTCATCCCATTGGCCTCAGCCCATCGATCCAGCTTGTCCAGATCCCTCTGCAGAGCCTTCCTAACCTCAAGCAGGTCAACACTCCCGCCTAATTTGGTGTCATCAGCAAACTTACTGAGGGTGAGTAAGTAATCTATGAATACATCTATCAGCCTATGAGATGAAGAAGTCCAGAGACAAGTGGTTAGTAAAGATAGTTAACAACTTTAATCATTGTGAGATGACTAATGAAAATATCCAGCTTACATGTGTTTGTCTACCTACACAACTTCCATTGCTGTTGTGCTCAGGTGTGTTCTAATTCCAAAACAGAAGTATAACAATACCTTTTTTTTTTTCCTCTCCTCCTAACTTTTAGGTGAAAATGCTAATACATTCAAAACATTTGTTTGAATGTATTAGCGACTCACTGAGATAATGATCTGTAAAAGAGATTTGAATTTTACATGGAATTTCTTTCAAATGCTTATAGTGATCATTAAATGTCCTGCTTCACAGACTATGCTTTGTTCTTTGGAAGTTTTAATCTTCTGTATAGCAGATACTCAATACTATATATTTTATTTCATTAAAATGTGGCTTTTGCACCAGGTCTTGACCTTTACATCATGTTAATAGAATGAATTGTAAATACTTTGGAATCTTTATTAAATATGTTTCTATAGGAGTAATTTCATCAATTTTAAAACATTTATGAGATTGTAACACTCAGAATCAGTGTCAGCAAATAGTTGTAAATGTCCTACTCGTTCTATGTTATAGACTTGCCACTCATTCAGAACTCAGTTCAAAAGCGCTGTTATAATATGCAGATGTTTTCCAAGTGGAATCAAATTCTCTGACTGCTCAGCATAATGATTGCTCACCAGGGGGAGCAAACCTAGCATAGATAGACTGTGAATATAAAGACTGAGTTGGATAATTTGTTCACAGTTGAAAATAAACCTAGAGATGGAGCTCATAAAGACTCTTTCCACAGTTATGTTGCCAAGTGATGGGCTTAAACCTTTTGAACAAATCTGAAACACTTGAGGCTTTCAGATTGCATTAAATTCCAGGAGCTAGAGTCAAGGTCTGGCTGTAGCGAGAACTATACCCAGCCACGAGTCCCCAGGAACAAACTTCTGCTCAAACAGAAATGTCACTTGAGGTATTTCTGTCAACCAGCTTTTGGTTGTATGGAGGAACATTTAAGGAGGCAACACAGATTGGAAGAGGTGGACTAGATGATAGCAGATCCACTAGTCAAGTGGAATTTTTTCTCCTAAATAGAGGGAAAGGTCTCTTTTGTATTGAGACGTTTCTAACAGATGTGGCTAAATGGAGCTAATTCCTTTTCTGGGCTGGCACGCTTGGTAAAAATGAAACACAACGTGCACTTGGTACAAGTACTCTGTAGGAGAGGATTAAGATGTGGCAGAAAAGAATAAAAAAATATATGCTGCTGTTCCACCCTTGCCCTTCTTTATTTAATCAGATTTTTTTTAAAAAACCCATATTGGTTTAACATTCTATGTAGACTCGTCACTTGTCAGCTCCTAATTGTTTTTGCTGGCAAAATAAAAATTTATCAGTGGTCTATGAAGAAAGTCATGCAGTTGTTTTTAAAGTATATAGATGTGCTCATCAAATTATCTCAGTTTATTCCTTTCTTAGAATGTTTTACACTGTGCTCTTCCAATGGCTCCTTTCCAGAGTGCCCAAAACATGGGAACACACAGAATACTTTCATGGATTCACATTTTCTTTCCCAAAATCACAATAGCCTTCCTCATCAGCTCATCACACAGACTTTATTATTATTGTATATATTGTATTGTATCTGTGTAAAGCATACAGATGCAGAACTGAGTTCCCTTGAAACCAACATTGCTTAAAGCATACTGCATATAGAGGCAGAACTGAGTTCCCTTGAAACTGGCATTCCCTTCACTGCCAGCAACCCTATAAACAGTAGATGCAGGGGAACGGCTCTGAATGACACAAGATACTCCCTGAACAGCTGACTAAAAATTAAGTTGAACACACCCCAAGACTTTCAAAGATTTGAAATAGCGCAACCATCTTTTTATCTTCCATGTTTCATCATTTCCCGTTCTAGCCTCTGTCAAAGTAAGCAAATATCAAAATCTGCAAATACCAAAAATGTAGCTCCAGATCTTATTTTTATGGGATTTTAACTTCAGAGCAGAGTTAGGTTATTTTTGGACAGACATCAAGTAATTACCAAAATGCTTTACTGGTCTTGCATTAAAATGTGATTTATGTGTGGTGATTGGGGAAACCATAGTGAGTTTTGTGGAGATGAGAGGAAAAGGTCACGTAGTGAAAACAGTTAAGAATCTAGCTACAGCACAGAGGCATCAGTCTCAGAATATATGATATTATCAGCATCTTTATAATATTGTTCTGTCATATATTGTCAATATGTACTATACAACTCATACCTGTTAGTAAAATGTATATAATGCTGTTTGACTCTGCCCCTCCCAGGGAGTCAATATGGCATGAAAAGTTACCCATTTTTCCTTCTCAGAACAAAACAAATGGCATGAGATGAAAATAAAACTCACCGGAATGAAATGACTTTTGCAGCTAACGAGGACAGATGTGCTCAACTGCTTTCATCAGTATTGCACAAATGAACGAAAAGGCCTGCTTTTATCTTTTTGGCTAATGCCGTACAAGTCAGTTTAAGTGGTTCATTCGCATACATTACCAGAAAGAAGACAAGATTGCTCTGTGTACTTAAAGACCATGTGCAGGGGGGCAAAACTATTCTAGTGCACAGACATGTAATCTTGTAAAGTGCAATTACAGCTGGCATTTAACCTGCAGCGTTTAAACTATGTTTAACGTAAAGAGCTGGACGGAACTTATTTAATCAAACATATTCTGTTAAACAGATGTGCTGCTGAGTACATAAATTACTTGTATAATTAAATCCTATAATGGAATTGTATTTTTCTGCTCTGAATCATTTTAAAACTATTCTTAGACAGACTTCTATTGTGATCAAGCTGCAAATCTACCTTAAAAAATTATTTCAAATGAATAAGCACATTTGATATTTTATGTGGTCCAACCTACTTTGGCCTCTATGCTTTTAATACCCTCATACACTAAATTTGTAGTATCTCTACAGTGTAACTGAAGCATTTTTGAAGTGAGTAACAGAAAATAGAGAAAAAACACAAAATAATAACTTCTTTTCACCTGTCTGCATCTCTGAACAATTTTTCATTTCTATATTATGGAAACAGTACAATCATTACTGTCAGACAAATCAGCTTAACAAAATAATTATGACATATCCATGCTAACATATGGATGTTTGTGTCATTTGCTGTATTTTCATACCATACCCCAGAATCAAACACGCAAACACAATATTTAGTTTAACGAACAAGCTTCTGACCTCTTGCTCTCTCTTAACGCTTTGTCTCCTTTCTTCCAAGTTATAGCTGGCTTTGGAGAGGCTTGAGGCTTGCACTCAATGACAACTTCTTGGCCCTTGGTAATAATTATTGTTTTCCTCCTTTGATTTAGTGGGAAAGTGGGAGCTGAAGCTGTTGAAAAGAAGTGTATTAACTCTACAGAGAACAATCACATCTTCCAATAGAAGAATAGCAGATTTGGTTTTGGGCATAGAATCTCCATTTTTGGCTTGGAAATTATTACACTCTACATTAGATGGAATTTTACAAAGTAAAGATGGCAGGTCTGTAACTTAATCTAATTATGAATGAATTAGAGGTCCTTCACATCAGCATGTTAAAGTAAGATTGCTTGCGAGATCCAGCAGCTTTAGAAATTAAATACTACAGTTGACTTATCGAAATTTTCCAAAATCTTCGGATTTAATATGTAACTTGTTAGAAATAACTAATTCAAAATGAAAAGAAGTTCAAATTCAACAACTATCCAAAACGCACTCTCTAGAGTTAATTTTTACAAAAAATATTGCTGTTAGAGAAATTTTATTGCTTTCCCTTTTTGTATTTGCCTGAATACTGGCAACTGAAAAGTGAGAACTTAATAGAAGGTATTAGAACAAGACGCCTGTCTTGTTCTTAGTATCTCACTTTTCAAGAAGTCCCATTGACTGCAACACATCAGATAAGGTAACAAACCTATCACAAAATTACACTAATTACTGTAATTTCACATCAGGAAAGGACAGTTGTTCTCAAATGAACTCATTTGTTTGTGTTTCTCTTAAACTAGTTTTGCAAAACCAAAGCCTCCCCTGCAACTATCTCAGCTACACATATAGGAACATATTACACTCCATTGTCTCAAATATATAGGAATTTCCTGCCATTATTTTGGGTACTTTTCTTACTGAAGCTATTTATATGGACAATTTATTCTGTTCTTCTCCCTTTAATAATCCAGAAAATTTAACACAGCTGCTTCTTTAATACAACATTATAGTTAAAATTTAACAGGGGTACAATTTCACCGGTGACAAAACGGAAGGTTGATTTCATTGCAGCAACATATAATGGCCATGTCTGATATTAGAGAACACCAAAGAAAGTGTACAACTACCTGCTATAAGAGTTACACCTATTTTATAATTGATATAGAAAACAGAGCAAGAGAACATTGTAATCAACAGAGATCTCTTTGCTGACTGAACTACAAGTGACAAAGGAAAGTGATGGAAAGAGAACAACCACTGACTGTAGGTTTTAATTTGTGGCTAGGCAGTAATATTTTGAAGAGTTATCAGCGAAATTCTAATGCTGGCCAGCTAGGAAATAGTGGGAATGTGCTAGACAGGTTATTCTTCAGAAGAACCAAATCTTAGTTCAAATGCAGTATATTATTTCAGTAACTTCACCTTTATTATTCATTTGACCAGGAGTTTGTAAGAATGATTCCCAGGTGCAGGATTTGAAATTTGCAAAATTTGAGCAGTGCAGAGACCTCTAATCTCTGATATGGCCATTGAATTTGACAGACACCTGTCTTCCAGCTATACCATACTCTAATAAAGATCATGAGAGTCCTACAAGTCTGTATTGCTTAACTCCATGGAAGTCCTGTTATCACTATTGTCCCAGTGTGTGTTACCACAGTTTGCTTTAAGGAAAACTAGAGTGTTGGAAAGACGTGCTTCAAGTTTTTCTTCATTAATTCCCCACTTCAACTTTTGAATAATGAGATTTTTATTATATTTTCGGCTAACACTATGTAGTGTACTTAACTTTACTACAAGATAATATTAGCTCAAGTATGTAATTTCCAGTATTCAATCAGTTCTGATGACTTCATAGGAAATTTTTACACCTTTAAAACTAAGATCATGCTTAATGACTTTTTAATAATGTCCCTGGTAGAAATAATAATTTAATTTTAACAGAGGCTAAAATATATTTACTCTCTCTAAGCTTCTTCTCCTGCAGTTATTTTTAAAGTAGTAAAAAATATTTTTCCATCTATTGGAACTGAAATTGCCTTATATGAGAAATAAGCACAAAATATAACTGAGTCAGTATTATATGAGAGAAAATTTTTGGTTAACAGAAGGACATGTGCTGTATCGGACAGCAAAGGACCCACTCACATAAATAACATGAAAAAAAAAGGAACCCACTTTTATCTGCCCTGCTAAGTTTGGACTGGCAGAAGCTCTTCCTTATCATAACGGGCCAAGAACAAATGTAATTATCAAAGGGTAAAAAAGGAACAGTCTGTTCTTTTTTGATAATACTTACCTAAAATCTTCAGCTCAGCACTGGCGTAAATGGTGTTATATTTATTTTCTGCTAAGCACTGATACATTCCAGCATCTGAGAGATTCACACTGTGGATCATCAGAACACCATTAACCATCTCAATTCTGCTCTGTAATGGAATAATAAAAAAAAAAAATTAGCAAACAGACATTGGAAATTTGCTGTGCTAGTAGCTTCAGGCAAAGGGACAAAAGACCTTATTAAGCTAAAATAAAACTGAGCAACAAATTTCCTTGGGCTTACTTTTTTCGTGTTATATAAGGGATGACAAGAATAAAGCAGATGGGGGAGTGTAGAAAAAACTCCAAAAATATTTAAAGATAAATATTTTTCTGTGCAAGTTCACTATCTCCAAGGCTTGTTTCTGTCTGTTTACTTCTTTGTCTGCTATTACCCTTAACTGATTTTCAAAAGCAGCTGATCCTGGGAACTTTAATGAGGCAAGAAGTCAGTTGTGGGTGTAACATATCTGATGATCTTCCCATCTCTAGGAAATGTTTGGTTTCAGTCATGGTACTATTTTCATAAAAGTAGGCACAAAAGATTGCTTGCATGAGTAAGAGTGAAAGGGTCTAGTCGCCTTCATCATTAGTGCAAATTTCTTATTTGAAAAGTCCACTAGTAGAAAATAATTACTACAGCTGGAAGAGAAGGGGCATTAATAGCTGTTTATGGAAATGTGTACTTCATGGAGCCATATAATGAATAATTTGAACTGCTCTAAAACATCTCAAAGTTTCATTATAACAGTTGTAAAAATTGATAAAGAACAGAGTGTTTGGGAATGCAGAGGAAACTGTGAAAAAAGTTCTCTTTGTTGTAAGCCCCTAGTTTAAACTGAAATTTAATTTTAAATTTCAAGGCTTGTTGCAAGCAGTGGTTTGGAAAATCAGAAAAACAAAACCTACAGATATTTAAATTGCTTCAGTTTCAGGACTAATAGCTCCATCTAAAAAGGCAGAAATGGATAAGTAAAGGGATATAACCTTGTTTTCAATGCCTCACAGCTTCAAAAGTAAACTGTGTTTATGTTTCCTTTCTCATTGTTTGCATAATTGGATGATGTTCACAGATAGAAGTGACATTCACTGAAAAAAAAGACATTACATCTTTTATATTCATAAATCCATTCTATGAATTCATTTACAAATGGAGACATTTTCTCCCAGAATTGAACAGCTTTAATTTAATCTGGAAAAATGCATGAAATAAATTTACAAAACTTTTCTTTACTCTAAATGATTTGAGGCTATAAAAATGGAAAGGTGTTAGGCAAAACCCACGTGATGTTGGCTGATGTGTTGATGATTCAGTGAGAGAAATGGAACAAAGTGAAATAAAAGGCAGGCCATGCCATGAGTAATTTTAAAGTAAGTAAAGTAATTTTATCTAGATCTAATTCTAAAATATATCAGGTGACTGTAGTTAAGGACTTTGCATTCTAGGGGTCTTACATGGAGCATTTTAATGGTCTTGATGGTGAGTTCTATTACTTGCAGAGAATTAATGGAGCTGAAAACTGATGAAAATATAATAGTCAATATAATAGAAAATATTGTGCTTCTTACATTACCATGCTGGTGTTTTGAAGAGTATGATTATGTGCAAATGAAATGTAGTAAATAAAGTAGAATA
Source organism: Chionis minor (assembly GCA_013398295.1). Classification (NCBI taxonomy): domain Eukaryota; kingdom Metazoa; phylum Chordata; class Aves; order Charadriiformes; family Chionidae; genus Chionis; species Chionis minor. The sequence goes on along the minus strand of VZSF01003446.1, from coordinate 71,273 downwards.
ACATCAGAGGAAATGTGAAGGAACCTGATTAAGCAAATACACTACTCCTCTGAGTTGTTATCTTTTTATACAGAAAAAAAAAAATTACAAATAGCATAATACCACTATCGAAAGAAAAAAAAAATTAAACATACTGAAGATTGTTTAGATGCAAATGTTTATCTGAATGAAAGGAGATATGTCAGAATGCAACATACTGGTGACTTCTCATCTAATGTACCTGTTGTGGCCAGAGAGGAACTCCATTTTTCAGCCAACGATATGTGGGCCTTGGCTTTCCAGTGGCTTTACATTCCCATCGGAGCTGATCTCCACTGTCTAATTGAGTATCATTAAGTTTCTCCACCCAATGTGGGTAGGCTGTAATAAAAAATACCATGCCATATATAAAATGTATAAATGGATAAGTCTCTAGCAGATATGCAAAGACCTAAACTATTAAAGAGCTTAAATTATGGCCTTTCCAAAGCTTAGGTTACTCTCAGAAAGCATCTCATCCAAAACTAAGAGATCAATAAAATTAACAAAACTCCATACATTTCAAGGAAATGTTGTAATGGCACCAGGCAATGATCAGTGTAATGACCAGGAATAGAAATCTCTCTGATTTAATAAAGTCCAATGGATTAAATTACAGTACTATATATTAATGCATTCTTATTACTGAATTTAAGAGCATTTGCTTGGTACTCACAACAGAATACTTGGTAACATTTCAAGACTTCAGCTATTTAAATTTTGGTAACAAGGTCAATCATCATAGACTGTTTCATGTAGTTTTCTCAGTTTACTAGGAAATCATGATTTATTCAGCTAGGGATGACTGGGCATTTGGTAAGGTATTTGCACATATTTTTTTTTAAAGTATCTTGGCTTTAATTCGGGTTTAAAGGCAGAAAATGCTTTTAATGTTTTTAAGCACAGAACCCATGAGATTTTCAGCATTCATCAGGAACATAAATTACTCAGCACGACAATGTTAAAATTGTCTTTTTTTAAAGGTAGACAGTTTTTAGTTGTATATGTGATCATTAGTACTTAAATTTCATGTAATCTGTTAAAAAGCAAGGAATTTTTTTTGCAGAAAAGCAGGTCTTTAATATGGGAGTGGATCAGATAGCTATATGTGGGATCTTGTAATGTGGAAAACTGTAAGACTCAGTGAGGAACTGAGCATTCATATGCAGAAATAAAAATGTATGCTTAAAACACAGATTTTGGTTTTTCATACTATGTCCATATCAATTTGTATAGCGAAGAGGATGATAGATTAAATTAACTAACTTAATTATATTAAGTTTTGGTGGGTTGTTGTTTGTTGGGTTGCTTTCTTTTTCAAATAGTAGAGAATAAGTATGTAAAAGGCCTTCATTGACAAAGGAATGTAAAATTCTTCTGCTTGATATGAATAGAAGTCCAGATCTGTCACAACAAAGTCTCTGCTTCAAACGTTGAATAATTGATAACATACTTAAACATGGGGAACTGAGTTTAAAAATAAATCTTTGAATCTAGCTGGCATTTGACAGGTCACCAATCAAACACCTGAGAAGATATGAAAAAGCATGACAGGTGACTAACTGCTTCCAGCTTACATCTTGTGCATGGATGATAAGGAAAGTGAATGAGGTGTCTATCATTCCTAAGCAGAGAATAGTCTGTTTCAGAATCCCTGACCAGACAGTTGTCAGAAGCTGGAAAAGTATCAGAAAAAGAATCATTCATTTCCCTTTTAGTAGAGGAAAACAGAGATAAGATTGACCCAACCTCATTCCCAAACACACGATCAAAACCATCTCCTCCCTTATTCTTATTACAGTCAAGGCAATGCATGACATGCTCCATATATGCTCCACTGTGCGGAATCAATTAATTCTTCACTTATATCAAAAGATCCCATGGAATCATCAGAAGCAGTTTGTGGGAGTCTCTGCTTACTTCTTGTCTACTAGTTGTCCTAAGAATACAGTTCAATTGCTTTGTATAGTTGACGCTGCTGTTTTCTTTTTGAGTGCTTTGGTATGCACAAAGAAAACATGCTGAGATGCAATTTTTTCCTTTGAAAATGAGTATGCTAATATGATTTTGGTAGATATGGCAATTAAATATGTAACTAAAAATTAATAAAAATTAACCAGTGGTGCCACGAAACCATACAGTTTCAAAGAGGCTCTAAACTGTTCCTATTTATATTTCATTCTTTTTATTATTTTTCTTTTCTGAAAATTCTACTATATGATCCAAAGCATATATAATCTCATTTTTCTATGTTGAATTTCATCTTGTCATGAACTGGACCATTCAGAATTAGAGTGTGCAGCTGTTAACCCTGAAATAAAACAGTGTCCCCAAGCCTGGCTGCAGAGGTGTTCTCCTCAGTACACAACTACCGTTCCACTGTCTGTGACTGTCTTGATAACGCCAACATGGCATGAGTTTTCCTATGTAACCACAAACTTGTAAATCACAGGGGCATGATTGGTTGATATTAACAACCTTTTTTTCATTACTTCTACCCTAAATTTTCTCCTCATGGCCTAAGTGGGCTTTGGATTCATAAATTTCAAGCTGTTGAACTTGCCATCATCCAAGGTAATGGCTCCCATTCCCATCCCTTGGAGAGCAAGGTAGCAAAGCAATAGGTAGATGTGGCAGGAATAGAGCTAAACGCGTGATTGAGAGAAATATTTTCATCACTTTTTTGCTTCATTTCCTCTCTCTGTGTACTCCTTACTTTGCCACAGAAGATTCCCTCTCTGCTCATTGGCAAGGGTCACTCTACATAGTATCATAACACTTGTTCTTGAACCCTTAACTTGTCTTAAACTCGACAATTAAAAAAGTGAAACTTTTAACTGGATGTACAACATCTAGCAACCTCTGACTCAATATTAGTTTCTCTTTTTAAACAAAAATGTGTTAACATCATCCTGCTATATATGTGGGCAAAAAACCCTTTATTCCATAATCACACTTAATCTTAATCAGAAAATATAAATCTTAATAAGGATTTAAACAGATTTCAAAAGTAACAGGTTCTTCTCCTTTTTATAAATGTAGCATTCATCTTGGGGAAAAAATATGTGTTTGCCTGTTTTTTATCTGTCCAGTGAAGGGTTTTAGGGTGAATATAAGAGTAGAAGAATATGTTTTACTATTCACTAGTCTTTATGGGTATTGTGCCATAGCTTTATACAGTGCTCCTGAGATTTTAAAATCACCATCCAATCCTTGATTTATTTTATGCTGCATTCCTGCACCTCTTTATTCAAGGATGTCAAAATGTTTTACAAACACAAATTGGCAATAAATCTGCAAGCTTACAGGCCAGTTTTTATATCCTCTGTGCAAAACAAAATTCAGATGCAGAAAACAGTCTACTTTCTCAAATTTTTAAGCAACTTTTTGACTGAAAGGAAATTAAGGACAAAATTTTGCATAGACCAATGACTTTGGATAGTGTCCTAAAATGTGAATGAGAACAAGGACACAACTGGGAAGTATGCAGTAGGAGAAGGATAGGCGGCTATCGCAGTGAGAAAGATAAGATAGCAAATTTCAACTGAAGCTGCAATTCTGACCACAAAAATCTCATCCTCTCTAGCCAGTTTTACTATAAGTGTCTGGGGCTAACCTGTAGTGGCAGCAGTGGATTTCCTTCCACACAGTTTTTATAAGGAAGTTATTAAAATGTTTCTTAAAATCAGGATGGTCCATTACACTGCATTACAGAATATTACTGTCCTCAGCTGCTTCTTCCACTCTGGTGTTACAGCAAACCTTCCCTCCTGCTGTGGCAGCAGTGCTGCTCATGAGCTACTGCTGTAAGCAGGATTGAGAAACTGATCCAGCTGAAAGAGAAATGGGCAAAAGTAGTTTTGTGGTCTGGTTCACACCACCACCCTCTACTGAACTAACACTAGTGAGTAGGTAACAGAGAAGCAAACCTAAGAGGTTCAGAGTATGAGAGGAGCAGGAATTATACAAACTAGCAATTACCATTGGGAAAATGCTTCTAGTCAGGGTTTGTGGAGGAACTGTTCTTACAAAAGGTTATTGGTCCTCAAAACAGGAAAGACATGGACCTGTTGGAGTGGGTCCAGAGGAGGCCCATGAAGAGGATCAGAGGTCTGGAACACCTCTCCTGTGAGAGAGGTGAAATTATTCAGCCTGGAGAAGGCTTTGAGGAGACCTTATTGTGGTCTTTCAGTACCTAAAAGGGCTTATAAGAAAGATGGGGAACAAACTTTTTAGCAGGGTCTGTTGTGATACGACAAGGGGTAATGGTTTTAAACTAAAAGAAGGAAGATTTAAACTCGATATAAGGAAGAAATTTTTTACAATGAGGGTGGTAAAACACTGGAACAGGTTGCCCAGAGAGGTGGTAGGTGCCCCATCCCTACAAACATTCAAGGTGAAGTTGGACGGCGCTTTGAGCAACCTGATCTAGTTGAACATGTCCCCGCTCATTGCAGAGAGGTTGGTCTAGGTGACGTATAAAGGTCCCTTCCAACCCAAACTGTTCTATGATTCCGTATTATGATTTATGATTCTATGTATTTCTCCACCCAAATTTTAATTTTTATGCTCTTTTCCATTAATCACTTTGAGTTGGAATAAAATTTAATGGAAACTTACAGGATGAACAGATCACTTGGTGAAAAACCACACCTCTCAAAATAGGCTGCAGTGCATATAAGGATGTCTTGTATTATTAAAATTTTATTTTTAATGCCTTGTCACTTCTACAGCTGAATTTCCACTAAGTACTGAGACTACAACAATCTGAAATTGTCAGCATCTGAAATACCACTTTCTGAATAACATCAGAAGAGTCAGCTGCGTCAGAGAGTCACTGGATTGGAGCACTGGGTAAGAAATGAAAAATCACTAGTTTGTGATTAAATGTGACCAGACAGGCAGACTGGTGATCCTGGGATTTCTACAAAATACTCTGTGGTGACCCAGATCAAATGCAACTGGCAAAATGAAGAAAATTCAAACAGACAGTAAGCAAGTTCTTACAAATATGCAAATTGTGAGACTGCAGTATGACACAGCTGGTTGTACAGCCTGCTCTGAAATTTTACAAGAAACCCCTGGTAGGGAATGATGGCCTACATCTGAATTTCTGAGCCAAAATAATCGTTGTCTCCTGGATGAATAAGTTGTCAGCGAAAAGACAATAATCTTAAAAGTAACTAATTCATGTTGACTGTTGTTATGAATAAGAGGTACAGCAGGAAATGCTGTTTCAAGTAATGATCCTAAACTCTGCCATATCAGTTGTCAGCAAAAGAGATTGAGAATTTGTAAAGTAACGTTTTGTTAAACTTTGCACTGCTAAAAATCTTCTTACCCAAATGCTCTTACACCCCTGGAAAGGGCTCTCAAGGTTTGTAGGCCAACAAGACACTGCTGCCGTCTTCAGGAACAGTGAAGGCTGAGAAAGGCTTATTGGGGAGTATTTAAACTCAGTGCCAAGAAAAGGCACTGGTAGGGGACTGGTAACAGTTTGTGCTTCTTGTTCTGCTGTGCTGGAGGTCACTGCCGGTCTCCTCCATCTGGAAGCTCTCTGTTACCTACTCTGACCTCACTCCCTGCTAATGCAGATAGGTGAAACTCTGACTCAGACCTGGTTTTGACTTACCTGTAAGGAAGTCTAAAGTATAATCATAGACTTTGAGAAACTTAATAATATAGTAGTCTCACATATCTGTTAATCAGATGAATGAGACAATCTGAAGTGGACCCCCTTTCTGTGATGTTAAAGAAGTTGTTCTAATATCATTGCAAAAAGTGAAAAATAGCATAAATTGTGTACTATGAATAAAGCCAGTGACTGTAAAAAATGTAATTTTGAGAACTAAAAATTTGTATTTCTGTCTGGACAAAGTAGAATAAAACTGACATAGAAAATGGTTTTATGGACTGCTATATTTAAGTGCTATCCTGATTTCTGCTCAAAAAGAAAATGTGTCCAGGCTAATAAGAGAGGCAGAGTTGTGTAGAACGCTACATCATGTTTGCTGTGAATTTATGCCATGGGTCTGCAGGGTGCTCTTGAGGAAATAATTTCATTTTCCAGCTTCTTAGTTTCTCTCTTGAAAAGCACCTTTTATATTCTTTTAACTCTGAAAGAGGAAGGCATATGTAATTGTAACTCCTTTATAAAGTGCTTTGGCCTCCAGTAATTTCACAGCTCCAGGAAACAGTCAGTAAGTGTATGACTTGGGGTACATGTTATAACTCAAATTAATTTTTTTTTGAATTTCAGACATTTTAAGAAATGTTGTTGAAAAAGACAAGGCATGCTGCTAAATGTCCTGGACCCCAGGTCCTGAGCAGGAGCTGCTATACTTTCATGGAAGTAATTGACCGTAAGAATTTGTAATACCAGAGAAATATTACTGGGGTGTTGGCAAAATAGAAGGCACTTAGTAGTTCCTGGGCTTTGACTGCTGTTTTCAGTAAAAGCCTTATAATCATAGAATCATAGAATCATTTAGGTTGGAAGAGACCTTTAAGATCATCGAGTCCAACCTTTAACCTAGCACTGCCAAAACCACCACTCAACCATGTCTCTCAGCACCACATCTAAACATCTTTTAATTACCTGCAGGGCTGGAGACTCTACTACTTCCCTGACAACCTTTTCCAATGTTTGATAACCCTTTTGGTGAAGACGTTCTTCCTAATATCCAATCTAAACCTCCTCTGGCACAACGTCTTGTCCTATTTCTTGTTACTTGGGAGAAGAGACCAACCCCCTCTCCACAACCTCCTTTGTAGGGAGTGACAAACTCTCCCCTCAGCCTCCTTTTCTCCAGGCTGAACAACCCCAGTCCCATCAGTCACTTCTCGGAAGACTTCTGCTCTAGTCCCTTCACCAGCTTCATTGTCCTTCTTTTATAAAACCTTTGCTGCAAGTGCAGCATGGATGGCATATATAAAATGAAAATTGCATACTACCACCTTTCCTATCACATGTTTTTTTCCTACATATACTTTAAAAAAAAAAGATTAAAAACTGCCCTTGGCTCTAGATGGATGAGAACAAAAACTAAGGAGAAAAGCATCATCTAGAGATATGGTGATACTCACTAAAACCAAGGGAGCTAAGATAAAGACATTGGAAAGCTGTAGGAAACAGGAAAATTTATTATGGACATGGACATATTGACAGATGTGGAAAATAAACTAAATATATGATACCAGGATATGGTTATTTGATGGAAGTGTGTAACAAAGGCAGAGAACTGTGTATAGTTAGTAATGGGGAGAAAGCACTAGGAACCATGGGCTGAAATCGAGAAAAGAAAGATAAAACTGATAAGCAGGAAAGACTACTTCTTAAAGGTATCTATTAGCCTGAGGACCTGTCTAAACTGCAGCAGTTGGAATTCCACTGACTGTGATATTTAAAGACAGAAAACAATTTAGAGTCTGAAAGAGCGGTTGCATGATCTCCTGCAGTAGACCTTTCCTGCTAAGTATTTAAGGTTGTACAATTCATGGAATGATAGCAAGTGATGTAGATTTAATTGATAAGAAGTAGGTGGGACTCAAGCACACATTCAATATAAGGACTTGTAAATATTTAGGGCACATCTTATGTAAGCTTTTGTTTCTAACCTCTAAGTTAGCAACAATATATAAAATTCATTATTTTTATGAAATATTTTTAATTTCAGGTTGTGTGTTTTCATTGTGATGCATTATTTGATTTTTATTATGCATATTCAAAAAACTTTTAGAAAGACCAATGCTTGAGAGGAAATTTTCATCACTTTCTGAAAATCAGAACCTTCAGAAATTGTGCATGCTTAGATTGAGAATTTTTTACAAAAAAAGAAGCACTTCTCCGGCTCTGATTCCTGTACACTAAATTTGACAAGACTCAGCACCCAGCCATGGTAAGAGTGAAACAGTAATGAAACCATGATAAAAATCCTAAGATATTTCTAATTTTGTTTTCAGACAGATACATCATGCTTAGGTTACATGTCATTACTATATATCATATAATGAGAAAAAAAATAGGCTTTTAAAATTATAGCAATACCCTTTAACCTCCCTCCTCCCCCCCAATGCCATATACATCAAACATGAAATTGTATTTAAGACAGTTCTTTGAGGGAGTCAACTTTATTTATATTTCAGACTTTAATACATTACTAAAGAATAAAAATATATAACTTAATTCAATACTAATTGTATTTCAGAAGAAAAATATTTAATTTCTACTGGACCTTAGTGTCCTTCACATATAGTTAAAGCCTTAAGTGTGGACAAAGTGTCACTGTGTGCAGTTACACTTACTGTACACTTGTAGTTGTCCTCTGAAGACATTTCTTCCACGAGAGTTTTCAGCCTTACATTCATACATCCCTGCATCCTCTAGTTGCACGTTAGGTATCTCAAGCACGGCTTGGGATTTTCTCAGGCGGGCTTTACTTGGATTATGACCATTAACTTTCCTCCAAGAGATTGTTGGAACAGGGCTGAAATATTTAGTAAAATTACTGTTAGCACTCTTCCACTGTTAAGAATATAGATTCTGTTATCTGGTAGTTTAAACACTTAATAATCTAAGCAGCAGTAAAATATAACCACAATTAAGGTTCATATAATGCTTGATATACCTCACTTGCTGTAGGGAATCCTTAATAAATGGTTTGTTACATGGAATGTGTCTCTTTCATCCACAAGGGAGGCCAAGTTTTTATTGAGATCAAGTAAATCACTTGAAATACTCTCTCTAGAGCTTCTTTAACACTCTGTGCTTTACTCCTGTGCACTTTCACTCAATAGGTAACAGAAAATAACGGCTTCGAAACCTGGATGAATTTAGCAAATTCCAGCACTTTCCTGCAATGAAACTGCAGTTCCAGAGATCAGTAAGTGATACGTCTATCTAGGTGGGGGATTTCAGTACCACTGTATCTTGGATAGACTGAGTTGACCAAAGCTTTGGAAACCTTTTCTGTTGAAACATTCTTTAAGTTACAAAACTGGTTGTGTAAGAAGTATGTATTAATGGCATTACTGTTTCTGACTCCCAGCATTACATGTCTGCTTGCAGGAGTGGAAGAGCTTTTCGCTGTAGCTTGCTATTCCACACAGGTCTATGTAGAAACTGTCATTTACATTCATTCTGAGGGAGGAAATGGATTAGATAGTGTTTACACTCATTAGTTGTTGTGCACCCATTGGGCTTTTGGGTACGCACATACATTTGTCTAAATATGGCAGAGGATACTTAAAAGGGAAGAAAATTAAAAAGAAAAAAACCCAACCTGTAGTTATAAAATCTTTGTGACCTGAAAACTAGACTGCTTCAGGTATTCCAAAAGAAATTTGGAGGACATCATAGAAGAAAATGCAACTGTTACATGCTGATACATTTTCAAAGAATATTTTGTGTTTATTTGAATTGCTTTCAAGTCTAAGATTAGATATAAACACAGTTGGATCTTGTGACAGTTTAGATGGGGAAAAGTACTTCATAGCATAACTTCAATTTCAAAGCTTCTATTACTTCCTGCCATCATTGTTAACTTCTACTTGTAACTCTATGAAGTTACATTAAAAAAACCACCTTTCCCTCAGTATTTCAGGGTGTTCAGTTTGAGAAACAATAAATACAAACATGGCAACCACCCACGGGTAAAGCTGTAGCTATTCAGCCAGTTAAAATCAGGCTGTGAGTTACTCAAACTTGCAGACATGATGGTCCGATTCTAGTACTTCATAAAGATTCAGAAAATTCCCAGACTTGTAGTTGGATGTCAGAAGGTTTCTTTAATCTTACCTCCTGAATGACACAAATCACTAAATTTCATTGAACATAATTACCTTCACAAAGCCAACCTATAGTCCCATATGGAATGGTACCCACTATTTATTTGAATATATCAGAAAGAAACAATATTTTTTTTCCCTTATCAGTTTGCTGCACTGGTTACTTAGCCTGACAAAAGATACTTTATTGTGAGTCTGTGTGGATTCATCTCTGAGACATGCAGATACAGTATCTCCCTATTGTTTCAAAATGGTCTTTTATCACTGTCCCCCTTGGAAGAACTACATGTATGGAAATCAAATCACCTTTTTTTTTCCATAGTAAACAAAACAGACTGATCTCATTCTGCAGCACTCCAGTCATGTATATCTTTCTCTTTTTATAGATTTTTGTGGACGATACGATGGGTATGGATCATATGAGCTCTTTTTTCCCCCCTCCTGTATCGCTATGGAAGCTTTATGGCTTGCTCGTTACCGTCCTGCAGGTTGGGTTTGAGAACCTTTCCATGCAACTTGTATGGGTCTAATTTATTAGGTTTGCTTCCTATAAAAGTTATTTTACATACTTTTCAATTAGAAGATTAAAAGAATGGCCTGTTCTTATCTGACACAAGTACTTCAACCTGTTCAATTCTAAATATGAAGAATAAGTAGGATATTTATATCTCTCTTGAGTGACTTTCTGGAGATTTGTAACTCTCTTGTTTTGGGTTCAGCTTTAAGTGTAAGCTCCTTATATGCTTTTCTTGTTTCTTTATGGAATATAATTATGTCACGATTGCTGGCTGCAAAACAGCCCACCCTGGCCAGGCAAATATTTCATTAATCATTATTGGTCACAACACAGGTCCACAGTAGGAGTACTTTATGCTGGTACAGTGTGATACTACTCAGCAACTGCTGTTTTATGAGCAAGGTAAGTGTGCAGGTACACTTCATTTGGCACCATAAGGGTGTAATTCTAGTTGCCCATTATTGCTTATTTGCCCTTCATCCCTACATCCAGTAAAATCAATGAAAAAAATGCCTTTTGCTCTATTGTCATGGAAGAAAACTGGTTCTGCTGAGTAGAACTCATAAGTGGATTTTTTTTTTAGTTTATATGTCTGGGAAACAATGAAGACATTATAAACAATGAAAGTTGTCTCATTTAGCTGCTGTGAGATTATTCTGAAATTCAGGTATTTAGAAAATTTCCTTTAAATTGCATTTAACTAATTTTTTTTGAAATTTAATTTCAGGTGTGCTACAGAAAGTAAATGTGTGTAGCACGGCAAATACAGAGGAAGCTTGTTCTCTGGATCATTAGGAAACATTTTAAAAAAACTCATTTTTTTCTTCATCAGTATGAGGTAGTAAGTAGAGTTTTTCAAGGAGATAAAATTACTTTAGCTGTGTAGATTTAATGATTTCAAAGAAAAGTACTCCCAAACTGCAAATCACTGTTTGCAGACAACTTGTAGTTCTGTTTAATGAAGCTTCTTATTTTCCTTGCATAACTTACAAGTGAGGTATAAATTTTACATCTGAAATAAAAATATATCTATACCTACGTCTCCTCTGTGAGTTGTGTGAGACTGAAATGAAAGAATGAAATATATCTGAGTGAGGATGTGAAAGAATAGAAATGTGTGACTGTTCTAGAAAACTCATAAAATCCACCATAAAAGCTAACTAACATGTGCACATATTGTTCATCTTTTCAAATGATCCACAGCTTTTTAAAAAATAGAGCAACAGCAGACATATCTCTAACATTAATATGAGTTTAATGTAATATGCCTAATTGTTAAATCTTACAATCATCGTAATCCATTTTTATTTTGGTCTCAGCAGACTTCTATGGGAATACAGTTTCCTTGTTTATTACAACCCTGTTCACATTCAACTCTTCTGAGTAGCTTTATTCAAAGTTCAATTGAGTTCAGAGATAAGATTTCTCATGCCTTTTGGAAATAATCTGTTGAATAGTACAAGTAAATCTTAGCACCTAGGAGAAAAAAATCCTACTTGATTTCACAAATATCATCATTAAACCTCTTGTTCATCTGAGCTGAAATAAAAGTTCTAAGAGGTCATTGGTGACTGTGATAGACATTACTGTGGGTTTGTACCTTTGAATTTGAAGAAAATATGAAATGTAGTTTTACATTTACATCTAGAATAGATTATAAGAGTCAATTTTCAGGAGTATATTGTTTGGGACAATTGCTACTGAATTTGTTGGGAATTCTTCACAAGTTACATTGAAAATAAAATGTTTTGAATAAAATTTGTAAGCAATTTTATAATTTCTGTTGTTGTTGTTTTGTCAATTTCATCTAAAATAGAATTTAATTGGATTTATAAAACATATGTATATTTCAGAAAAGGGGTGAAGCAGAAATGAGAATAATGTCTGAATTTTAAAATACCTTTTCCACGGATCTGAGCTCATAGTTTTTCAGCAATATCTTAAATAAGAATGCATAGGTTACTTTTTCTACTTTTGATTGGTACAAATTGATGTGCTCTTTTGAAATATTTTACCTTCTATTGTAATTTCAATTCCTCTCCACACTATTTCTCTTTACCATACATCACTGTTCTGAGCTGTGCCTTCAAACTCACTGGTTCACATCATAATGTATCTTGAAAACCTCTGCACGCCTGTGCATTTGGGACTAGAAAAAACACCTTTCTCCTTATGCCCTTCAGCCTTGCAACTGTGTTAAACATCTTCTAATTATTACAGGATAATTATGTGGGATTAAAATGTTGACTTTGTATAATGAAATTCTCTCCATCAGATAGTATCCAGAAATACCCACCAACCATTACCATGATTCTACCTTTAGAACGTCCCATATAAATCTGTTCTGGTAAGATGCAGAGATTTAGGAGACAAGATAATAACTTTTCCTTTCATTTGGTTATTAAAAGATAGTTAGTACTCACGAAATATAGCAGCTGTGAGTACTGGTGATTTAAGAATAGAATTAGAAGTCAATGATGATGAGTTTGAAGCCATTGTGCAGGAACAAGTCCAGGTCTGCAAGTCACATCAACACATATCTATGACTGTACTAAAAGGTCTGATGCATGTGTCAGTGTCATATACCACCGTGGATGTGCTTTCCCATCACTGCTGGCTTGTTCTTTATGGCACGGAGCAAGGAGATTGTGTTTGCTTGCCTATGTGTCTGGCTCCACATTTTCTCCACACTTTAAGTCCTAACATGTTAGAGCATCTCTACTATCCAAAATAGTGCTATGGATAATGATTCATTATCTCTAATGATTCATTATTCATACTGAATTATACTATGACGCTTTTTACTATTGTACCAGAGGCTTTTGTCTACTGATTGATCAAAGCCTAAACCATTAGATCAAACTTGATCCTTTACTGTTTGACAGCTAAACTTAGATAATATAATTGACCATCCTGGTGATTTCTAAGATTTTTCCAAATTCTTAAATTCAACTTAATTCACAAGAGTCATCTGCTTAAGGTGTAATCAAACAAAAGAACAAAAGATCCACAATAGGCAAAGTATTGGTTTCACAAGTAGTGAGTAAAGGGGAAAAGCTATTCTGCAACATTTTGTTTCACCATTTTAAAGTTAGAAAATGGTATTTACTCTTAATGAAATCACAACAGCACAGCCAGATGATGAAAAATTTCATAGAAAAGAGCTGAACACCTCCTGTGGATTCAAGGTTGGCTACAAGGCAAAATTCCATATTATATTTTGGTCATCATAGTATAGCAAAGGCTGCATTGTGGGATGGAGGAGGTGTTGAGCTACTACAACTGCTAAATAAGGACAGAAATAAGCTCTGTTTTTTCCTCAGCCATCCAGTGACCTTTTTTTAGTCTCTGTATCACACCCTAGCTCAGCTTGCTGGCTGGGGTCACTCTGAAGTAAGTGGACATTCTTCTAAAAACTATTAAAGACATAACAACAGGTAAATTGTCACCAACCTAATTTGATCAACACTGTTGAGAAGAGAATCAGAAGCAACTTGAAAAGCAAAAGACACATGATATCAGCTGTGTTGGTATGGGGGATAATACATGAAAAAATACACAAATTCAAGTCAGGGGAGACAAATGCTTTGAAGCAGAATATTTGCCTGAAAAGGTGACAGGTTTTCAGCAGGTATTCATATGGATTCTTAGCACCTCAGTACTACAATATCACTGTTTACTTGCCCTCTGTAAAGCTGTTTTATAACTGAACTTTTTCTCATGTCATTTTTCTCTCTTCCAGACTTCGTCCAGGCAGAATTTCTATAGTTAGCACATCAACCTAAGAGTTCTTTACTTTGCTGTACAGATACAGCCAGTGTATGTGTACAGATAGTTCCAGAGAGCTAGTTACAATGAGTCCAGGACTGCCAGAAACAACAGGTCTACCACCAATCATGATGCAAATGAGCATCACATGTAAATCCAGTGTGTCTGGGGTGCGTGAGATGGCTTTGAACCTGCTGATCAGCTACAGAGCTTGAAGACATGGAGCCTGATGATTTCTGGAAGTGCTGGATTTAAGGCTCTTGGACGACACAGTGTTATATGCATTTAATTCTTTGTGGGAAATCCTGAAGAGAAATACCACAACAGTAACTCTGGGGTCCTACTATTGACAGTTGCCAAAATTTGTTTCTTTCTGATCCTCTCAACCTCTAACACAGACAGAAAGCCTACATATGTGCTTCTGGATAGTTAATTAGGAATGTAAAAAAATGTTCCTCCATCTTTAAACCTAAAGCAAAACTGTGTAGATTACTGAAGAAAATTTTTAATAGCATTTACAAGTTTTCTTTGATGGTGGTAAGAGAGAAAGGGAAGGGCTATGAATGATAGCAATATTTGTAACAGCATTATAAAGTCTATGCAAGAACAAGTCCACTTAAAGGAAGGCAGAAATCAATCCAGCCTTAAAAATAGGAACAAAATCCAATCCTGGTCTAGCACCTTATGACATAAATTCTTATTCAGTATGAGCTAAAGATGAACTTTAGATTGATGAAAGTCTTAGAAAGATTTATTTGACATAAACAATATGCGCTATGAAAGGAAAAAAAATCCTGGATCTATTCCCGTGTTACAGAAATAAACTCAGCTTGAAGATGTCATGTTCATGTTTAAAAAGGTTGCTTCCTCTCATCACAAGTTTATCTCCAGGGAAAAGGACATCCCTATTTATAACATTGACAATGGCAGTTCTACTGAGAGTGTTCATTTCCCTCTTGGTTTTTTTGTTACTGGTAAACTTTAAGAGTAGCTTGCAGGTTTGGCATCTGACAAAATTAACAAAATCTTTTTGCTAAAGTGGTAAGTGTTGTGAAGGGGCATGGAGGTACATGGGGTTTTGTCCTATGGGACTTAGAAACATATATTTCTATATCAGTTTTTGTCTCTGTCCTGCAGTTTGATTTTGGGCAAATCATTCTCTATTAATACCCTATGCCATGGTTTTTCTTTTTTACATAGAGAAAACAGCCATTTTATTTCTCTGTGACCTGCAGATAAAAAATAGAACATCATGATAGGAATTATTTTTGAACATGAAGGGAAATAATTACTACCTGTAGACTTCTACACTGTGAATTTGCTTAAAAGTTGATGACGCTAAGATGCTAGCACTCATTGTTCCCCTAGTAATTCTCCTGTATGTAGGAAAAACACTGAATATTTCAATCCCTAGTTCCAACAAGAAATTGGATGTATAGCATCTAGAATGATTTGCTCCATTTAATGCAAGCCAGGGATCTTGGCATGTCATTAAATTGTGTGTACCATAATACATTTAAAAGACAAGTCAAAATTAGCTCTCTCTTTGCCTGCAAATTATATATTAAATCTGGGTAGAATTCCTCAAACCCACAACCTTCATTTATCAATGCAATGACTCATCATGTACTTTCATACTTTGTTTTGACCAGCAATTCCCATGCTGGGGACAGCAATGTATGTGCTACTATCACAGGGTTGAGTGGAAATGAAAGCTGTTAACGTGCTCTGAATATCCTTAGTATAGAATCAGGTTACCTGTAAAATCAAAGGTGTTTCTGCATGTTCCCATTACTGTGGGAAGAGGCAAGAGCTGGTTTATGTTCATGGAAAAGTATAAATACATAATCATTTCCAAAAGACAATACCTAGAAAGAAGCAGCTTCTGGGGCTGAATGTCCATTCCACTTCAGACAACATTTCTGAGCTATGTCTCTTGACTGCCACCACACTGTAACTATCTACTGACATATCCTAAAGACGTGGCCAACAGAACTGCCAAACTTGGCCCTCAAAACAGTGAAGCCTCTTTTATATCACAGATGTTAGTATTATTTTATACTCATGTTATATTCTCATGTTTGTAGCAATAATACTCAGCTGCTGCTTGCCACCTTGACCCCTCACTCATCCTGATGCCCCTGGGATGCAGGGTAGTGCAGTTAACAGAGGTTAACTTTAAATTTGTTTTAAACTGTGATCACTGCAGTAAATCTGCTACTCTTTTACTCCAGGACTGGAGTGAGAGGTGGATTCACGGATTTGTATTAAGAAGATTTATGTCAGAATTGAATTTGATCTCAGAATAGAAATCCTCATGAGACCTTTTTTGACACTGGATTAGTGGGAAGGGATCAGGTTATGGAAAGGTCTTGTCTGCTTCTCCTGACAGTTTATACCAGGAGATGCCTCCTGCCAGGTCTGAAACCAGGAAGAACCTTGCTGTCTACAGCCAACACACGAATACCAGTTCTGAAACATTCTGGACCAGTATGAAATAGGTAATGGATTTGCCAAGATCAGTAAATAAAAGCATAAAAGTCAGGAGAAAGATACGGAAGATCTAGGGCATAGTTTGAACTGGTGGAATCAAAGGAAAAGCTATATTTTACAAATTTGAAGAGCAGAGAGGGTTAAGATTTGTCCTTTGCAGTTATGAAACAATACGGTACAATGCTGGAAACTTCTGTTCCCCTATGTTGAGGGACCAGATGGATAACTGCATGTGTTAGTCAGAGAACTGTGCAACCTTGATCTGTGACTCATTATAGGATTATTGTTTGTGAATTTTGTCTTCCTGGCAAAAATCACATATAACTAAAGTTCAGAAGAGGAAAAGAAAGGAAGCAGGTACTGTAAAACCTTTGACCAAAGATGTACTTTTTGTGTGCCTTTAACCACTCTTCTTTTCTGAAATTACTCTTCCTCATTGCATTGTTTGCAAAACACTCACCAGACCTTACAGAAACATCCTTTTAACACATGGATTTGCAAAGTTTATTGCACATCCAAAAAGATTTGCAATATCTAGAAGACTTCTTTATAGCCTTTATCCTTTGTCATTATCTTAATGAGCAACACTAGTAAATATAATGTCTTCAGGTAGTTCATGGAGTTCTCCACTTTTACGGTCAAATGCCCTTCTCCAGCTCATACAGATTTTTTTGTATTGCCACCCTAATCTCTGCTTAGATAACATATTCACTTATCCAAACACTTCTTGCTTTTATTTCTGCATGTTCAAAAATCTTCAGAAAGCTCTCTCTACATGTACATAATCTGCAGTGAAAATATTGATAGTAACATAAATAATAGCAGTTTTAATAAATGCTTGAAGAACAATTAGAAAATTATTCTTAAAGAAAGTCAGGTCAAGAAGATAAAATAAAATCCTATATTCCATGGATTTAAAACTTTGAGATATTTATTAATAGGAATTGATTCAGAGTTCACTGTTTCAAGAGAATATTTTAGAACATTTCCCGGATTACATTCACTAAATTTCATTCACTTGTGTGACTTAAATATATGTACTTTACCTTATTTTTATTTTACTTTGTTTCATTTAGAAAGCAAGATTTAAAAATGGAGTATCAGTTAAGTTTTTGCAAGCCATACTACAGATGGGATGAATGTTTATGACTGAGCTCCAAATCTCTTCAAAACAAACTTTACAATAGAATTATTGAAGCAATATTAAATATAACAGCATGAACAAATCTTCCATCATAACAGCCTCATCATAATTCAGTAATAAAAGGAAGTCAATACCTCTGTTTTATTTTTATCTTTAACTAAGAATATTTCACAATAAAAACATAATGTTGACATTACTAAAGTACCCAGCATTAAGAATATTGATATACTGTGTAAATATTACTATCATACAGAAATAGTACTTGTATAAAACAGTCTCTCAAAAATACAGAAAAGCAAACATATGGCTTATAAGAAAAATAGTCAGTACTGTTCTGTATTATTATTATTATTATTATTATTATTATTATACTGACATACTGCTGTTCAGTTGTTTTTTCTTTAATGTTGATGTTTTGAATTCTTCCATTCAGTATGTTTTAAAGGAGTTTTTTTTTATTTTTATTTTTTTAACAATGCTTAATGTAGATCTTAATCATGATTTAGCAATTGTGTAAAATAAAAAGATGTGGTTCTGCACTTATGCAAAGTTAAAAACATAGATGGTAGTATTTCGTTATTGTCAGTGGTTTTTTTAATTATTCTCAAAAAAAAAAAATCCTCTTTCATGTCAGGAAACAAACAAAAAATTAAGTGTTCCTAATAAAAATTACATAATTACGTGGGTGGCAGAAATCTTATCTGTATCGTGTATGTACAGATATATATGAAACATAGATATAATGAAAACACAAGTTGTTGTGTGAATGTTACAGTGAATATGGCTATAAAAACAACCTTTCAACAACAATTGTCCAGCATAAATATCCAGCACAAATCACAATACATCACTAAATGCAAAACTCACACTCTGTTAAATCATACAATAAATTTTATTTGACTCCTCTGTCTGTCATGTCTTCTGCTATACCTCAGCAGTAAATTATGGCTATATGAAGTGATTCTTAGCCAATGACTGATGCTCATTATAAGCAGCATTATCTAATACAAATGACATAATTTTAAGGTATTTCACTCCTGTATTTCTTTGAATTCTTTAGCAACAACAAAGTGTATTTATAAATAGCATCAGTAACATAATATTTTCACTTGTAACTGGACCAGTTATTGCTTGGGTCAGAGTAAAATCCTTCCAGAGAATTTCTGTCTGTCAGACAATTAAGACATTTGATTTTAGTTTGGAGACAAAAACTGCACAGCTCCAATTTATTTAATTTCTACAGTCATAGTGACTGGCAGTTCTAAATAAACTCTATTAATAAATCATTAATCTGTAACTAAATACTAGGCTCTTTCTGGAATATTTGCTAAATGCCTACTTCAGGAAGTCTCACTGGAGCGTCTGTCATTCTTACAGTTACAGCAGAGTGTTTCAGACAGCTAAATTAAAGCATGAGAAAACCAGCAGAACAACTTCTATGTTATTTATGATAGGAATTCAAAACACCAAATCTCAAAATGCTAAGTAAAGAAGGAACAAATTAGTTGCTGATTCATTTTGGTAATGGGGACTCATGGCAACGTAACAAGAAAAGATCCTTACAAGCTGTTGGGAATGAGGTTGGGACAAAAAATGAAAATGATGGAAATGAATAGGAAATCTGATGCATTTCTATCTCCCACTTCAGCCTCCAGGTTTCAAACGAGGCCTGAAATGTCATTCATGTAATTATTACCATATGAGGTTGAAAGCAATTTCGACTCAGTTGATTTGATTGTACGTTAATGGCTGCGAAAAGAAGATAAGGAATGTGCATGGTAAAAATAGCTGCCCGTTACAATAGCAGCAAATGGGGTCAATTTATTAGACAACCTTAAACTCCTTGATGGTTCAGGTGGTTTTGGTTTTTTGTTTATTAAAGGTTACCACCAAATATGAACATGGAAATAAGCTAATTGAAGCCTTTCCTGTCAACCTTCACCTTTCTTGTATGGCTGTTTGAATAGTGACTGACACTTTTTGAGAGAGTTTACTATATCCCAAGGTGCTGATGATGGAGGGTATCAGTAGCTGTGTTTCTTGCCTGTCAGTGATGGTTGTGAAGGGCAACATGAGGCATACCTCCTCTTTACTGGAAAGTGACAGCTGACTTGTTATCTGTCAAAAGCTGCAATATAATTCTAGCAAAATAAGGAAAACAAACTAACGTGTTGGTTACCGCTTTGGCCATAGCGGAGAATCTAAAAGGGCCTTGTTGCTGACTATTGACCAGGCAGAAAACCGGTTAGTGTTGCTGACAGGAGACAGCCTGGAGCCACCAGCCTCTACAGAACAGCTCTTTTCCTCATATATTTCAGCATTTGAGAGAATTACTCCATTTCCTGCTTTTCTATCCTTTCTCATGTACCTCTTTCCTTATTTTTACTTTATAAAACATAAGACTTGTGTTTCACCCTGCAGAAGTTCTCCCCACATTTGCTTTCTAAACTACTGCTTACATTTAAGTGGGGAATGAATTTGAAAAAGCTGCTGTCACTGTCCAGTGTCGCATTAGACAGTCTCATAGCCCTGTATGGGAGCTATGGTCTCCCCCATTTTGTTTGGACTGGTTTGGCTGTGTTCTGCCTCTCCTTCAACTTCATTGGGCCTAAATAGGTAGATTTGGAATACTTTGTCAGAATTCCTCTGTAACTACTGATGAATACTTTCTATTGACCTGCTCAGTGAGACTATCTGGATATTGGTCAACCAGGAAAAACAGGCAAGAAGGAAAGCAAGTGTAAGAGGTTTCTCATCCAGTCAGTAAATAGGAACTGTGAAGAGAAAAATCTGAACTAAAAGATTCATCGACCAGTGACACATGAATGTCAAAATGACTACAAAAACATTTCAAAAATCCCTCTCAGTTAGTAGAGGCAAGGTTTGAAAGGTTGTTCTGGAAAACCAGACCTGCTGAGAAAGCTGGAGTGGTGATCCTCAGGAAAATAACTTACCGGTTTAAAACTCCTTTCCTCTTATGTTTTGTTCCTGCTTAGGTAAATATGTAAGAAGAATTGGTATGGGGGATACAGTACCTCTCAAACTAACTGACTTGGGAAGTTCTTCCACAGGAGTTACAAATCCTTTCACTATTTCTTAATCAAAGCCAGGATGTAAGGAAACTGTATGTGCTGTGAACTAAAAAACCAAGCAGGATATATGATACAGAGCAGCATGACTTTGGAGGTCAAGAGGCAATGTCCAAAAGGAACACCTCTATCAAAAGGAACTCAAAGGAATTCAATACAGTGAGATTTCTTTCAACTCACAGCCGCCCCCACCCCCCCCACCCCGAATTTGATGGAGGTTTTTTTGAAAAAACTCTACCCTTTGTATTTGTTAGTATGTCTCTAGTAAAACATCACTGATAGAACACCTGGTTTTAGCTACATATATGTACAGAAGAAAGAATAATTTCTTTGCATCACTTGAATGGCTTCTTAGTTCTGACTGTATACTATCCTTGTCACCCTTATTCTTGGCAACAATAATAATAGTAACTGCCACAACAAAATTGAAGTGTTATCAATTTCATCCTATATTCTGTAGTCTGAATAGTGTAGAGAAGTAATTTCACTTATCATTTAATTTGTGTGAAATAGTGAAGAAATATTTCTAAAGCTTTTCTCTCCCTAAACTCATTTATCAACAAACATATAAAAAACCTCTTGATGTGAATACTAAACACGTGTTCTTCAGCATTGCTATTAGGTCAGGTAGAAATTAGACAATTGGCACTGCCACAAGGTGCATTAGGACATGTTTAAAACATTGTGCTCTTAGCTTCATATATAAACAAGCATCTGGGGAAAAAAAGCTACTTATCTTGTTTATTCTCCAACTATGATATCTTGGCAGAATAAAATCTAATTTACTGATTTATCATCACAGTGAATAAATGTGTGTCTGGTAAAATTTTCAATACAAAAATTTGCTTTTTCTGTTTACAAGAATGTTACTTTCATTTTAACAAAGTGTCTTTTATCTTGAATGAATTACTGTCCAGAGAAATGGCTAGGCAGGGAACTGGTAATCGGCTACTTAGTCAATTGGTTATTTTGAGTGTGCAGTAAGGGCTGTCTGTGAAAATGAAATCCAGTAAAATAATGAAACAACAAATTAGGTATGTCACGTCTTAATAAATAATGATGTCTAATTATGAAAGAATCTGTACTTACTTGCCAAGTGCGAAACACTCCATCTTAACAGTAGTTCCCCTTGCAGCTGTAACTGTGTAAGGAAAGTGGACTTCAATTTTTGGTTCATATTCCCCCATCACACCTGGAAAATAAGGGATGATTAAACTATGAAATATCATCAGTTTTCCATTTGTTGAGATTATCACAGAAAAGCTCTGCAGCTTGTTTTTTGAACCCACTCAGCAGTAAAGCTAGTAATTGATGGAGATAACTTTGTTTAATCTGATCTGCTTGCTCAGGTCCACCATATATTCTAAAACACTCTTTTGGGATACCAGCAATGCAATAGTGAGCTTAAGAATAATGGTTTATTTTCTCAAACATGGGTTAATATTTATAATTTGAAAGATTAAAGCAGGCAATCTATTTTAGAAGGGTGAGAATTTTAATAGATCAAGGCTTTGTTTACCAGTGCAGTGACAATTATGAAAAATAAATCAACATACCATGCTGTGTTCAACTGAGGCCCTCAAGTAATGCGTTCAGTTTTGGGCCCTCACTACAGGAGGGACACTGAGGTGCTGGAGGTCAGAGAAGTGCAACAAAGCTGGTGAAGGGTCCGGAGAACAAGTCTTACGGGGAGCAGCTGAGGGAACTGGGGTTGCTCAGCCTGGAGAAAAGGAGGCTGAGGGGAGACCTTATCCCTCTCTATAGCTACCTGAAAGGAGGTTGTGAAGAGGTGGGGGTTGGTCTCTTCTCCCAAGTAACAAGCAATAGGACAAGAGGAAATGGACTCAGGTTGTGCCAGAGAAGGTTTAGGTTGGATATCAGGAAAAACCTCTTCACCAAAAGGGTTATCAAATATTGGAAAAGGCTGCCCAGGGAAGTGGTAGAGTCACCAGCCCTGCAGGTAATTAAAAGATGTTTAGATGTGGTGCTGAGAGACATGGTTGAGTGGTGGTTTTGGCAGTGCTAGGTTAAAGGTTGGGCTCAATGATCTTAAAGGTCTCTTCCAACCTAAATGATTCTATGATTCTGTGGTTCCAAGCTCATCAAGAAAAACTCAAATGATGTAAGAGCATTTGTGTATGCAGATACAAACACAGATATGGAGACACATACGAAGTTCAGTTATTCCATTTTCAGTGGCCCTTTTAATCTGGGAGATGATTACTTTTATCAGGACAAGACGTTTAGTACTGTAAGATAAAACTTTCAGGAATGTGAAAAATTTAAACACTGAAATCAAAAGAGCTATCTGGAATTTTCTGTGTAGTGACTGACATCTTTGGAGAGTCACAAGAGCTTAGGAAATTAGAAATGAGTAGGGAAGGGAGACAGGTTTTACAAGGTGAGGTGAGAGGTTTGTATTTAATGTGACTAAGAGGAAAAGTCATCATCAGCTTGGCAGGAGAAGAATGTGACTGTAACAGCTGTGTTTGGTTAGACAGAAGAAGAGCTACTGGGCTAAGTGATACTTGGGAGCTAAAAGCTATATTAAGCACACTAAGACTTGTTCAGATTTTTAGATGAGGAAAGTGGAATAAAATCTGACTTGTGGACACAGTAGCAACAAGACAAGTCTAGTCTAAATCCATAAAAATCAGTAAAGAGTCTCCAAAGAGTTCTAGAGCAAGCAAATAGGAAGAATGGAGGAGTAGAAAGGAGAGAAAAGTCGTCTCTTATGCAAGAAAGAGAAAAGAAGTGTAAGGAGGAACATGGAAGTAGGGGAATATGAGATTTGCAGCTGAGAGAAGACCAGGTGGCAGAAATAGATGGATAACTCACAACTTATTACAGCAAAATCTAATATAAAAGGTTGGAATGGTAATATATATACTTCTAGCCCTTCAAATGTTCCTCATGGGACTTAGAAGTTTCCAGTGCTCTCTTCCTGCTGTTGTCCCACAAGCTCCTGTCAGTTTGTTTTGGGAGGAGGTCTAAGCATATATGCATTTAAAAACTTCTTTGGAAGCTTAAGTTTAATGAGAAAATCTGATGTGTCTGATATGTGAATCAAATAACAGAAATAGAAAGCATAAAATGCTTTTAATTCAAAAAATTTAATTCCATCAATAATGTGGTTTTATAAGTAGCAGTAGATTTCTTTAAAAAAAACCCCATAATCGTGCAAGTACTACATCTACTAGCAGTAGTGACCCATTTTTCATTAACAATATGACCAAATAAATGTTTTGACATTGTTTTATGAACTTGTGGAGAAATACTGCCCCTCGTATGAAAAGGCAAATTCTGAACTAATTCTGTCATTAAAGTTTAAAAGGTATTTCTTTGTAGGAAAAAAGAAAATTTATGTTTGTGTCCTGGGTATTAAAATAAAGTCAGAGCACCAACCAAATCATAGTCAATTAAAATTTTCCCTAGCCTAAACTGAAATAATTCTGAGCCTAATTTGTCATAAAAACATATATTCCCACAGGCTTGTACTGTGTGAATAAATTTCATAATTTCATTACATTCCTTGTGACTTATTTTACTGTTTTCTGGCTTTTTTTTTTTTTTTTTGTGATAATGAATACCAGTTTCTGATTCATCTCAGTTGAATCATTTATGATTTTATAAGATACCTGGCATATCGCCTTTTAGCTGTGTCTTTTACAGACTGAAAAATCACAGACTATTAATCCTTGCTACAGTGAATCTTTAATAAACTTGTGATCCCTCCTAGTGTTCTTGTTGCACCATTTCAAATTCCATTCTATCATTTTGAGATGGAAAGATGAGAATAGCACAGCAATACTGAAGTTGTAGATCTTTCTATCACAGTTAGTTTTGCTTGGATTTTTTGTTGTGGTTTTGTTGTTGTTGTTGTTTGTTTGTTTGTTTTGTTTTTGTTGCTTGTTCCCTATTGCTTTCCTTACATTTCAGTTCTATTTGCCTTTTTAAACCTCAGCTGGTATTCATCCACAATGGTACCCTAATCTCTTTACTGATTAATAATATATAATAAATCTATTACATTTTTATGTTTAGGTATTACATAAATTTCTACTGGGTGACATTATTTATCACCTATCCACTCTATTATCATGATATCCTTTTGCAGCTCTTCACAGTTAGTTTTAATTTTAACTATCCTTAAAAATTTTATATCAACAAGCTTTTTTACCTCCACGTACATTTCCTTTCCAAATTGCTTATGTGTTGAATCATGGAAGTCCCAGAAAAGTATTCTATGGCTTCACTGACAATCTCACAGTTCTTCAATCCAATTAGACTTTTTTTTTTCTGTTGTTAATTCAAAATAGGGCTGTCCTTCAACATCGCTGAGAATTTCATTTGACAGCCTTAGATGAGTGATCTTGTCAAAAGCTATTTGAAATAAAAGTTCTCAGTGTTACCTTGACCTACACATATTCTCCCTTACACTTCAGGAAAGTTGTATACATATTAAAGTATGTCTTCATAGCATCATAGAGAATCATAGAATAGTTAGAGTTGAAATGGACTTTAAAGATCATCTAGTTCCAACCCCCTCTGCTGTGGGCAAGGACACCTTCTTCTATTCCAGGTTGCTCAAAGCCCCATCCAACATGGTCTTGAACACTTCCAGGGATGGGGCCTCCACAACTTCTCTGGGCAACCCGTTCTGGTGTTTCACCACCCTTAAAGTAAAAAATATCTTCCTAATATCTCATGAAAATCTTCCCTCTTTCAGTTTAAAACCATTACCCTTTGTCCTATCATTACATTGCTTGACAAAGAGTCCCTCCCCATCTTTCCTGTAGGCCCTGTTTAGGTACTGAAAGAGCCCCAGAACCTTTAACCCCAGGCTGAACACCACCAAGTCTCTCAGCCTGTCTTCATAGGACAAGTGCTCCAGCCCTCTAATCATCTGTGTGGCCCTCCTCTGGAAACACTCCAGCATGTCCATGTCCTTCTTATGTTGGGGGCCCCAAAGCTGGATGCAGTACTCCAGGTGGGGTCTCGCAAGAGCAGAGGGACAGAATCACCTCCCTTGACCTGCTGCCCATGCTACTTTTGACGCAGCCCAGGATGGGGTTGGCCTTCTGGGCTGCAAACACACATTGCCACCTCACGTTGAGCTTCTCATCACTGAATCACTTCCCTCTTTAAAATCTGTGTTGGTGGTATATGACTGCGTGGTAAGATTACTGTATGGTAATGTGACAAATGCAGTCCTATTAATTGTACTTCTCTGTGTATTTTCTATCAAAACATTTGACACAGAAGTCAGACTTACTCATCTGTTTTTTTAAAAAACTTCTTTTCTACCAACACTGCTTCTAGTCCTGAGCCCTGGTGAAGGAAAATGGTACATCCTGCTTCCTTCTGCATATGAGTTTGGCCTTTGGAATTTGTTAGTATTTGTATTGTCAATATTTCTTTTAAAATTTCTTCTATTGAAACTTCAATTATGAGAACTTCAGTCTTGATCGGGGAACCTTCCTAGGTTCCCTTTTAGTGAACACTACTGGAAATAGTTCATTTAGGTTTTATTATGCAACCTTATACCCCTGCAGTGTTCCTTTTACATCTCTGGTTTCTGTTGACTGTGGACACTTGCTGCCAGGTTTTGTGATTTAATGAATTTTAAAAAGTTGTGGTTTTTTTAATTTTTGTAGAAGGTTTTGTTCCTGAAAATCTTTGTATTTTATTGTCATATACTATTAAACCTTTGCCTTTTTTAGCCCTGAAAAAATGCAATTTAAAATAGAATTAAATTATTCTTGCCTTTAAAATAATACAGTACTTATGAACACATCTGATGGACAGTACTATCTTTCAGATCTTATGTTTTTAACTTACTTTAACTCCCTTTAGTAGGTGCAATCTGTACAAGTGATTGAATGCTTTTTGCGAGTCATGCCATCATTTCATATTCCTAATCAAACACTGATCTACTAATGCTTTGAACCACACCCTGTTCTGGGCTAGTAGCCAGGGACATGCCTGTAGCAACTGGCATTTAACGTAGAAAAATTACTGAGCAATTGCTCGGTGTGCCTATGAAAATTAGGAAACAGAAGTCTATTATTGCAAAGGGATATTCTTCATCCTTATTATTTATGATCTTTGAGACCAAGGAGGCCATTACAGTTGCATAGTCATCACGGGAATTATCAAGGCCTTACCTTCCCACATTACACTATAATTGCTCTGCTATGGCTGTTGTACCTCCAGGCTCTTTATCTTTGCCAGTTTCTGTTTTGGTTACTATGAGTCAATAATGGTAAAACAACCACCATCTGCATTTTCATCAAGATTTTTGTTCATTTGTTTCAGGTGCTAAAAGGAACCTCAACTTTTAAGAAATATCGAGGCCTTGAGTTATATGCATTAGAATCAATCTCTCAGACTTATATACATGACTCTCCTTCAGAGGTTTGGTTAAGGCCATAAAAAATTCTCCCAGTCATTTTTTATTTCCAGTTATCAAACATGAAATATAACAATAAATAAAACTGATCAGCACAGAATAAAAACATAATATATGATTTTCAAGCTGCTAACAAATCATGGAGCTCACTTGGTCTGAGCACTATGGAGAAAGGGGGAGCTGCTCTCAATGCTCCTGTGTTCTGCCTTCCCATGAAACTACCTCCTTTTGGACAATCTTTTACCTTCACAGAGATGACCCCATGATTCAGTCTTCCTTAAGCTAATTAGTTAGTTTACTACACTCCATACTTCACAAGCTGCACCTTTCAGTTGATTTCAGATCTGAGTATGAAAGTGCTGAATTTGTCATCAGTATGAAACACGTAAGTTCAAAATTAATCTAATTTACCAGATCTTGAAATTTTTTCTGTGATTAAAAAAATGAGTTAAAAGCGAAACTTTTCTGTTTAAGTAAATCTTACCCCAGGGCTTTAGTTTGAAACAATTCATCCTACCTTACATTTCCAAGTCTCTAGGTCTCTGCCCAGTGTATGAGGAAAGCTCTCCATGTTTCTGTCCAGCCAGGGTGTTCCCTGGCTGAGTGACCGAACATATCCCAGGACTAAGCACAGCTTGACTTTTTTAGAATTAATGGCTTGTTAGTCACATGGGCAGAAATTGAACTCAATATTTACAGAAGAGATGATTTCCCTGTATCATCCTTCAGATATTTTGTTACAACAACCGAGCTATCACAGCACAATTATATTTTCTCCAACTCATGTAAGGAAAAATCTTCACAAAATCAGGTTTAATTTTAGTAAGTGGTTTAATTTAACAGGTTTTTCCTATGACTTGGCTGCAAATCTGTGACTTGAGTTCAAACCTCCATACTCAAAGTGTCCTATGAACCCTCTGCCACAGTGTTGTCTGCATTTTAGCTTTCCATCAAGAAACAGAGATTACACAACTTGCTAAATCGCAATAATGTGATAAACACTGATTGTGAGGTGCTCGCATACTGCAGGAATAGATGTAAGAGAATTTCAAAAATTTACAGATGTAATGTAAACAGCTAAAACTGTTTATATTATCCCTTGTGGGCCATTTAGTGGAAATGGAGAATGGAATAAAGTAGCAAGATCGGTTTCTGATCGTCAGTCCTTTCGGTCCTACAGGCAGGATATCAGTCATTACCACTTCAAAAATGACTGCTCTAGTTCTTCATTTACCTGCCACTCCATGACTTTTACAACCTCAAATCAAGAGTGTAGAAAAATTGTGAATGTGTGACTGTATTCACACAAGAACACATTTTGCCTTCATGGGGAAAAAAATTGGATTGCTGAGAAATCTTCACACATCATCTTACTTCAACTGTGTAGAGGCTAGTGCTTCTGTTCTGTTAGTCTTCCACAGATATTAACTACCCTCTTGAATCTCCCAGAACGTAAGCTTCCATGATAGCTCCTTGAGCTCTTTCAGCTAAAATGGTTTGGGTTTGTTTCCAACTCTTTAAACAGTAGCTCTTTAACTTATTTCAGAAACTAATTTTGAATGGAACAGGTTGAATGTGAGATTTCTGGCTAAACATCATAAAGTGCTAGGGAGAAAATAAAAGCCAAAGATTTCCTATACTCAGAAGGAGGACTAGGCACAGATATATTTATCTTTATTTTATTAGCAAAAGATACAGCCCCCATAGTTCAGTGATTAAGAGTGTTTGCCTGAGAGCTTTGGGTGAAGCCCCTGATCTTAATCAGATGGTGTAGGAACGTTAATCCAGTTCTCTTACAGCCTGCATAATGCTCTAATCACAAAATTATTGGGTATTCTTACTGGTTTGGGGTGTTCCTTTCAATTGAGCTTGTCCTGCTGCATAAGAATTTTCTAATAGTTTTACAGATCAGAAATTGAGTTTCCTACCACATTGTAATGATGATCTGTTGTTTGAATATATATCCAAACCCAAGAAATTTTTGTCTAATAAACTACGACAGGAATGTTCATGTATAATTTCTTCTACCCATAATTTATGATGCAAACTAGGGTTGTCTATCGTGTGGGTCTTTTTGTGGCAAATGAATATTTAGCATTTTCCATGAAGACCTGCACCATTAAATGTCCCCAAATATTTATATGGAAGAGAAAGCCCTGAATACACACATTTACAATGACAGTAAACTCACAGCATGAACCAATTTAATTCAAATATAATGATGATACCCACCATTACATCCTGACTGCAGCAGAAATTACCAATGCATTGGGAAGAATTTATTGACTCACCTGCCATTAATCTTATTCTAAATGGAGGCACAAGTGCCTACTGTAAGTCTCTAAAAATTTCCTCTGGGACTGGTTGCTTATGATAACTGTCCACAATATTCCTTCCACTTAGAGATCTCATAGACAAGTTTTGAGATATAAAATTATCCTTTGAGAAGTGCTAAGCATGCCCATGTGAAATTGCATTCTGCAATGCACTGAACATTAAAATACCAATAAGGTTTTCATATGTTACTCAGAGAGCAAAAAAAAATTAATAATCCAGTTTCTGGGAAAAATATCCTAATGAATACAGCACAAAGGAATAAACTCTTCTTTAGTTTACAGCTAGGGGATAAGTTGTTCACGTAATTCTAATTATGGAGATATAAATGTAGAATAAATTTAACAAAACCAACATGTTTAACTGAAGCTTAGACAAAACTTTCTTCTTCCCACTCTAAAATCCATCTTTATATGATACTCCATTTGACTAGTCTAGCAGTTACTTTCTGAAATCAACCTGGAAAGCCCTTTCTAGAAATAGGATTCCTATCTTGGAATATTTTAAAATTTAGTTATTTATAGCTAATAAATGTCGTGTATGTATGTCACACATATACAAGTGCTTTCTCTCTTAAACAATGTATACAACTGAAAGCACTAAATTTCAATTGTAAGTGGGTGTGTTATAATCAAAGTAGAGGAAACTGGGGCCAAATCCTAAGGACACAAAAGCAATGAGGTAAGCTCAGAATAAGCAATGAGGGGAGATGTGGTATTTTCTCTCATTTTTCAAACAAGAGGACAAAATTTCTAGTCTACAGTTTGGGCTGCAGAGATCTCTGTTTACTTGTGTTTGAAAACATTAAGCAGTAACTATGACCAAGATTGATGTCTCTCTCGACATAAAGTCTTTAGTGAGTCACACCCTAGATTTCAATACATCCAATTTCTCATATATGTAGATTAGCATCTAAGCTCTTCTGCTAAACCCAGCACATCTGTCATTGGATGAAACCAGACTTCATCCTTTGGACATTCAGAAATGAGTGAGGACATCTGGATGGCTTATATACAACATTTTAGCATGAAGACTTGTGCGTATATAGTTCTATGGAAACATGGTAACTTGAACATTTTCACTGACTATGTGTTTAGCTAATTTTTCTGAGCAGACGTACATATCAAGAAAAATCAGGACTCCGCTACACTAGATGACAAACTGTTCTGCTTGAGACGTCTAAGAATGAGTCAACAAAAAACCAAAAGAACTATAATTGCTTTTTATGTTCTATGTTTTTTTTAACAGATATTGCGCTGAACTTGCCACAGGAAATCTGTGGCAGATTTCTTTTAGGCACCACTGGCCAATGTTTATTGTTCCTCCTTTCCAATTCCCTGCTGTTCATCCAGGTCAGGCTCACAAAAGCTATTCAGAAACCTGGAATATATTGTATCATCTAAGTTATTATGAGGAGGATATATTTTTCACAGGGTTTCTAATTATCTTTCTGATGGCTTGTTCACAGTTCTTGAAGAACCTCATTTCTCCTC
Organism: Chionis minor; assembly: GCA_013398295.1. NCBI lineage: Eukaryota > Metazoa > Chordata > Aves > Charadriiformes > Chionidae > Chionis > Chionis minor. The sequence goes on along the minus strand of VZSF01003446.1, from coordinate 40,219 downwards.
TAGTAAATGACATAATTGTTTGTACTTCAAATATGCCCTTAATCTCCAATTTTTTGTAACCAGCACAGTTCTTTTACAAGATGAAAACAAAATATCCCCTTCCCAGTTAGGTACCAAAAGTATCAAAACTATTGCAGCATTCAAAGAGGAAATTTTCGTCTGATTCTAATCAATTGGGATACAAAGTAGTGTTGTCTAATATGCATTGTTGTCTAATTAACTGGAAAGAGCTTCCTAAATGGGAAATGTTTTTCAGTTGAGACTCATATAACCTTGCAAATACAAGTACCTATTATTTCCTCAATAAAGATGAAACTAGCATTTCTCATCCATTAGCAACAGCTATTGTTTTAGATCCAAGAGCAACAAATCACCCTTATTATAAATTTACTGTAGTCCTAACCTCAAGCAAAATTGCTGCTGTTCACAATCAAATTATTTCACTATGTTAAGAACATCAAACTGACAAGTCATTCTTATTTGAATATTATTCTGTACCCCAAGAATTCAAAGTAAGCAGTCACTTGTGAATTTGTGTCTAAGACCCTAAGACAATAATATACATAATATTAGATATGAACATTCTTGATAATCTGAAACCATTCACAACTATAAAGGTTATTATTGTTATCAATTTGCACAAATTTTAACTTAATCACCATTAATTAAATTATTACCAATACACTTTGGTCTGAAATCTTAATATCTACAGTTCAAGTCAACATTATTCCTAATCCTGAGTTGAATTTAGAAGAACATTTTTTCTCTAGTTTATTTATTTTATGCTTTGTATACACTATATATGGGTAAGTTAACTCTTTCTTTTGTGTAATGCTTTCATAAATCACCAGCAGCAAAACAAGAAAACATGAATGCAGAAGATGTGCAAGATGATACAGGTCTAGAATCTTAAATTAATTTAGCTAATTAAAAAGTGTAACAAGTTAATTTCCAACAGATCGTGTTTCTATAAGCTAGTGGGAAAACTTAGGAATTAAAACTCCTTGAACAAGGTTATCTTAGAGCTCAGAGTAAACTAAACTCAAAGCAAACTGTTTCACAGTGTAGGTGGTGTTCTACACTGGATGTTGGAACATAATATTTTCCATACCTTTCCCAGTTTTCCTCCTGAAATACTGCTCTGGCTTTAACACTTTTATACTGTCAAAACACCATCCCAGGATGTTTTCTCTACACTTTTTTTAGGCTAAATATTTTACAAATATTGTATTTGAACTTTTGTGTGCTCTTTGATAATGCATTTGAGCCATACTACAATCCATATTAAACAGTCTGTAAAGGGTTATTGTACAGGAACCCTCTATAAAACTTCCTGCCTACCTATAGATTTTCACAGAGAATTTTAGGTGAAAGGATTGCTGGTGTTGACTGTAACAGATTTTCTAAATGGAAAGAAATATTACTGTTTGGGGGGGAAAAAAAAACCCAACAAAAAACCAACAACCTCTATCTTCTTATAGATACCTCCTTGTTTCCTTTTTTAATTAAAATAAGATTATGCTGGATTTTTTTAGTCCTGACTTTTGTCCTATTATTTTTGACAACATTACAGTGGGAGCTAGTCACAAGAGCCAGAACAAAACAGATAACAATTGTTTCTTCAAGATAATTGTAACCCATGAAAACTCTATCTTTATTAGAAAAAACAAAAATTGTGGGAAGTCTTTTACTTTCAGTTTCATAATAATCCATCATTAGAATATCTCACTGCAATTTTAGGGGAGAAACAACATGTTTGTGACAGGAGTAATGGCTATCCAGGGACATCGCCATTTTATCAGCCTTCCCCTGGAGCAGAGATTGCATAATTTGTTGCCTCTCTCAGTGCCATCAGTCTTTGTATACCACTAGAGCTCAGACTTGATTTTGCCCAGACAGTTTGCCTCTGTTTCAAAAAAATCACAGTAGGATCATTTAAAGTTTGAGTTCTGTCAACATTATGAGGAGTTCCCACAATTTCCAGCCAGTCTTGCATAGTTGTTATGGGCTTGCACAATTAAAACATGAGATGTGACTGGACATTTAAAAATTTAAACTAATGATCTTGCAATATAACCCATATGAAAGAGACAGCCAACAGGGTTAGAAACTCCAGAAAACCTGGCAGGATTAAGTCACAGCTGGATAAGTATTTTCAACTTCTTTTACAATCCAGGTATGCTTTGTGTCTTCTAGAATTCAGCTCCATATGAATAAATACATTAGAAGTAAAACTAGTAATGCAAGTAGGAAAAAAAAATCTGCATTTCTGGAAAGGGAAAACTGACAGATCATAAATATTAGGGTTAATCTTTTAAATGTTAATTATCAGTTAATTAACAACTATCAGCATTCTTCAGGGATGGAAATTGTCTATGTCTGTGAAACTGTTGATTTTGCTCTGCCTTTATTTTTCTATATTATTTATTACCTTACTGTCCCATACTGGCCCTTTTTATTGCTTAATCTCCACTATTGGGGAAATTATTATTACTTCTTCCAAACTTTTCTTAATGTTGGGAAAGAGATCAGTGATGTTCAAATGACATATCCCAGAGTTCAATCTGAATAAGCACATGCAGAACACATTCCATCATGGAAAAGTAGAAATCAACATCCTTAATACCTTGATAACTATATATTATATCGTTATGTGAGACTATTAATAACATAGAATTACGACAGACAAGATTCAGTTCACAGAACTATAATGACATTTAAAAAAATATTGAAGGTCAAGGTCTGCAGTCAGTTATATGAGAATATGTCTAGTCAGATACACTGAACTCTGTTAAGGTATAAACTAATTTGCTCTAATGGAACACAGTAGAAAGTGTCCTCTGAAATTGCACAGGTTCTCTTTTTTTCTGGAGATTTCACCATAGCAAAGCCACTAGGCAATGTCTACACAGAGATAAAATTAAGAATTACTTAATTCTCTCCTGTACAGTAATAATGTTAAAGTTAACATCTTTTCAAGAGAAATAAAAAAGAATTAAAAAGGAAGAAAAACTGGAATGAAAATGCGTAAACTTGAAATAACTGCCTCACGCTATCAAGCATCAAATGTTTTATACTCTCTAGGTTTCTATTTCCTAAATTTGAAGAGTCTTTCTGTTGTTTTTATTAGTCAAGATAATTTACTGCTCCCAATCAGCATCCAAGCTTGCAGACATCCATTTTAACAATCCTGTTTATTATTTGTAAACAGTTATTAAATAATCACTCAAAATTTCTAATGCATTATAAAGGAAGTTAATGAAATGATGCATAATATTCTTTCCTGCTAAAACTTTTTATCTCTTCAGCTAGAATTTTAGAGTGTTTTTATTACCCAGCTTGAAGAAAAATTGAATTGTATGAAATGACTGATTGTCAAGGACATCTGAACAAATGAGGTATTCATTTTATTCAGAATCCATTGAAGGATTTCTTGGTGTTTTTATTTAATTTGCTTTATATCAAGGAGCTAAGTTCCCCTATGAGACACACCATGAAAGAAATAAAAGATTAATAAAAGCCCAGGAAGTTTCTACATTCTTGCAGAGTTTGACAGAAAGCCTTAATATTATTCCATTTCTTCCTCACAGATAAATAGAGAACAATGTTGTCATAAGAGTGTTTTTTGTCACAAGCATTCCAGTCCCTGTGGTACGGGTACTGTTTATATATCAAAATCCAAGAATGACGATAAATATATCAAGTAGAATATTTTTGAGTTAGTGATACGTATTTCCAGAGAATACAGACTATAAAAAAATGCTTTATTTATATAGTGTTATTTGTAAAACTGTTTAAAACCACAAACTCTTCCTGTGGTTTCTGACAGATCTTCTGACTGCGTAGGATAATGATAGTTGTGATGCCAACCATTAGAACTCAGAAAACTCTATGATTTTTAAACTTAAACTGAAATAATTCAATTAAATTTATAATAAAAAACTTAAAACCACATATGAGAAATCATGTAACAGAACTCATAAGCATAGTGTCAAGTAAATTTTCAGGTACTTGGATGTTTGTTTTAATGCCATTGTTAATTTCTCACTTCCTATTAGAGTGCATCCTCAGCTGTTTTTTTCTCCACAAATCACTCTAATTCTCTTTAATAGGCAGCTCTTTTCAGCAGCTGTACTATCGCATATTTTGGAGTACAATGTATACATATTTTTAAAATTCTGTCGTCGTTTTTTACTATTTGTCAAGGGACAAGACAATGTAACCTAAAGCGATTTCTATCAAAAAGTAAAATACTATTAAAGGAATATTTTAATTGTGATCCAAGATAGTTTTTAAAAGGCCCATATTATTGTGTTCTGTGGAAGAGATAGAACAAGGCAGATGTCCTAAGTAATAAATACGATTTAACAACCAGAAATTTCCTGAATATTTTTTCAAGGTAGATTTATGGAGACTGCAAGATTAGGTAGACAGTTTGTGTCTCGCCCCTGAGAAACTTGCTCTTTCATATAGGAAAGCAAGGAATTTACTAAGAAATATCAAAGAACTCCATTAAAATTAAGGGGCTTCTCAGAAATCCCAACAGATAAAAACTAAGGCATGGAAGCCTGGTAGAAATAAATGCATGTGAAAAAAAAAATTAATTGGGAAATTGTTAGGAGCAGTTCATCTATGTGCAAATGCCTCCCTGATACTCCAGCACAGTTCAGAAGGTTGGATAATCACAATCGTATGATGGCCAGCCGTGAAACACGAATTTGCTTGAGGCTGATATATACTACCCACTTGACATTTAAGAAAATCTGTCCAATTTTCCTTCACAGATTTTGTTTCTTAACTAAATGTTGTAGACTCTTGCATTTATCCTTATTTATTCTCTCCATTTCTTACACTGTATTGTGTGCCTACGTGCTGTTAGTATGATATGGTTAATTAATCTGTTGAATTTCTGCACAAAACTGGAACCCAATAAAAGCATGGAGAAATGTAATAAAGAAACAATAGAACAAAATATGAATAATAAATATGGCAATAAAATTCTGTCTGTTTTTGTTAGAGTTCAAACTGATTAAAAAGACAGTTAATGTTTGGGGTTTTTAATTTTCAAATGTTGATATTGAAAAGATCATGTCTGCTACGTTACTTCAGCAAAACTAAACACCTGAAGCTCAAAAATTAGCATAGGTACCAAAACAGCAAAATAAAATAGGAAATGATACAGCAAAAGATGCAGCTTTTTGTTCCAGAGGCTGCGTGCTGTGTGGACAGAAATTTCAACTTGTTACAATGAATAAACATGAACTTAATTCCTTTCGAATCTGTGAACATATTTTTTACTCACACTGTTAAACTAAGCCCAGCTTTTGTAACACTTTTACAGCACAGGACTAGTCTTAGTTCTAGAGAAAGCTATAAGCAAGGCAAAAGCGTCAGAGTCTCTCTCCCTTTCCCTTTCTCTTTCTCTGATATATGTAAGTACAGTTTTGCATATGCTGAATTGCTGAAATATATTTCTGAAGAACTAGAAAGCATCATTAATTGTAGAACATTTCGGAAAAAGGAAAATATAGGCACTTATGGAATCATTAATTATTATTCTTAAAAATAACATTGTTTTGACTGAAAACAAAACCAAAAAACATTTATAAAGTAACAAATATGAATCTTTTTGCTGTAAAGGTGCAAATAACACAATTGCCTCTATCAGCACATATTCCAACAGAATCAGAGTTACATATCATTTATATTGAAATGTCATACTGCTCCATAACACATATTATTGGGAAGTGTTTGCTTTTGATTTTTAGGGAAAATATCTGAAGCCACTTTTTGATAATAAGATTTAGGTAGTTATATAGGGGAAAAAGTACTGCAGTTAAATGCCTTGATGAAATTCAAAACCGCCTGGGTAACTAACAATCATTGTAATCAAAGCTATTGTAGTGTTCTTGGTGATAATCAATGCATTCAACTGAGGCCTGGAAGTGTAACAGGTCTTTAGTACAGCAACAGGTAAAGTTTTAAGCAATAAAACCTCTGTTCGATTGTCTCACCACGTGTGTCTTGTGCAGTCTGAGATATATGAATGTATATCTCCTGGCATCCTGCTGCTGGTCTGTATGCCCTATGTGATATTTGCCGGTTCCCCATGGATGTCCCAGATGCCTGAGAGTATCTCAGAGTGGCAGTGGCCACTTGGGTTGAGGCAAATCAGTTGAGCCCTAAAGAAACAGACATTGCCGAGAAGGGATTGCTTCTCTCTGCCAGTGAGAGAGCACCAGAATAGCAAGAAGGAGCAACTGTTCTAAAGAAAATACATCAGGAGGTGTCAGATTGCACCTCAGCCTTCAGAGGTCTAAATATTCTCACAACTGTTAGATATTTTAAAGGAAACTCTCCTTGATCACCTTTCCTTTGCTGATTGCTGCAGTAAATGCATGCATATAGAGAAAAAAATATAAAATCACGGTTCTTAAATTAACTAGAGTATTTCTGGCTTAGTATTTTTGCCTCCATGTGGTACCCAGAAATAATGCCTTTCTTACCATCGTTTCTTAGTGTCAGAGGTGTAGGAGGACTCAAAACTCTGGCATTCGTCACTGTGTTTTTTACCAGGCATATATAGCTGCCAACATCAGATGTTTGCACCTTGGAGATGTAGAGATTGCCTGTCTCCTGAGAGATGAAGCGTCTGCTGTCTTCTGCCACAAAAGATGGGAATTCATTAAATACCCAGCTATAGATGATCTCTAAAAGAACACAGAAAAGAATAATAGAAAGTAATTATGGACACGATATTGTGTCAGGTTAATGGATACACTCAATAAATATTCATTAACTTCATTTAAGTAATCTATAAAAAACAAAAGCTAAAGGCTTTTAAAATTTTTTGTTTGTTTTAGAATTGAAGAGAGCAATTTTTTTTCTCTCCCTGGAATTTTGAAAATAGCATAAGTATTGAGTCCACAAGTTCCCTGGGAAGACAGCTATAGTTCAGGAAAAATAATTATTTAACAGAACCAGAAAATACCCATAAAATATTAGATAACTTCTTTTTCTAATCTTTCAGGTCATGCCAAAAATAATGTACAAAGCATCCTCTTCTCTACTTGTTTGAATTTTCAGTGAAATATGTCAATATGCTTCCTATAGAGCTAGGTATGACTTTTGCATATGGTATGACGGTTTTTATTCTGAACATCCGTTTTTAAAATCAGCAGATTCTAATAACTGATCAACCTACCTTGCAGGCTGCATTGCTGCACTATACTCCTATATTCTTCTACATCTGCTTCACTGAAGAATCTCAGAATCCTTCCTATATGTAGCTTAAATCCCTACGATCAATGAATAATTCCTTACACCAAATCTGTCAACTGCTTTGTCTCATAATCTGAATAATCAAAGTGATTTTCAAAAATGGCAATTAAAGCCAGTACCTTGGTTCTTATTTTTATCCCACGAATCATTCTGTTCACCTGAAAAGTATATCCTTTTCCCTTTATACTCATAAAAATTAGTTCAGAAAAAAAATTTTCTTATTGTTCTGTAGGAGATAATATAATGATTTATTAAAAACTTATGCATTAATTTCTCGGCATTAGAAGTATCAGTAAAGTTAAGAGATTCTGATTTATCAGGGAATTCTTTGCAGGGAATTATTCATGTGATACTCCACCAATTCAGATTTTAAAGTCTTAACCTTATGTAGACCTTTTTACATGTTGTTCTCCTTTCAGTCTTGTCTTCCACTGTTTCATTTTACCTTCACACTTAAAATAAACTATTCTTCACTTCTTAAACTGGCACATTAGCTGTAAGTCAATTTCTTCTGTAATCTCTGCCCATGATAGTCTTTAAAGAACTGACTGCAAAACCAGAAAAGCCAAAGCAAGTTCGGGTATATAAAGTCCCTACTACTGCTCCAAGATGTAAACTGCTCTATTGGTATAGCAAGTTCCAAGCTTTTACATTCAAATTTCTTAGTTGACCTCTCAGCTTCATCAGTGATATGAATTGCACATCTGTCACTCTGCTTCTATCCTACTTTCATCCCCACTACAGTCAAAATGTTTTCTTGATACAAAGTTAGTTGGAAAATGAAAGGGTCAAAGTGGTGAGAGGAAACGCCTCAAAATTTTAATTTTTATGTGTGCTTTTCTGCTAATGATAGGAAAGGAAACAGTATAGATGTTCATGGTGCAGAAGTGTGAAGCACATTAACATCCTAGATAAATATATGCCATAACCAGGTATGCAGTTTGGCTATAACAGTACAGAAAGCATTAGAAATTCCCACTGATCTGTCCATTTTATCCTTATGTTATATATGACACAGTGGTCAGAAAGCAATAGATAACCCCAATGACTGTTTTTTCAACCAATATAAGCCAACAGTACAAGCAGTGATGTAGAGATGCAGGATGTTGTAGATTAATTTTGAAGAATTTCAGTCTAGTTTTGAAGTCAGATGAAAATTTTCTCATGAAAAACTGATTGTATTAGTACAAAACCACTATGTTAAAGGACTAAACATATTTACCTGACAGTAGGGGAAGACTTCTCCAAAATGGGGAATTGTTGCACACATTGACTTTCAGCTTAAAAACTTTGTCAGATCTAACTGTAATTCTGAGTGGTTACACAGGACCCTGAGGAATTTGGGGCTCACAAAGAGCTCTCCAAGTGTTCAAAATTTCCTTCCTCTTCTGTTGTGTTTCAGGCAAAATACTAATTAGCCCAAAATATTTCTCTCTGAAAATTTCATTGCCACATTTTTCTATGATGTCTTATCTGGCAGAAATGATTGATGGCAATATAAAATTCTACAAAGTGAAGATGATGAACATACAAGTTCAAGGAAAATGCATAGGCTTTAATTGAAGACACCTGTTACCAATTCAAATGGAAAGCAATCAGTCTCACTAATTGCTCTGGCTTAAAAGTAGTTCAAACCAAATGTAAAGTAGTCATCATTGTGGGTTCATTGGCAGTTCATGTAGACTAGAATTTTCTCTATTTGTACCCTAAAAACACACACAGTTAATTATTCATTTATTAATTAGAACTACTCCAAAGGGATGGGTGTGTGTGTGGGTGTGGGTGTGTGTGTGTGTGGAGTGGGGATTGGGGCTATACTGTTATTTTGTTACCTTCTAAATTATTTTTACTGTTAAAAATGGATTGAAGGATGAATGGGTAGTGGGATAGGGTACTGAGAAAAAAGTAACAGAGCTGCCAAATCTGAAACTCAAATCATTTATGCTATCAAGCTGCAGTTAATGCTTTTATTTGTGTGTATAGCACATAGAGCATCTGAGTTCCAGCCAGGAGCTGAAACTCTAAAGCACAGACAAAAGTACTAACAGTTTATTTCTTGATCATTGAAGGTATTACTCCTATTTTTCATTTCTAAAAAGCAAAACCCTGGGGATACACTTTCAAATACCTGAAGACTTTGCATCTGAATGCTCAGATCTGGAATTGATCTGAAATTTTTAACATTCTTTGCAAGTGAAAAACCCCTGACACACTTTATGAAGTTTCTCTCCTATTAGACCTGGTTAATGAGTTCAGTAGATTCTTAAATATAGTTTTGAGGGCTACGTCCATACAGTACCCATAGGCTTCAGTAGAAATATCTCGGGGAAACTCTTCAAGTTCCAGTGCATTCTATGCGGAACAGTCAGAAACAACTACAGCTGGCTTGGGATACGGGGACCCAGCAGTTCTTAGCTGACAAAAATAGATGGATGATCTTGCAGAAGTGATTTTACAAAAGGATGTTAGGAGAATGACTGCAATTATGGGAAAATGGGTGCACCTTGACGTTGATCCATTGTACAAATGTCTCACATTTCCAAATTTGCAGCCGTAATAGAGGATGAAACTTGTATTGGTGCTCATATTCTGGGACTCCTAGTATTCCAAGTTTGTATGCCAGCAAAATAAAATTTAAGGTTCTTAAATCATAGAATTGCTAATGAAAGCTGTCCAAGTACAAAACCTGGGTGTTTGTTTGTTTTTTTGTTTGTTTTTCTTCTGGCAGTATTATGCATAAAAGAATACCCAAATGATTGCAATGACATGTAAAATACTAAAGATAGAAGATGGAGAATCAACATTTAAAACATTGCTGTCTATCTATAGACAAGTCTGTAGTCTATAGTACACTCACAGTAAGATATTCTAAAACAACAGTGAATATATATGTTTACATGACACAAGTCCCACAGCAGTTCAACACAGGAGCACATGTAACCTACAGGAAGAGAAGCTTACATTTAAATATTATCTGAAATCCCACTCTTACAAAATAGGAAACTGCCGAGTGAACTTTTTTGAATTTCAGAACAAGAAGCCTAAGACCAAACAGATGACACTGGGCCTATTTGTACACAGGCCACTGCAGTTGTTAGCGAACTTCAAGCCTGTGTTTTCCTATAATGGTTTAGATTAAAAGATTTTAGACCCAGTGTCATTTGGCTAAGCACAAAGCACAACTGTCACTGCATTAACTTTTGAATAGGAGACTAAAGTCTAGAGATGCATCTCAAGCCTGACAGGTAAATAATGATGAACTTCAAGAGATTTTGAAGCTAAAAGTCAGTGCTACCAAAATCTAAATAAACCAAACTACAAGGATAAAATCAGGGAGTAATTACTCTAGATATGAACCTTCTGAATTCATCTCCTTTTGAGAAAAGACCAAGTAAATGGTTTGTCTATGCTGTACTAATTTTGCTTTCAATAGGGAAAATAAGTTTATGTGAAAATAAGAAACTGTGAATACTACAGTATACAGAAGTTTAGAGTATTTCTACAGAATATATGCTGAGCTTATTTTTTATTTTTATGACCATCTATTCTATTTTTAATGTGACACCTATGCCAAAACCACAAAGGTGATGCAGAGTCCTTCCTGGAAATTACAGTTGACTGTCAACACAAAAGAAACTTTTGCATAGACACTATTCAACAACACTAATAAAAACAGAGTAATTCAGAGAAATTATGAATTATAGAGACAGTTGTAAATTGGTGTTGTCCTGTGGCTTGGGCTGGAGGACTCTTCTGCTGCTAAGTTCTCTTACATGCAAAGTCTGGGTGTGACAATGATTTAAATCATTTTGATAACCACAAAATAGGTATTTCCTTTTATGAATGACCAGCCTTGTTTACAGAAAAATATCTCCAAAGAGTTTTGTATCTCTCTTCTGAAAATCGTTTGGAAAGCCTTTCAAATGTCCAATTTGTTTCTGTGTTTTATTAAGCACTTTTTAGTGGGTTTTGCAGGTGAAAATCTAGGTCATTTGGTGATAAAGTAGTGAGAAGAGAGCATCTATCTCCTGCCAAAAGGAATACATGGTGTTGAATTTTGTTTACTATAATTTCTTAAATGATTTTTGTAGATCTATTTTCTCCGTTTCACAACACTAATTCCTAAGCTGTCACAACGTGATGTACTTTCCATAATGGACGAAGCTGTAATACTGACATATCAGCATTTTTGTTAGTGCTGTATTGTGCTTTTGGAGATATTCTGATGTCCGTATTATGGAAATGCGAAAGTCTTTCTGTCGTTCTGGATTGGTAAGAAATAACCCCTTAAGTATTGTAACGGGAGCTGTGCTGAAGGCATTCAGATAGCACCACATATTCACTCCTGTGTTTGTTAGTGCCTGAATGTTTCCCAGATTTGCTTCAAGGCTTTTCTCCTGAGCAATAGCTTGTTTCATCTTTTTAACAGGAAGTTTATGGGCAGCCTTTTCATCAGTCCTGTCAGCTAAGTGATTTTTCAGGTGGCAAGTGAAGACGTAACAAGAAAGTGACTATACGAACTCCTTGAAGGCCACCTAAAACCTAAATTTACAGTCCATGCAATGGTTAAATATTCCATCTTCAAGGGCAAAGCATGCAAACACACATCCCATGACTGCATTTCTGTGGAATTATGGTGTTTGTACAAGAAATAAGTCTGTTTTCTGTCTTCTTTCTGTGATGCAGTGTGAGATGCAGTACTCCATCTCCTCCAGTATCCAGTTGGGAAAATATATTTCTCTTCTTCTGTTTAGAATTTTCTCTGATTACTCAAATTCCACAAGATGGCAGTACTTGATGAATAAATGGTACTGATGCCTGGTGACAGCCAAAATCTGAGACAATCTGGTAGTTTTAGCAACTCTGGAGAAGTTGCTTCTCCTCTTTTTTTTTTTTTTTTTTTTCCCCTGACAATAAAAGCAGCAAAAAATGCTTTCAGGATTACAGGTTGAATTTACTATTCATAGCTATAAATTATGAAATTTGTGTAATGGCTTTGTTTTACCATTCAAAAATATTTCATTTAAACAAAATAAAACAGCAGGAGAAATATACGCCTAAATCTCGCCTGCTGAAAATACGAAAACTTATTTTATGTCAAGCCCAGTTTTAACCTTTTTCACCACACTTGCTGTTTGAATATTTTGTGTACCAACCACATAATAAGAGGGCAATATGCAGCACTCTCTAATGATGGAGAACACTTCACATTCAGAAGGGGGGAAGGTTTCTTTTTAGCTAAGATGAATGATAACAATGGGTTGTTCCTCCAGCCTCCCACCACAACCAGATAAATAATTTTGGTACATTTTTTCTGTTCTTCTGTGGATTATTATCAGTGCTCATTAATCCTCCAAGAAAATACTTAATGAAGGTAATTTATTTGTTGCTTTGTAATGCACCCACACAGAGCAAACAGATATTGTCGATTTATCAGCTTGCAATGAAATTGCTTTGTTTCTGCTCTGGGGGCTCTGTATCTACTGCTCACTTACCTGAAACACAATTTTACCAATCACATATTTGTCTTTGTTCAGATTTAATTACGGTGATAAATCTTCAAATATTTTCTTTCTTATAACTATGCACACAGCTAATAACTGAAAATATGGTAGAAAAGGTAAGTGTACTGTCAGGACTGATTTTGTACTGGAGGATACAAATATTATATTGTCATCACCAGTGTACACAGCCAATATAGTCTCCTTTGTACATTTGACATGCATGAAATGTAGCCAGGCATCGAAATCTGTAATGACCGATGAAATCTCTCATACATATATTCTTTAAAAAGACCACATAGCATACCACAAAAATATGGCTTCTGGGAAAGGATGCTAGACTATTATGTGTATTTCATTGTCACTGGCATGATTTTATATATATAAAAAATATGTTCCAGAAAGAATCAAAATATTGTGACCAAAATTAACTCAAGGACACATCCTTCAGACTCTTCGGTTGCCCTCCAGCATGATCAGATAATATCAGACCAGGCTTTAAAAATGTCCAGTGGGTTAAATTCCTAAATTTAGATCTTCAGAACAATCTATTTCATTGTTCATTTAATATTGAGATAATTTTCCTTAATATATGTGTATATTTCCTTTTCTATTTTTGCACTAGTGTTTATTACTTATTCAACTTACCATATTGAAAGTGTTGAGAACACTTTGATGACCAATATTAAACTTTTACAGTTGCAATGGAAGACCGTTATCCTCGTCTGTGTCAGCCTTCTGTTCTTGAGGATAGATCTACCAAATCTCTTCAACTTTTCCTTAAAAGTCATGATTTTGAATCCTCTATTTAATTTTATTGTTGTCATCTCTACTGCTTTCTACATCTTATAATATAGGACCCAAAGCTGGGCATAGTGTTCTGAGACAGTAACACTACTGATAATTGCAATAATAGTTTCATGTGCTCTATAGGTAGCAGTCTTTTTTAGTATGTCCTAGAGTTGAAATATGCAATTTTCCACTCTACTAAGTGTTCCATTTTCTGTAATAGCAGTATTTTTCTAAAGAAGAATGTTGTTTAATCACTTATCTCCCTTTATTCTATCTGATGTTTTGGTAAGTATAGTAACCTGCATTTTGCTGAATTTTGTGTTGCTCATTGCAAACTGTTTCTCTAATGTACTGATCCTTTTGGATTCTCATTCCGTGCTCTGCAGTGATTATAATCTCTTGCAGTTTGGAGTCATTCACAAATGCTCCATGTAAGTTGATGTTCTATGTTTTATAGCACATCAGGTAATGCAGATGTTACTGTACAATGCTATTTTTTATAAAAATAAAATAAAATTAAAAATTAAAAAAGTGGAAGGTAAAAAGCAATGAAGTTAAACAGTCTAAATAAGTAATACCAGAGAACTTAATTCAGAATTTAAGCATTAGCATTGCAGATGTTTTAATTAATACTACTGACTTTGTAGAACTATTGAAACATCTATGGCCAGCAGGACTAGGGAAGTCATCATCCCCCTGTACTCAGAACTGGTGAGGCCGCACTTCAAATACCGTGTTCATTGTTGGGCCCTTCACTACAAAAAAAACATTGAAGTGCTGGAGCATGTCCAGAGAAGGGCCACGAAGCTGGTGAGGGGTCTAGAGAACAAGTCTTATGAAGAATGGCTAAGGGAACTGGCATTGTCTAACCTGGAGAGAAGGAGGCTGAATGGACACCTTATCGCTCTCTGCAACCATCTTTCAGGTGGTGGTCGGTCTCTTCTCGCAAGGAACAAGTGATAGGACAAGAGGAAAATGGCCTAAAGTTGCACCAGGAGAGGTTTGTGTTGGATATTAGGAAAAATTTCATCACTGAAAGTGTCATCAAGCATAGAAACAGGTTTCTNTCAAAATCCGGTGTTAATTGTTGGGCCTTTAACTAAAAAAAAAACATTGAAGTGCTGGAGCATGTCCAGAGAAGGGCCACGAAGCTGGTGAGGGGTCTAGAGAACAAGTCTTATGAAGAATGGCTAAGGGAACTGGCATTGTCTAACCTGGAGAGAAGGAGGCTGAATGGACACCTTATCGCTCTCTGCAACCATCTTTCAGGTGGTGGTCGGTCTCTTCTCGCAAGGAACAAGTGATAGGACAAGAGGAAAATGGCCTAAAGTTGCACCAGGAGAGGTTTGTGTTGGATATTAGGAAAAATTTCATCACTGAAAGTGTCATCAAGCATAGAAACAGGTTTCTCGGGGAAGTGGTAGAGTCACCATCCCTGGAGGTGTTTAAAAAATGTGTAAATGTGGTGCTTAGGGACATGGTTTAGTGGTGGACTTGGCAGTGCTAGGTTAATGGTTGGACTCGATCTTAAAGGTCTTTTCCAACGTATATGATTGTATTATTCTATGATTAATAATTTCCAAAGACAAGAATTAGAGGCAATTTTGTTCCAGCATTAGAAAGGGTAATCATGAAGAGTAACATCATTATAAGTTCATCAGATTCGAACTTAGATGCAACAATTCAATGACAAATATGAGACTTTATTAATATCCAATTTAAAAAGCACGATATAATTAACAATATTGGAAGAAAATAAATTTACTCATACTAACTCAGTGTAGTTCTATTGTTCTTTATCGACAAAGACGGCATAGTTTCTGTAATATACCTGGAATTAATGTTTTATAAAAGCGCACACTAATTAAAAAGAATTAGAATAACCACTAAATTAATGTATTGTTCATTGAGAGGATTAAAAACTGACTGCAAAACATGATCAAAAGGATCAGTTCTGGAAATCTTTGGCCTACACTGCTGAACATTGCAACAGCTAAACCCAAACCTATGCAGTTGTAATCACTGATCTACAGGAAATATAAAACTTTGCTGTGACAAATATATAGGACAAGTCACTAGTAAACTGATTTGCATAGTTTATTATTATTATTATTTTATTTTTTTATAAATATGTGTTGAATTTACACTAACATAAGTTGATTATTTCTTAATAATTTGAATTATTCCTTGATAATTTTAATGATCAAGAATTCTGTAGTAATGTCTAACCGACTATTATATGAAAAGTGTGGCATTGGAAAATAATATCTTTTAATGCTCAGGAAAACACACCCCTGTATAGAATATTGCTATGCAAAAAATATTTTCTCTTGCAAAATGTTAAACAGAATTTAAAGTAAATTTTTTCTCTTTTTTTTTCTGTTTCACGCTTTACATCTCTCTTGTTCTCTGATCGTGTTAGGATACCTGAGTTTCTCTATATTTTAATGTCATTGGTGTGAGAGTAACTTCAGCACGGTTTGCTTTTTCTTATGTCTGCTGCAGGGGTGACCACAATGAACAGTAATGCTCCAGAGCAGTGTTACCTGCAGTGAGGACCAGAATCCTGCACCTAAGTGGGTTGACACATTACATGGAAATTTCATTTTATGACTACTGCAACAATCTTAATGGATTACTGTATTTCAAAGGCATAACAAGGACATCCATCAAAAAAAAAAAAAAACAACCCCAAAACCTCCAAAGTAATGATAGGATGATGATCATCCAAATTTGTGGAATATCACCATGTCAAGTGCTAGACTAACATTATCTCTTTTTCAGCTGAGAGATGCAAAATCTCTGCATCCCTAGTTTTTCTCTACTCATCATTAAGCAAAAGAAGTTCTGTTAAGCAAATTCTGTAATTTGTCGAAAAATACTCACTAGTACTCCAGTTATCAGAGTATCAGTCTCTCAAGGAGTTTAAATGTATGTTTCAACTTGTCTTTTTGTACTTCCAAGAAAGAAAGCAACTTAAATTTGTCACTTTATCCCTCATTCACCTTGATTCCTAATGCCAGGAAGGATTAATAGTAGCAGAGAGAATTATTTAACAATATTTACTTTCAGGCTTCTGGGTACAGAAATGAAAGTAAAAGGCTACTGCATTTCTAGCTTATACTTCAAAACACAATCTTTTCTAACAGCCTTCACCACTCTACGTGCAGTTGTCGTCATAGGAATTGTGTTGTCAAAAACTGAGTACTTGGAGTCCCTAAAGTTGCCTTTGTATGACTGCACATACTGAAATTAAGATACACCCCACTGCTTCTCTACTTTATATTCTCCTGGTGCTTGGTGTTTTAATATAAATCTGAAGGCTTTTGCTTGGTCTATCTGCAGGTCAGTGTTTGGTGAATTCCACCATGGCCATGGCATGATGTGATTGATGGATCTTCCTTGGGCCCGCTTATTTGATCCTATGGTATTTATTATCCTGAGGTCTCAAATCAAGGGCAGTACTATTATCATCACTTTCATATGCAAAAACTGAAGAAGATGAAAGAAAGTGTCTTCCCAGCAGTCATAAATCAGGCCATAGTCAATGTGAAATCTCCACTAATATATAATTTTTTTAATTTTTAGTATTCTTTCCTCTCC
The DNA here is from genome assembly GCA_013398295.1 of Chionis minor. Classification (NCBI taxonomy): domain Eukaryota; kingdom Metazoa; phylum Chordata; class Aves; order Charadriiformes; family Chionidae; genus Chionis; species Chionis minor. Next base: position 23,042 of record VZSF01003446.1, on the reverse strand, counting down.
TCATCAGCTTTTTGTACATCTACAAGAAATGTTAAAACACCAAAAAAAGTTATAGTCAACGAATCCTTAGGAGCTGTGTCAATGAACATCAGAAATGGGTAGCTACCCTAATATCCTCCCTCTGAATTTGATTTTCAAATGTTCAAAAAAAACCCCAAAACTGCGCTACAAATCACATATTCCCCCAGATGCTCAAGTTCTAGTGCTCGGCTCCTTCTTGGTGTATTTTCTAGGCTTAAATGTACCAAGGAACGGATCCTCCATTACATATTTCTGAACACAATGGAACACATGAACATATGTTTCAGAGAATAACATAAAATGAAATTTATAGTCTCCAAAAGACAATTTTTGAGTATTAAGAATGACAGTGACAGATGATTTTTTTCACCTTAATTAAAAAATAACTCAAAGTGCAGATGAAAAGGAAGATACGTGTCACATTAGCAAACTGCCTTAGAATGCTGATAATGCTGTTCAACCATGTTATACAAATAAATCACTACAAATAACCTCAATAACAATCAATCTTTTAAAATTTAACAGTGTAGAGACTGTAACTCTTAGCCATTTCTATATACAGACAATACACTATTGAGTCCCTGTGCATACTGTTCTGCACTACTGGAAACCCACTGAACTGATTCCATCCATCGTCTACTTGTCACATAATTGTTATTTAGAGATAATACATAGCCTTACATTCAGCTTAGGGCAGTATCCCATGATTATAATCTCTCCTCCTCAACCACGTAGCAATAGCAGTCAAAGTGACACCTGAGGTGTCACATTATATATGAATGTCACATAGAAAAAGAATCATAGAATCATAGAATGTTAGGGGTTGGAAGGGACCTCTGGAGATCATCTAGTCCAACCCCCCTGCCAGAGCAGCTCCACCTACAGCAGGTGGCACAGGATGGTGTCCAGGTGGGTTTGGAATGTCTCCAGAAAAGGATACTCTACTACCTCTCTGGGCAGCCTGATCCAGTGCTCTGCCACCCTCAAAGGAAAGAAGTTCCTCCTCATGTTGAGATGGAACTTCCTATAGTCAAGTTTGTGTCCGTTANTGCACTCCTCTTGATGCACCCCAGGATACCATTGGCCTTCTTGACCACAAGGGCACATTGCTGCCTCATGGTCGTCCTGTTGTCCACCAGGACTCCCAGGTCCCTCTCTGCAGAGCTGCTTTCCAGCAGGTCAGCCCCCAACCTGTACTGGTGCATGGGGTTATTCTTCCCCAGGGGCAAGACCCTACACTTGCCTTTGTTGAATTTCATATGGTTTCCCTCTGCCCAACTCTCGAGCCTGTCCAGGTCACACTGAATGGCATCACAGCCTTCTGGTGAGTCAGCCACCCCTCCCAGTTTTGTGTCATCAGCAAACTTGCTGCTGGTACACTCCATCCCTTCATCCAGGTCATTGATGAATACATTGAACAGGACTGGACCCAGCACTGACCCCTGGGGAACATCACTAGTCACAGGCCTCCAACTAGGCTCAGCCCCACTGATCACAACCTTCTGAGCTCTACCTGCCAGCCAGGTTTCAATCCACCCCACTGTCAATCAAATTATCAGAATTAAGTTTGGTATTAATTATCATGTTGTTTAAAAGATGGCATTGTGATAAAAAAGAAGGTATTTGTCCAGCTCTCCGTGATTATTTTTTTTTCTGTAAGAGAAATATCAGTATTAAAGTAATGCAAACAACAGGCAATTCTTCTCCCTCCTGTGCTGAGTATGTGCATAGTTTTCAGAAGACTAATTATGTTTTTCAAAGCCCTTTTCTTTTTAGGTATGAAGCATGATGTTGTAAAGTCACGTGGTCTGGACTGTAAATCAGTGTAATTTTAGTCTTTTCTTGAAATTTTCTTTCTAGGTCATCCTCTATTATACTCTGTAAAGTGGGTAGTCCTTCCTTCCATCTTGCATTTGACAGAGCTGAAAATAAACTCTTCAGGACTGAAACGACATGATATTTTTTTAAATTCCTTAAGGACCTTGTGGTTCTGCAGAAAATTGAGACAAACCCTTCACCAATATTTTCTATGTACTTCTTTGCATTCTCCCTTCTTCTTCCTGAATTTTTATCCCTGCAGTCTCCAATGGAAGACTTTCTTAATTACTGAAAGAGGAAAATACCACGAAAATTAACGCTTCAATAAGCCAATAAATGAAGTGAAATTTTACAGTTACAGATTCTCTGCTCTAGGGTAATAACATCAACACAACAGGAATTGTATTAGCTGGGTAATGAAGTTATCAGCAATGATTTTAACAATATTGGAACATAGCATGAGAACACAGGAGATAGAAGTGGGCAATCAAATTATCAGAATTAAGTGTGGTATTAATTATTACATTGTTAAAAAGATCGCATTGTGACAAAAAAGAAGTCACTTTTCCTTTGTTATTGCTCCAGAAAATGTCTTTTACTGTCAGAAGATAAAGGAAATACATGTGCTCCTGCAGAGGGGTTTGGATGTGGCTGTAATTATTCATATTTCTGTCTGAACTCTATATTATGCTTACCATAGAATCATAGAATCACAGAATGCTAGGGTAGGGGTTGGAAGGGACCTCTGGAGATCATCTGGTCCAGCCCCCTGCCAGGGCAGGTCCATCTACAGCGGGTTGCACAGGATGGCATCCAGGAGGGTTTGGAATGTCTCCAGAGTCAGAGACTCCACCACCTCTCTGGGCAGCCTCTTCCAGTGCTCTGCCACCCTCAAAGGAAAGAATTTCGTCCTCATGTTGAGATGGAACTTCCTATAGTCAAGTTTGTGCCTGTTACCTCTTGTCCTGTCACTGGGCACCACCAAGACTGGCGCCTTCCTCCTGGCACCCTCCCTTTAAGTATTTGTAAGCATCATATATATGCTTATAAATGCTTCAGTCATTTTATCCTTGAAAAATACAAGCAATGGCCTTTAACATATTTACTGCTAAGTTATAACTATCTTCATACTAGTTACAGTTGCATTGGGTAGGAAAAAAGAGCATAAGTACATCAAAATAAATATTTCTAAACAATTTCTGGTTTCCCCTTTGAAAAACTAAAATGAAAACTAGATATCCCAATTAGAACTGTTTTCATACTGCTTCATTTATTTGGAATAATCTTCCTGAACAGATTAAATAAGGCTACATGAAAATCTATGTCTCATTAAACATTGTATCACCTCTAATGGTTGTAAGTTCACTTTCATATGGTACTTACAAAATAAGGCATAACTGGCTTTATTATATAGGGAAACTTGTTAATGGCATCTTATAGAAGTCAGATCAGTTCAGCCCAAAGCTTTCTCCTTCTGAATCAAGGCTGACCTCCTAACATTTTCAGTCGTCATCTCTGCTAGAATCACCGCTGGATTCAGTTAATCATGCCTTGTCTGGGAAGAGTTGCATTTTCTGAAAACTGCACTGTTTTCATCCTTTTTAAAATCCTTTAAGATTTCCCCAGAATGGTAATGGAGAGAAAAAGCTAAATTCCAGACCCTTAGAAATGAATCATTTCTCACCTCTTCCTCCTTCCTCATTTCAGCTGTCTGATCAGCATTTTCTTTCCGTCTTCTTCTCCTTAGTTACATTGATTAACATGTGCACTCTATTCTTTTCCGTGGTATGAAGTGGAGAGGTAACTGGGATTAATTAGGAATTTTCTGTCTTAAACAAAATGGGTTTTCTGACACTTAACTACCTGACGTGTTTGTAAAATGGTATTGTTTCAGCCACCAGCTTAGTAAAATATCTGAAGAGCAAATGGATTCTAATAGGAAGGTTATTATGAGAGGGTCAATTTTGCAAGAGCCTTGTGCCTCTGTGACTGTAACTGCTGTATGTTATTCCACTCTTAAATCTGTTAGTGTTGGTGTCCTGCTATTTTAGAAGCTATATAGCCTGTGCCACAGAAAAAGTTTTTGCAACACCATTTCCTAATTTAGTTGGTACCTTTCCAATACTAGTTGCAGAAATGTGGCTGTGATACTATGAACATACATTTCTGTTAAACTGGGCAGGACAATGCTGTCTTGGTTAATCACTAGACTGAGAGGTTCCTCATAGTTATGTCTAATTTATTGGGACAACTCAGTAACAGGCTAGTAACTTGTCTCTAGGGAAGAGGAGCTTGTCTACCACAAAAACTTTTCGTCATTATTGTCCCATTTGTCAAGCTGTGGACAAATAGCCACATATGACTGTCGCCTGAAAGGCAGTAGAGCAGGAGCCTGAGGGCCAACATACTCAATGCATTTTTAAAACTAATTAATCTCCCTTGCTTCCTCCTTTTACCCTTAGCATCTCTTGCACTTTGATTCTCATGAACTGGCAGCTAGGGTAATATTAGTTGACAATAGTGTGGCTGTGAAACTACAGCACACGTCCCTTAAGCAGAGACCTGTCAGGGCTGCCCCTTCATCCAACATTGTGCACTGGCTTAATTGGCCAAGGTCAACCAGATTTCTCTCACTACATTTTCATGGTCCCTGAGGGGAGGAAGAGCTCCAGTGAGTGATCCAGCGGGTGTAAGGACATTAAGCTTTCAGGGTCTAGTGTAGCTTAGTGTATTTTTTGAAAGATTTATTAGTGTTTTTAAGGGAGTGGGGATGATTTATCAACAGTGATAACATTTGGAAAAGGTTTAAAAAAAACCCCAAACAAATTACAAGTTCCTTGGGAGAATTTACTACCGATGGACCAATAATGAATTTCTGTTCATTTTTTACTTTTCAATTTATTTAAAAAAATAAAAATAAGAGAAAATCTAGAGTTTTATATCAAGAAAGTTTAAATTGATAATTATTTATCCATATGCCTACTATACAGACATTGCCTAGAATTTGGGGCACATGCAGATCATTAAAATGTAATTAAAATCTAATAACAACGCATTGCCAACAGACTGGGAGTAACTCCTCATTGGCAAACATAGCTTGTTACAATGCTACCCTACAGAAAATTCTATCATTCCCAAACTCTTAAATTTCATATCCTCAGACGCATGCCTTCAACAAGATTGAGGAAGGAAACCCTATGAAGTGCTCCAGGGAAGTCAGCAGCAAAATTACTGGTCATGTATTGAGTAATGAAAAGACGACAGGAAAAAAAAAAAAAAAAGTAGTTAATTGTGTTTGTTCACTCCATAATGAAAACTACAGGCATAGTCATCAATCAGTTGCACAGATAAAGAATACAAATTCCTATATGAGCCATGTCAGTGGCCATGGATATTCACTTTAATGATAACACACGTGGAAATTAACATTACTAGACAAGAAAGTTTCAAAAGCAGTCTAGTAAAAGTGATAAAGTAGCAGATGCAAGATGCAAACCTCTTCATGATCCTCCCAAGGAAAAATGTGGGTGAAGAAATGAGATGACCCTATGGAATTAAACCAGGATTAGGACACGAATATAGAGCTTAAAGGACTGTGAGCCTGTCTTCTAACACTTTTTTCCTGCCATTATTGAAAAGTAAAAGTCAAGCTTCATTAACATTCAGTTAAAGTCAAACAAACACAAAAATATAGTAAAGCCTAAGAGGGAAGTGCTGGAACCCTTCAACTTGTGACAGCTAAGTCATTCAGTTGATACATGTGGCTCTCAAAACAGTGTTTTTAAAACATTTTAGATGTGCATTATGATCATTTATATGTTATGGGCATGTAAAGAAGTGATAGAGAAGTTGTGCCATCTTGCCTTCTATATATGACATATCAAGGGTTTATTAAAGAAACTTTTCTGCCCTGTACAGTTAGCAATCATTTTCTAATGCCATTACTTAAGTGACCTGTATCTGTTATTCAGCATCATGTTCCCACAATGAATTAAAATGGGTGAAGAACAAACTATGGCATGCAATTATGAGGCAAACAAAACAGTTAAGATAGCTGTCCTGTATGTCTTCATATAGATTTCCTTACCAGAGGTCAACTGTTGATTAAGTCTAGTACACACATTTGGCTTCTATTATAACATCAGTAAGTCTTAACAAAAAAACAAAATCCAAAAACCAGAAAACAAACATGAAACTTTGGTGTTCCTCTAAATCTCGCTTTTGCTAGTAGAACGAGAAGTATCAGGGTGTTAAATATTTCTACCTTCCCAGCAAGCCCAGCAGTTAGGAGGAGATGATAGTTATGTTCAGTGAATGTGGAAAGTTATATTGCCATCACCAGTTTCATACATGTTCATCTCTACGAACTACTCATAGAAAGTAGACTGATGAATAAGTTCTGCTTAACTTAAGGGAGAGTCATGTCTAGAGGCACAACCTGTCCAGTGTTGTTTTGGGAATACTACGAGTGACCAGTCCTTTGATAGGAACCATCAAAACAGTCCTCTTTGTTCTCAAGATGAGAGGAGAAATGTGACTTTGACCTACACATTGGTCTCTCCTGGAAACAGATTCTATAGATTTCTATGTTAAACTTGATTTGAAAATTCAGATTTCAAAAAATGTATAATAGAAAAAAAAAGGATATTACTTTACTGTTTAATACATACAGAACTATATTAATACCACAAATTATGATCAGGAAGAAGTCTCACCTGTAGTGACAGGTTAGCATGATGAAGTAGCATCCAGTCACATCTAGAGAGAGATGAAGATTCAGATATCTAAGTTCATGCAGTCTTCCTATGATTTTCAGGTAATTCGGTGACAGCCAAAAAGGCTTCAGTAAGGGAAAATCATGCCTGACAAATCCGATGGCCTTCTGTGTTGGGGTTACAGTATTGGATAAGGGGAGAGTAACAGACATCATCTACCTGGACTTGTGCAAGGCATTTGACACTGTCCCACATGATATCCCGGTCTGTAAATTGGAGAGACATGGATTTGACTGGTGGAGCACTTGGTGGATAAGGAACTGGCTGGATGGCTGCACTCAAAGAGTTGCAGTCAACAGCTAGATGTCCAAGTGTCAAGTAGTTACGAGTGCTGTTCTTCAGGGATTGGTACTGAGACTGGTACTATTTAACATCTTTGTTGGAGACATGGATGTTGTGACTGAATGCATGCTCAGCAAGCTTGCCAATGACACCAAGATGCATGGAGCAGTTGACACGCTGGAGGGAAGAGATGGCATCTAGAGGCACTTGGACAGGCTTGAGAGGGGGCCCGTGCCAGCCCCATAAAGTTCAACAAGGCCAAGTGCAAGGTCCTGCATGTGGTTTGGGGCAATCACAAACTCAAATACAGGCTGGGTGGAGAATGAATTGAGAGCAGCCCTGAGAAGAGGGACTTGGCAGTGTTGGTGCATGAGAAGCTTAACATGACCTGGTAATGGGCACTTGCAGCCCAGAAAGCCAACCACATCCTGGGCTGCATCAAAATCAGCGTGGCCAGCACGTCGAGGGAGGTGATTCTGCCTCTCTACTCTGCTCTCATGAGACCCCCCCTGGAGTACTCTGTCCAGCTTTGGCGCCCCCAACAGAAGAAGAATATGGACCTGTTGAAGCAAGTCCAGAGGAGAGCCACACAGATGATCAGAGGGCTGGAGCACTTGTCCTATGAAGACAAACTGAGAGAGTTGGGGTTATTCAGCCTGGAGAAGAGAAGGCTCAGGGAAGAACTTATAGTGGCCTTCCAGTATCTGAAAGAGGCCTACAAGAAAGCTGGAGAGGGACTTTTTGCCAAGGGCATGCAGTGATAGGAAGAGGGGTAATGGTTTTAAACTGAAAGAAGGTAGATTTAGATTAGATCTCAAGAAGAAATTTTTCACTCTGAGGGTGGTGAGACACTGGGACAGGTTGCCCAGGGAAATTGTGGATGCCCCATCCCTGGAAGTGTTGAAGGCCGGGTTGGATGGGGCTTTGAGCAATCTGGTCTAGTGGGACGTGTCCCTGCCCATGGCATTGGGGTTGGAACTGGACGATCTTTATGTTCCCTTCCAACCTAAACGAGTCTATGATTCTATGATTTTAAAGAAACTAGTAATGGGTAGATCCATGTAAGTACAGAAGTTCTCTAATACTGTGCATTGAAACTCTGCTGTTAGGTGCCTGGAACCTGGCACTCAATCCACAGCCTTAAGAGAACCTTGTGACCTCCATATGCATAAAGTCAGACATGTGTGAATTGCATTCACAAAAGCCAGCTTAGTGAACCTCTGTTTACATGAGTCAGAAGGCGCATGGATGTCCTCAAAACAGAATTTGTTGTGCCCTGCATGCAAATACCAGAGCCAATTGCCTGTAAACAAGCTAATGAGCATACTGAGGGCAGTCCAGCCCAAATATAACAATCTTGTTACCATAACTAATTTGCCTGAAGTCTACTCCTAAAAATTCTGTACCTGAATGAGGTCGTTTAGAGTCTGCCTCGTTATTTTTATGTATAATTTGTGCAGTATGGGCCTAACCAGGGAAGTTCTGACAAGAAAGCCACTGCACTTCAGTTGGACTTGGTTTCCTTCTTGTATTGGAGCTTCAGTCCAAAGCTGCAGTTTTAATGCAAATACAGCTCTCAGATTTCTTTTGCAGACCCTGAGCAGTGAGAAGTGATGGGTTTGCGTTTATCTCCAAAGTAGTTTTCTGTGTATGCCCAAAGTACACACAAAGAGGAACTCAGAATATCTTAAAAAAACATTATTTGATATGACTTTCTCCAATTAATATGAGAACTAGGACAACTGTGTAGGAAATAGAACAGGACAGAACCTCCTAGACCTTGGTAGAAAGAGTTTTGTTTTAGCAGCTTGCCAGTTTAACAACACACTATCCAGACATCCAGATGATGTATGGGAAGGATTGTGATCCCCATAACACTGACATTAATCATCTTTGGTGAAGCATTTCTCATGAAAACTACAGTTTTATAATACTAAAGGGGAGGCACAAAAGATCCAGCCTATAACACAGTTTTCAAACTGTGTAAGATCAGCTCTGTCCTTTAGAAAGAGATAAAAAATGTTATAGATTAACATATGTACAGATGTTACATGCCGTGGAAAGGTTATGTAGCAGTGCTCCCTCCCAACAGCAGCCTCCATTTGAGGCGGGAGGGAACACACATCTGCCTCCTCCAGTGTGCATCAGCGCTGTTCTCATTCTAACAATGGGAATCGTTGTTCTCTATTAAGCTTATACTGAAAGCTTTGAATAAAAGCCTTAAAAAGCTCAGCTGAAAGTATTAATTCTGAGGGAAACATGTAAATCTGGATGAAATCTTCCATTCATTTTTAATCTCGCTATGGTAAGCCTTGTAATTAAGATGATTAAATGACTGAATAAAACCCTATATTTACATCCTGTAGAATACCACAATGAAACTCCGTAATCCTGTTTATAGAAAAAAGCAGTAGAGGTCTTTTAAAATGGAGATATCAAACAAAGCTTGTTATTTAAGCATTTGGTAATTAATGAACCTCTTGCTTAGCAAGGGTTCCTAAGAGTTAAATAGTTATGAAACCCATCTTGGAAAAAAAAAACTACTAGGAGGCAAAGAGGAATCAAATGTTATGTTTACCAAGAAAAAATAAAGGATAAAATATGATGTTTATGGATCATCAAGTTACACACAATTAACGTGTTTTACAAGGGATAACTTAAGGATTCACAACAAAAAAAGGTATTAGTGGAAAAGCTTCTGGAGTAGACACATTAAAATGATACAGGACTCCCAATGAAGTCAGAAGCAGCATGTTTTTTGAGTGATAGACCAGAAAAAGCAGGAGGCGAGAATCTGCTAGTGGCTGTTTGTCATAAGGAATTTCCACAAAATCCTTTTTACTGAATGTATTTTCCTTCACCATTTTGAAAGAGGGGATAGCATCTCTCCCAAAAAACTCCCGCATTTATCTGCTTACCTATTTCTCAGCAAAGATGACAATAACTTAACAAACCCTTTTATTAAAATTAAGAAAAAATTCTCTCATCTGAATCTGCACTGCAAATATTCTGAATATATTTCAGGTGTGCTTTTTCTTTTTTTTGTGTCTTATTTCCTCTGTAAAATATTTGGACAATAATCTAATGAAAATGTACTTGAATAATCTATATATATCAAAAATTTGTGCTGATTTATTTATTGTGTTACCTCTTGATAATATATCACAACATTATTAAATAGAAATCAAGTCTGTATACATATGAAACTTGTTTTCTGATTAAATTCTTGTCAAAAGAAATTAATGTAGTATTTTTTTCAGTCAGTGGTGCTTTGTAAAGGCTTTCAGATTTTTCTAGAATTGTAGTCTGTAAGAATGGAATGCAGGTAGTATTCAATCAAAAATATTTAGTTTATCTTCTATTTGAAAACATGCTAATAAACCTATATCTCTTTTAATATAGTGTTCTTTCACTAAGTCATCTTTCTTTTCCCACAATGATTTTGCCATTTTCTAAAAAGGCTCAATCCTGAAATTCTTAGGCAAGTTTATAAGTAGCTATTGACTTTAGAGATTGAGGAATAGGATTCTGGTGAAGGACGAATCGCTTATGAGTTTGTGGAGAATGATTAGGTTTGATATTGTATTATGGATTTATTTCCTGAGATAAGTAAGTGAAAATTGTTTCTAAAGGTGCTGATCAATGTGACTAAATCAATATAGCAGAGCTTGTGGTGTTCATCCACAAAAAATCCTTTGTCATCAAAACCACCCCCATAACTTATGGTCTTGTTAATGTTAGATGTTCACACATTTCAAAAATGCTTTAAGTAGTCTTTAGTGTAGACATCTACTACAATAGCTTAGTACTCACATGGAAGTTTGTCTCCCATGTGATTTTAAGGGTCAAAATTTCTTAGGACTATTTAGAAAACAATACCATCTCTGCAAATCAGACACAGAAACTAAAATTTAATATCCAGAAACTGAATGCTTTAAAAAAAAATAAAAATAAAAATCTATTTTAGATGTTCCTGCACAGAAATCCTTGAAGTTCCTCTGCTCTGTAGAACAGTTTTGTGACTGGAAGAGAAGTTTCATATTCACTGCTTAGTTTCAGAATTCACACGCTGCCCTCTCAAAGTTCTGCTTCTGTCCAAAACAATTTTTCACAAACTGACAATGGTCTAGTAGTCATCTTTCATTAATGTCTTGTACCTTATTGCCAGAGCTTCGTGGGATGATTTATTGTTGAAACATCACCAGGTGTGGAATTTTTTGGAAGGCACGTGGAGGTAGCTCTCTCCTTTCTCAGGAGACTCCAGAGGCTGTACTACCACTTGCAGTCCCACTGCAGTACCACAAGGACTTACAGCCCCTCAGTATTTTGCAATTAGGGAGCTGGAGGGAAATTGCATGTGATTCTGCATTACATGATGAACAAAAGGGAGACCAAGACCCCCTACCATTCACATAAGCTTGTGTTTACATCTGCATATCAATGCAATTTTTCAGGTTTCAGTGATTACTCCTCTACACTGCAGAACCTGTCTTGGCATGACTATGGTGTCAAAATTATGCCAATGGGGGGCTCAAATTATTTTTCTAGAAGTAATCTTCCTGCTGGCATAGCATGCCACTGATCAAAAAATATGAACTGAATGCTGTCTGTGAGCACAGTAGTTTCCACAGCAGGGGGTTTGTTGGCCCACTGATGAAAATGAAAGATACCAGGTTTTCACCATCAAAGGCAATGTGTATGTTATAATAAAACATTGTATTGGAATCTGTCTAAATATAAGTTTAAAAACATAATTTTAGGGAAGAATTTATAACCACTCTGATGACATATAAAGTGCATTTTGTGGTACGACAGCTGTTACAAGGCATATGAGTACTTCACTATTGATGCCCTCTATCCTTACTCTCTCAGTTTGTTTGGGAAAATCAAATTCAGCTGTGGTGTTGAAATCTTCTCTCACTTTTTCTGCCTACGCCTTTTTCCTCTCAGTTTACTTATCATAATCAAGCCTTAGCATCAAGCACTCAATTCTATCACAGAGACACTGCGGTGTCAAACTCAGAAATAGACTATAAAGGCAACCGTAACAAGAGAATGTACTCAGAACACAGAAAAGCAGAGAGATGGCCAGAAGATAGCAAGTGTTAATTACATTGATAATTGTAATGCAGTAATAACAATCATTCCAGTATAAATAGAAACTGAACACATTTCTCTAACACAAACTCAGAGGAGATTTTCTTTTCTACAGCTCTTCCATCTGCAATGTGACTTTTTTCCAGGGTGCAAAAAAATCCCCTCAGTACAGACCTCATTTCCTGAAGAGGAAACGGATAGACTATACAGCATCTATTGAAAAACAAGATATTCTGTGTATCATCATGTCCCCAGGCGTTATATGATATGCAAGTATAAAGATGTACTTTGCTATCTGCAGACATTGCAGGAGCGCCAATTTGAAAAGCAAAAATATAACCTCTCTGGAATATCTACACTTTCATTTGGGAATCCAGAGGCATTTCATGGGATTTATGATATTTCTGACTTCTAGCAATGTAGCACTGGAAACTAAGCTATACAGTGAGAGGAAGCAACCAAAACCACGGCTGTACTACTGAAAACAAAAGACAATTTGTATTCAACAACAGTATCTTGACACTGACATTTGGAGCAATTTCTGAAGGCTTCTAAACTCTAAAGGAAATCTTCTGTGACCTCAAGGCACTATATTCACCACTGGTGGCACAGAGGCTATTGTTGTTACATTCAAGTTTTATACTGGGAATAAGACAATCTTGTAACAGAAATTCTGCTGCTATTCAGTGGCATTTGCAGTATACAGACTTTAATTACTCCTTCGGTACTCCCAAAACTGTCAGTAGAATGGTGGATATTTCATTTTTAAGTCCTACAACCAAATACAGGTTGTATCTAAAATACTGAACATCCAATATTTAGCAAACTATAAAGGACGAGCATGCATACAAGCTGCAGCCTACTGTACCTGGTGAATGAAGTGGAGGCGAGCACATCAGAACAACTCCTTGACCTTCACGTACAGAGACAGCACTTCTTGTCCGACCGCTGAAATTCCCCAGATCTATCAAAAGAAAAGAGCATTTTAGTTACATACCAAAGATTTTAAATTTTGTGGCTACTGTGATTTATATTTTATTTACCCTTGTAAAGCTGTCAGTTCCTGTTTTCATACCTTAATCTATAATAGGAGGGCCTTTAAAAATAAATCTATTTCCATTACAAAAAAATTCCAGGTTGCTTCAGCACTTTATTACTCTTTTTAGTGCACTTGGATAAAGTATCAAAGGGAAAGAAGCAGACAATATATATGCCATTTACAAAAACATTTAATAGTGCTTTTATTTCTTTTTGCCGTATCCTGTTTGGGTTTTTTCACCAGTAGAAGTGATTTATATGCAGTGAGAAAAAGAAATAAAAGTGGAGAGAACACCCTGGCTAACATCCAGACTGATGATGTTGCTGGACAGTGCACGACATGTGATGAGAAGAAGGGAAAATCAGCCATATTGCTTCTAAAACCAAATCTGGCCTATAGCACATTCACTCTTTTTAGATACTTTCCTTCTGATTTCTGCAGTGTTAGAAACACAATCCAGTTGTGGGTAAATATATTTTCCCTCCAAAAGTTTCCTTGTAGCGGTGGAGTAAGGAACATTTCACTTTTTGTACAAAAACTTTTGAATGAGGCTGTAGGGTGCTGCTATAAGCAATTTGTTGGGTTTATTTAAAGCCTCTCAACCAGAAGATCCAATTACTCCATTTGCCGCAGGGAACACTGGACCTGGATTCACATTTGAGGTGGGTAGCTATGCTCTAGCACATGTATCTGGAGCAGAAGAGATACGACAACTCAGTTCGGCCACCAGACTCATGCCTTCATCCATTCCTCAGTGCCAGCGATGACATTTAAAGAGTCTATTCACTCAGGGTTTTTCTAGAGAAAAAGTTTCTCTCTGATGTGGATTAACCCAAAGAGAGCTGCAAAAAGGGTACCCAAAGAAATCTTTGAAAAGGACCAGAAGCTTCAGCAGGTGCTAAATGAGGATCCGAAACATGAATAAATGAGGTTAGTGGAAGTATGTCTCTGTGACACTCAATGACCTATAGCCATACCTTTTCATTTCTGTGTATGGACAAAGGTGCTCGTATGAGCCAGACAGCCCCAAATGGTTCGAATAGGTTGAGAAGAAATATTACTTTCTTAACTGCACTCAGCTGACAGTTCTATGTCAGCTGACAGTTCTATGTCAGATGCTGAAACTCCACATCTTGTTCCATACCTAGCAGTGCAGGATACTGAAGTTCAATGATTTTCAAAAGTAATATGAGTTGATCTTTGATGGATTTCATCATGGGGAACAGGTGCACTTTTTTAAGTAGAAAGAGACTTACAATCTTTCCAAACGCTTTTTCATGTTTCTAAAAGATGTCTTGGGCATAGGCAGAAGCCTAAAATTGAAGTGTATCTACATTTGTGCTGTCTTTGGCCAAAATAAGGCAGTGCTCTCATTTCAACAATAAATATCATGTTTGAATAGAGAAAAAGGTGAATGGGCTTCAGTAGAATTTTAACAACTAATAGAGAAACATTCCCAAATTATGTAAAATTTTGCTAGACAATAGTTAATGAAATATTATATTGCATTTTAAAATCAGCGCACCGTGGGTTATAATACAATCTGGTGTAATTTTACTTGAAAGTGTCACCTAATGAATGTTACCTGATAGTATATTCTGCAGAAATTTAATTATTATATTATGTCTAGGAAGTAGTGGGCTGCTATATTCCCACATAAACAATTGGGGAATCAGATGGGAACGCAGCTTGCAGTGAAAAGTTTTCTTAGTTAAGAATGCCTGGAATTCAATTGTATGTGACTTTGTGTCTACAACTTTATGTATGTGTTAAGTCCTGTATTTTTCTAAAAGGAATCTGATATATCATAATAATATCTGTAGCCTATATTTAACTTTCATTTTAATGCACAATTTAGTAATACAAACATCTTTTTTAATGCATTATTGTTGAGTCCTTGTAAAAAAATGTGTGACTTTAAAGATGTTTTTCAAGGTCAATTTTTCAGACAAGAATACACTAAATAAACATGGAATTGTTCTTGTAACCTTCCTTCTCAAGAAAATATAATTGATCTCTGTATGGGTGTCCTAAAACATGCAGTTTGATTCACTCCTCAAATGTCTTCAAAGTTCCAGACTGCATGCATGAGCAAAACTCAGTGAATTTAAAATGTGGACAGAACTTGAACTGATGTGCCATGTCTTCAGCATGTTTTGAGAAGATGCACGGAAGGCAGAACAGCTGCTCTGTGAGAAATACATAGGCCATTTCTCTGTGTATAGGAATAGATATTATCATAACAGTACCTCCTTCCCCAGCATTTGGAGTAAAAAAGAATCTCCTTTGCAGACATCAGAAAAAGAGTTTTAATACTACTGATTACCTGAAGCCCAAACTGTAAATCTTCTATATGCACTATAAAAGGAGAATTGTATTTTTTTAAACTTTTGGATCAGGGAATCAAATACCTGAATAAATGAAATGATTGTGAGTTCAATAGTAAAAATTCATAGTGGTGTATGGAGAGTTTCTCTACAATTTGTAGAGAGAGCAGGACAAGGAAGAAATTGTTTCTACTTCCAAAAAAAATCTCTGAGATTTGTTTTCACAGACTGTTTCTGTAATGTCTTGTAAGCCTGAAAATATTTACAGAGAATTTTCAGATTTTTTTTTATTTTTTAAAAAAATTAAGAACTCTGAGTCTTTTGATTTAAAATCTAAACTCAATTTGAAATATTAAATTATTTTTTAAAAAACCTTAAATTTGGAAGATATTTTTTATTTTCTTGAAAAAGTGTATAATTTACATATTTCTCCTGGAAGATAAAATATTTTAATTTTAATGTAGAATCTTGTGTCTCCTAGGGCTATAAGTCTTCATCCTTTACATTAAGTTTTTACTACCTGTGATACACAACCTGGAAGCATGTCAATCCAAAAGAAGGGAAATATGTGACATCTAACTTGTAACCTCTATAGGCAGAAGTAAAAGTGTTAAAGTTTTTTCTGTCTTTTTCCTCAGGTGAATGAATGTTACTTTCTAATTAGCTATAGCAACCTCAGGATTTTTTTCTCCATTTCGTGTTTTGTATGTGCACTGTGAGGGACAAATATTCTTTTTTTTTTCTCCAATGAAAGACAAACATCTTTTTTATTTAAAAATAAATATACTATGTGTGACTAAAGTTTCTATTTGTTCAAACCAATTAATTGCAAACTAAAGGAGGCAGGCAATAGGGCTTTGAATTTCAGCTCTTTTTAGCTATCTGTTGGTTCTGAATTGCATTTCTTGTTAGCATACAGTGAAGAAAAGGATTAACAGATACAAAAGCAGGGATTTAGCTGTAAAACAAATAAATGTAGGAAATCTTAAAAGGAAGGAAAGGTGAAGGATCATGCCTGCAGTTCCGCCACATTAAAATAATAAGTCCAATACAGAAGAATCAAATGAAAGGGAAATGTAATTAATTTCCTGTAAATCTCAGCCATTTCGTATCTAGCCATACTGAAAAAAGAACAAAGACAGCTACTAAAAAAAGTATTCAAAGCCCTGTCATTTTATGTTAGAAACTCTAAAAAAAAAGATAATAAAAGAAAGGATGGACAGAATACAGCTTTAGAGGTGGGTACTGTACACTCTCACACAGCAACGCTGGCCACTGGTTCGGTATTCTTGCTGCAGTACAAACTTGTAACGTGTGGCATGTCAGACAGCCCCACACAGGATGAGTCTATCCTTCATATTATTATGCTGTACGTGGGTGATTGATAAGCAAATGCCTTTTTGTGCTCCATAGGTGTTCGTCTTCTGCCCTGAAAGATTAGATTTATTTACTCTTATCTCACTGCTAGCGGCAAAGATGATAACACCTATTATATTATTTTCAAAGCAGTTCCTGGGGTTTTAGCTACATGACTTCCATACTCTTTAACATGAGGTGCAGCCTTGACCATTTTGAAAATGTATAGTTAAGTGTCAGTCACCATTTCTAGTTTAAATATAGATATAGTGTTAGCACTATATATACCAAATATTGAAAGAATATTTAGGATTGAGTGTGCACGGCAGGAGCAGCACAATTGTCTTCATTGCTAAAAAAATGTTCAACAAATATTATACAGGGTCACTAGAGAACAGCCTGTGACACAGGAGTGGTCTCCACTAGGAAAGGGAAATGGTAGAGAAATTCCAGAGCCAGTAAAGACCCAAGACATTAAATCCAATGGGTTTGGTGCAATGCTTTCCGGGTGTCCTACTTCTACTCCTATAAACTTGGGAAAGCATTCAGATCTGTGGTCCAAAGCAGCTGCCAGGTACTATGGCTGTCGCTGCAGCAACTATCCCCGTTCTTCCAAGAGGCGACACACACACATGTACGTATCGATGTGCATTGTGGAAGAATGACACCCACCACCACAAGAGTGTCAGTTTAAATGAGACCCAACAGACTGCTGCAGAAGGTGAAAGGAGTAATGGAAAATAAATGAGAAAAATCTCAAGGCAGTCAAAACAACAGAAAAGCTTTGCAGGACTAGCAACCAAATAAACAACCAAATAAAGGGGGAAATAGTCTGCTGTTGACAGAAGAACTTGTACAATAGTTGGAGCAGTTTTTACCACTTAATAACCTTCCAGTCTGCCTTCACTGTAGTTTGCCTTTTAGGCATACGCAGGCGGGATCATTCATCCCCTGTGTTCATCAGCTGGCTGCAGCTGATGGGGGCAGCAGTGAAGGGGCAAGTTTTTGTGACCCAGACAATGGTCCACTGATGATTGGTATGAAATTAGGATCAAATTAAAAGTGAATAACAGATCTTGTTTTTATTTCAGGCAATTACTGCTTGGTAACCTAGCATGAAAGCGGTAGAAGGCTCTGTAGTTCATTATCAGTGATTTAAACCAGTCAATTAACTTTAAAAGTAGAAATTAGACTGGTGGAGAGCAACATCTGCCAGCCCAATTTAAACTATTTTATGTGCAAAGTTATTATGGAGTTTAAAATGGACATCATATGACATGTATTAAAATGTTTAAAGACATATGCTGAAGTTATCTAAAGATGAGTATAAAGCAGGCGATATTCTTTCTAATAAGGTAAAAATAGCTCTACACAAGGTAAAATTCTTCTGTCAGGCCAAGGACAAACTTATTCATTTCATTGTCAGTACAGAGAGGCTAGCCTTCCTCTCCTTGTATTTGAAAGACAGGGCTAAGAAATAGACCTTGAGCTGGAATTGTAGCTCTTTAAAGAAGGTAAGATTTACAGGGAAAAGAATTCCATTAAAAATATGTTTTTTAAAATTCCATTATAACCTAAATCAAAAACATGGTTTGACTGTACACTCTAAACAATGGGAAATATAAATGTTGTGTTTAATAGCCCATAAAGCTACAGAAGAATGAAAGGTAGGTATGAAAAGAAATTACATGTAAGATTGTATAGGGAACTTTTAAGTTGGATGAACTAAATACAATACTCACAGAATATCAAGATGTCCAAAGAAATCAATAGATCATTTTGTATTTACATACACCTGTTTTCTAGGAATACCAGATTAAATAGGTGGAGCTATATTATTACAGTCACTCATTGGACCTAAGAGTAACTTTTAATACTGAAGACGTTAACTAGAAAAGGTGTGAAAGGAAGCTCAAGCAAAAAGATTTCTGCCATGACAGAAACGTCATCTCCTGATGGTTAATGGGAAAAGCAAACATCTTGAACTTTTAAAAATCACATTACCATATGACTTTTAGGTGACAAAATAAGGGCAAGATTCAAGTACTTTAGAATGTATCACGCTTATTATCATTGCTGCTGTTATTATTTATTACCAGAAAGCTTTTGAATCCTTCATGGATCATCAGTCTGACATGACCTGAAAAAGGTCATTTTCTTCCTCAAAGAAGTTACTATGTAATTATATAATGAGACACAACAGAAAGAGAGAGCACAGAGAAGCAGTGATGTATTTTAAGCCTTTACACCAGCCACCCTGTGTCTTTGTACATCTGTAGAGCCACTGAAGAGTTTTAAGGAAAGGGGGTGGTTATAGAGATGCTTTCAGGGTATGCCAACAAAAGATGATGAGGAGCACAGGAGAAAGCTTAAAGACTCCTGTCCGAAAATGAAAAAGATGAAGAAAAGAAGATACAAGATCCTGTGTTTTCTTATATTTCAATCAACATCTTACAGAATCTTTCTCAGATACTATAATGAAGGTTTTTTTCTCAGGGAAGAAAAAAAAAAAAGTCATGAAGGGATCTTTGAACAATGGTGGTCCTTGAGCATGTTCTTGTAAAAAGAAAAGAACTTACTTTCTACTATGCTGTCAGCATCAACTATAATGTATACAGTATTGATTCATTAACCCTGAACTAAATTTTCACTAGGAAATGCAGAGGAGTGGTTAACTAAAGGAAATTGTTTTTTCAGGCCTTAATGACATACTTTATAGATATAATTTTTAGATATTATAACAGTTCAAAAATACCTGCAGGTCTGTAGTATTATTCTACTTATTGTCCATCTTTATTTAGGTGTGTATGTCTAGCTGTTTTCTTTTGTAAGCAGAGAACATCTTTTTGTACTTTCTACATTTCCTATCACAGAGAAGTCATGAACCCATAAACGTGGCTAATACACACGTTTATGTATGTGTGTATACATAATATATATGTACCATAATACAATTTACTATAACAATAATTAACTATTCTGGTGAAGATGAGAAATATATAGACCTATTTACTAAAATGATTTACTGATTCTTGTATGAAATATAATATAATATTTTTTTGTTTTTTCATTTCCTCCACAAATTAGATTATTATTTATAATTACTTAATTATTGTTAATTAGAAAATTAGCACATTTTATAAAAGACAAACAATAAAATTTGCCTCTATTTAGTATGCCATACTTTTTAAAAGGGGATACTACTGTTTGATTAAAATATTCGCTGCCTGTGATTCTAGATAGATTTTATATAAATTATAAATCGATATGCGTTTTCCACAGTCTTCACTTGACCAGCTACTCATTTTTTATATAATCTAATCATTCATGGAAAGGTACCCCAGGAGTCTTATGTATATTGGGAGCTTTGAAGAATTTTTTATTTTGTTACACCTAGTTTCAATAGCATCAATGAATACCATCAGTGTCATCAATAAAGCTTAATTATTCCCAGAGCCTTGAAGAAGAAAGGGAATTGTAGATACCAAAATCTCCCTGAACTTCAGTAGGATTTCTGCACTCATAAATCCTGAAGTACTGGATCAAAGTGAATTAGAAGAAGAAATATTTACATGCAAAATAAAATAACAAGATTATGTTGAAAATTATAGAGCTGCTATATGATTTAACTTGCCATGTTAATTGCACAATATCTGGGATGTTTGCGGTTACAGTTGTTGATGGTTATGATTAATTAACCACAATCATTCTGCGTCTGTCAGGTTTCATCTATTCTCACAAGAATTATTTCAGCATGCTTCTCAGCTGTCTTTCATATCCTCATACTGCAATATGAAGGCAAAACACAGAACCTAGTGGAAATATTATAGTTAAGACTTTTTTTTATCCTTTCATTCCATTCATGATCTGTCATTTAGGAGCAACAGCTGAAACCAAACAAATAAACAGCCAACGCTAAGTAACAAATGAAAGGAAAGATTTTCAAATACAATTGCTAACATTTAATCCCCAAAATAAAATAGGTCAATAAATGATACTATTTCCAGATCTTCTGAGCAAATAGATTTTCACTTGAGTAATACATGTGATGTATTTTTTTGTAAATACATTTTGTTACATAATGTTATCGGCCTCTTGAGAAATACACATTTCTATTTGCACCCTTTTTAATATGCCTTCCTGGCACTGAATGGTATACTGAACTGTCTAAATTCTGTATATGTGATGCTGATAATTCTACTTTCTTACTTTTTTCCTTTGTACTTATGAGTGCCTGTTGCTTTTTTCCTGCTTGCTTTTTTAGTCACTTTTTTTCAATTAAACTAATTTGAAACATTCAAGGATATATTGCAAGCACCATTTAATTTGTTGCAACTTTCTTACACTAGATGTGACTTTTCCTTCCTTTAATAAAAGTGACTAAGGATAGCAATGCCAGTTAGAATTTTGCATGATTAAGCATGGAATGACTAACACTGTACAGTTTCTTATGATATCATATAGAAATGACAGTGATTAATCTCCTCTTTACACTTTATTGGAAAATCACTGTATATGTGTTGTGGTTCATAGGAGGCTCATCTGTAACAGTGTTAGTAATACAGAGAAAAAAATCCCCCTTTTCTGACCACTCTGTGTGAACAAGTCATTAAGTATAAGATTTTCTATATGTCATTTATCTAATTCATATTAGAGAGTAAAACAGTGCTTATATATATTTAAAACTTGTAGTTCATGGGTTCTGCTTCCAAAGGTAATATAAAGTTTTCACTTCCATATGTGCCGGACAATGCTGCAAACCTTTGGCCTCAAGGATCCTTTCTCCTACATCTCAAGTTCCGAATCTGGCTTTGTCAAAGCTAGAACTGATCAAAAGAAAGGGTATAAAACAGTTAAGAAATTAAATTATTCTCATCAGGGAAACGTGGCAAAGGAAGTAAGCTTTCCCAGGTTCAGAAGAGATGGCATTGAGCTCACCTAAATTAAATCCTTACAACTTCCACAGCTTCTGCATTTGAGGCTATCTTGCTTCTTTTATACTACGCTTACAGAATACTACTGTATTTCCATAACTTCTTTCATCTGACCTAGTTTAGAGCTCAAATTTAAGAAGAGATTAATCCTACCCAATAATTGATTATTTCTCTTTACTGACTAAAAAGGGGACCTAGATTTACAAATTCAGGCGCAGACTTTTTTAACTTCATAGATATTTTTATTTGGTTGGATAAATCCAGGAAGGGTGTTACAGACGAAGACTGCAGAAAATAAAAGCTTGTCCCACGTGGGTCCCTATTCTGAAAACAACAATGTAGAGATGTCTGATAATATTTAGTTGTTATTCTTTTTTACCTGACTAAATCATATTTCGAGGTTTTGTTTCAGAATTGCAAGTGCATGAACTGGGACAAATATATTATCTGAGAACGACTGTTCAGATCTGAGGTGTGGAGAATGGCATGACTGTCCAGATTCCAGTAACAGCTGGAGACCTGCAGACACCATTGCTGTGAGGTATGACATATCCAATTCTGACTCCACTCTAGACAAGTCATTTCACAGTGCTGACTTTTCACTAGACTAATGTGTATAAATGCCTCCATAGATCACTTCTGGTCTGTCATAAAGAAAAGAAGAAGGTCATAATCTCCCAGAAATTATTTATTTGCTCTTCTCTAAGAATTGTGGTGCCCAGTATGACCTACAAGTCAATTGTGACAAGATAACTAAGTGCTTGGACGCATCCAAGGAGTAAATCTGGAAGACCTTGGTCTTGGCTGAATAGCTCAACTGGAAATGAAGGCCATACAAACAGGGAGTGTTTCCTAGGTAGCAGCTGGTTATTACATATGATCCTAGGTAATGTTTTTGATGAGGCAGCTTGTATTGAAAAATGTTATTCTGCCTAATATCAAGGTGATATGAGTCACTGCAAATCACAGTTTAGGATATGAGCATGAAATTGAACAAGTAAGAGTCATCAAAGATAAATAAATTGTCACCAGTCAGCTGACCTGCTATAAATTACTGTCTATGTAATTTAGCCTTTTCAGTCTGTAAACTAGAACACATCAATTAAAAGCCCTGTGAAGGTGGTTTGACCATTCATTTAACAATCTAATGTGTGGCCAATGAATGGCACAAAATTTATTTATTTGTCATATCTGTAAAGTTAAACCTTCGTAGAAGGCTTCATATTTTCCTGAGATCTTGGCTAAAGCTGTTTCATATGCTCTTTAAAGGGCATTTACTTCTCCCACCTCTCTCTTTGTATTCTAACGTTATTCTTCTATGCCACTTGTTTTCCAATTCTGCCACATGCTAATGTCAGAGACCTTGTTTAGCATGCAGTATCTCCCCTCCCCT